>JAVYIG010003217.1:0-65000 GCA_035222895.1 Strongylocentrotus droebachiensis
TCTGCGATTTTTCGGTATGTGGTATTTTAATATCCAACTTCAACATAACTGGAAACAGAAAGAGTGTGTAATGATATTGATATTTCTGTATGATTTCTGTATGAAGAGTTTTAGGTTTTAATTGTCGAAATTACAAAGGAAGGCGACTTGTATAAGTAGACTTCGTAGGCCTATTATACTAGTTCACGGAAATTCAAAGTAGTTTAAGTTGAACTTCCATTTGATATCAAATATTTCCCCTTGTGTTCTCTAATACATAACCGTTAGAATGTCTCATAATGGTTTCGCGTGTGATTTTATTACTGATTAAAGTGTATATGTTTATCCTAAATGAAATATGACCGTACTTCCGGTTTCGTCTGAAAACATTGATATTTGTTTCCCGAACCTGTACTTTCGTTTTTGATTACTAAAGGAAATGTACAATGGATGATGTGCTCTTCCTGTTGACCTATAAAACCATATTTTGTCATTGATTAATATACATTGTTCATCTCTGATTCCGAGCGCCTTTTCACAGCTCAAAATGAGGCTGACCGTCTGCAGCAAAGGATACAAATTTATTTGTGCTTCAAGAGCGACATATTTTCATCAGGCAAAGGTGTAGGCCTACCTTTCCTTTATTTTAGAGGTGATTTATTGACGTAATGGCAAACGGCTCAATCTTGTACCCATTGCTCGTCGCTTGTCTCCTCGTCAGCTCGTCCTTTCAGTCTTTACATCGACACGATGGAGATTCGGCGATGTCATCTTTAACACTGGACATGGACATATCTTTCCATGGATGCGATCAGAACCTTGAACTAAAACAAGCTTCTTGCAGCAATAAAGGCCTGGAGACGGTTCCCCAGAATCTCTCTGGGGATACCGAGGTGCTTGACTTGTCTCAGAACAATATCACCAAACTCTTAAACTCCTCGTTTGAAACATACCCTCTAATCAACTCCTTGGACATTTCTTACAACGATGTAAGAGTGATAGAATCCGCCGCTTTTTACCCCCTTAGGGGTTTAATGCACTTGGACCTATCCTACAACCGGCGTCTTGTGCTTCCAGCAACAGGCGTTTTTATGATGTCTTCACAGCTTTCCATTCTCGATTTAAGGTCTTTAAACTTGAAGTCGCTCCCCAATGACACTCTAAAATGGAGTCCAAATCTAGATAGTGTTTATCTATTATACAACCAGCTCTCCTACATCAATGTAAGTTCTCGTGGCATGGCCGACAATGTACGCATGGGTGGTAATCAACTAAAACACATTACAGCGAGATATTTCACCTTTAAGTGCCACACTGATACTCTAGATCTTAGAAAAAACCCTATCCAATCAGTAGACGCTGATGTGATCGCATCACTACATGTTCGATCTTTGGTGCTAGGTCTCTACCCTCTAAGTTACGAAGTGTTGACGAACATCATCCTCGGAATCTCAAAATCAGCCATCGAACAGCTTAACATCGATGATGGTTCTGTTGGTGCGTTTCCAAAAGGTTTCTTTGATCCTCTTCGCGATTCTTCTCTCTCTTTTCTGGACTTCTACAGCAACGACCTGCATAGCCTCCATCCTTTAGTCTTCTCAAATTTGACAAAACTCAAACAATTTAGTTTCAGTTATAATACTCGCCCCATAGAAAAAATCCAACCAGACTTTTTCGACGGCATGAATGCATTAAAGGTCCTGACAATCAGCCACAACCGAGTAAGACAAATAAATTCTCACAATCAGACTTGGACAGTGGACTTATCGGAGTTTGACTTATCCGGTAATCTGTTTAGAGAAATATCTGAATCTGTATTTCGCGGTTTAAGAAATTTAACTTTCTTAGACATGAGCTCGAACAAAGACCTACGGGCCTTTACACTTACGGCCTTTTCGGGACTTGACAATATTCAAACCATTGATTTGACCGGAAGTTGTATAATTGTTCTGGAATTAAACACTCGTTTATTAAGATCACTTTCCCTTAACTCTCTTCATTCATTCTTCCGTCCTTGGCGGCCAGGAGAATCGTTTCAACATTTACAATCCCTTGTTAATTTAGATATGAGAGACTCTTTTCTTCAAATTTCGGACCTATGGAACAAAAATGAAAACGCGTCTCTCTTCGATGGATTATTAGATCTTATTCATTTGGACTTAAGTAGTAACCGTTTCCTGAGTGATCTACCGCCAGGAATATTCGGGCAACTCTCTGTTTTACAAGAGCTAAATCTAGACTATTGCGAAATTAGAAATCTACATCCTCTTGTCTTCTCGGGATTGGAATCGCTTCAGAACTTGAGTTTGAAAGGCAACAACATCCAGCATATTCATGATGATGTATTGTCGGGGTTGGTTCAATTAAAAAGTATCAACTTTGAAGGAAACCGTATCGCGTACTTGGAGGAGCTAATGTTCTCAGATAATTGGAAGCTCACAAATCTTTCATTGGCCGACAACAGATTAACAAGACTTAATCAAAGCACTCTGAAGCCGATCTTTTCCTCCATTTCATCACTTGATCTATCAATGAACCCAATCGATTGTAACTGTGATCTAAAGTGGTTTATTGATTGGCTAAATGAACCTATACACCTGGAAAACGAGGACGAAACTATCTGTTCGTCAGCATCACTGAAGCCTCTTCGTGAAAACCCCCTGCTTGATTTTGATCCAAATAAACTCTGTTTAATAAACTATGGTCTTTACTCTCTGATTCCTCTTGCCTTCTTTAGCTTGGTTGTACTCAGCGTGCTGTTGTGTCACTACCGATGGCAGTTGAGGTACAAACTCTATCTCTTGAAACTGGCCGTACTAGGATATAAAGAGATGCGAGACGCTCGAGACCACAATGACTACGAGTTTGATGTGAACATCATTTTCTACGACGATGACGAAGAATGGATTCGCGAACAGCTCCGACCGGCTCTCGAAGAACGGCTTCCACAGTTTCAGAGGAACGTCTTTGGTGACCAAGACCTTGTGCTCGGAATGCATTACTTAGATTCCGTCGATTACGTGGTAAGCCATAGTTACAAGACCATCATAGTGCTTAGCAGAGCTGCTGTGCACGACCACTGGTTCATACTCAAGTTCCGGACGGCCATGGACCACGTGAGTGACACTTTGACTGAATTCGTAGTCGTGGTCTTCCTCGAAGACATCCCAGATGGTGAAATGCCATTCTTGGCGAGGTTGTATCTCAGTGATGGCAGACCCTATATTCACTGGACTGAGGACGTGAGAGGACAAGATTATTTCTGGGATGAATTGACCAAAGATCTGACCATTAATCTAAGGACGAATGACTTGATCCCAAACGAGTAGCATAACAGTCATATAGGAACTTAGAGATACGCGTGATGGTTATCAGTAATGAAAGTGGTTGTAGTAGGAGTAGTTGTAGTAGTAGAACCAGCAGCTGCAGAAGTAGTAGTAGCAGTAGTAGTCAGGCACGGACCCAGGATTTCTTAGGAGGGGGGGGGGGCCCAAATTTGAAATCAATTTGAAATTTAGTATTCTGAAATTTGAAAAATCGTGCCGGCCAATTATTTAATTAAGGTCAGATGAGCATCAAGGGGGTGGAGCCCCCGTAAGCTCAGGGTTTTTGGCATTAAATTACGGTCAGATGAGCATATTTTGATATCTCATTTGTGACATTAGTAGGTCATGTCATTTCAGCAACATTTGTAAATCACTGGTATCGAATTATAATAGCCCCCCCCCCCCCGCCCATTAGTACGCCAGTGTGCAGGGGCTCATGTCTTCTCACCTCTATAGTACAAAAAAAACACACACACACTTTCCCATTCTTTTAGAATATTTCCACGATATTCCCAAATCGCATATATTATTAAAAAAACCTACTTTGATAAATATAGGGGCATGCGGAATGTACACGAAATTTAATTCCTGTTAACTTTCCTTTTCTTTGAATGGAATATAATTTATATGTGATTCAATTCAGGTTTTTGCTCTTTTTTATGTCCTTTTGGGATAACAAAAATACAAACCATTTTTAATCGCATCCCTGTGACATTTCCTTCAACAGCAATTTCGGGGTAACTTGTGGGTTTCATTCTTAGGACGTGGCCAAAATATATGAGTCTTTTAATAGAGACTTTGTCCATAACATCTTGATCGAAGCTGAGGGATTCTTTGATGTATGTGTTTCGGATCTTGTCTAGTCTTGTCACCCCCATTATGTGATGGCATGATTATATATAGTTTTTGAATAATATTATATCTTATTAATCTTTTCTTTGATTTAATCTTGAGAGCTGTTTTGAAATTGCTATTTATATGATGGGCTTCTAATGTAATTTGGATGTCATTCAGCTCTCGAACTGCTATTTTCAGTATTGGTAATAGTCTAAATCATTAAATACCCTATCCGATGAAAATACAACTTAATATGAATGGAAAACTTAATGAATGTAGAATACAAATATAAAGGAATCAAAATATTTACCCTTTAATTATTGCACAAAAACCAAATTAAAACCTCATTTTCCGCACCCCTCCAAATTACGGGTCAACAGGACTCAAATTTGCCGAAGTTACAGTGACGACATAACGTGTGGACCTCGCTCGTGATGCACGGTGCACAACGCCGCTTAACTTGCTATGGACAGAAAGTATTTGTCAGTCAAATCCTGTCTTCCCCCTCCTCCTGTTCTTGTTCTGATAAACATCCCATTGTGTATATTCTTCTCGCTTCTCGATCTATCCTCCCCGCGCTGTTTTGCTTCGTAACAGGCGAGGATATTATCTTTCCAATCACTGTGGAATTAGCTTTGCGATGTACATCGCTACGGCACAGCCTGAACTTGCTTTTCAGATATTTAAGGATTCTCCAATTTCAGCCATCACTTCCCCTTCCAATGAAAATAATCAACTTGAATAATGTTGTGTTAGACCCCGTTTACAGTGAGCAAAAGGCCAAATGCGAGGCCAAACTGGCCGCGCATTTAGCCCTGATCTGGAGGTAGTCGCGGCCTGGCCCGGCCTTTTCTCACTGTAAACGCACGCAGGGCCAAATGCGCGGGCAACTTTTACCCCAGAAGTGAAAGTTCGCCATGAATAAGAAATTGGGAAAAAGATTCACTGCAAATCGCGCGCAACCGGATCTGCACTGTGACCCCCTGCGGCGTCTTATTTTTTCGTACCACGGCGAGCCCAGATTGAGCTCGGGAGGGAAACCTGTAGGGTGGTCAATAGGCTGATAGTAATACAATTCAATCCGTCATCAACTCATCGTTAGCTCAATCGGTAAGGACAGCGTGTTACTAATAGAACCTTGGAGTTGCCGTGAGGGTTCAAATCTCAGTTTATTTAGTTTTTACCTTTATAAATAGTGAGGCAAAAATAATCAAAGTCTAATTGTTTGTGACCTCTTTGCAAGCTTATGTAGCTCTTGTTATGTATGAAAATGAGTTCATACTGGAATCTGGGCTCGCCGTAGTACGAACAAATAAGACGCCGGTCCGCGCCTTCCAAATAATCGTTTGTTTACATGCACAGCGCCACTCTGACAATAATATTGAAAGGTTACAGTTTAGGCGGCGGCCGAGCCTACCACTGTAAACGCACAAAATTGCGGGGCCGAGTAGGCCTGGCTCGGCCGCGGCCCGGCCCGGCCCGGCCCTGGCCTTTTTCTCACTGTAAATGGGGTCTAAAGGCCCCGTCACACAGAGGGGACGCATGGGGAACGCACGGCCAGCGCATTGGAAATTTGCAATTTTGGCCAGTGCGTTGTCGTTCGCTAGGTGTGCATCATTATTCGTTACTCGCGCGCTGGACCCACGCTATGCGTTCGCCGTCATTCGCTGTGTGCGTTGGGATTTTTTGAGCATGCTCAAAAGTATGCGCGGAGCTCGACGCATGAATGTACACGCCAAAAGGACGCCAGACACGCGCAGAGCGCGCTAGACCAGCGCCAGACATACGCCGAGCACACGCCCTGTATACGCACAGCGCGCTAGCTACACGCTGTGCATTTTGTGTCAGCTTGCTAGCTTTTCCATAATCATGACAAAAGTTAGGCACACGGCCTTTTCCGATTTCCAATGAGCGGGCCGTGCGTCGTCTATGTGTGACCACCTCTGTTGAGAACGCGGTGCATGTGTTGACCATTCGTCCAGCGCGCTAGCAACACTGTGCATTCGTGGAAGTTGTTATCATGTGCGCTCTGTGTAAGGTCTTTTTGTGCACTGTAAGCGCCCTGTATGCGCTCAGCGCGCTAGCAACACGCTATGCATTTGGTGTCAGCTCGCTGTAGCTTCGACAAAAGTTGGGCGCACGACAACGCACTGGCCAAAATTGCAAATTTACAATGCGCTGGCCGTGCGTTCCCCATGCGTCCCCTCTGTGTGACCGAGCCTTAAGACTTGCCCATTCTTGCCGTGTCGTTTTTGCTAGTCGGGTGGGAGCGTTTCTGTTTTGGGGGCGACGAATCGTCTTGTTTGTCTAATAATAAAATGAAATGTCAAAGATTCCGCGCTTTGCGCGGGGGGGGGGGGGGGGGGAGGGGAGAACTTAATTCAGACGAGGATTAAGAGTCGAGAACGGTACAACGAATCGTCTTCTTTCTCTAATGATTTAATGAGAGGTAAAAGCTTCTGCGCTTCGCGCGGGAGGGAGAAAACTGAATTTAGACGAGGATTATTTTCGAGAACAGTACAACGAATCGTCTTCTTTCTCTAATAATTTAATGAAACGTCAAAGCTTCGGCGCTTTGCGGAGGAGGGAGGGGGAAATCGCCCCTCCCTGCACCCCCCCCCCCCTCATTACGTCAATGCTGGTCACCATTACGTACCAATATTTGGCTCACATAATTTCAAATTTGGCCCCCCACCCCTTAAGAAATCCTGGATCCGCGCCTGCACAACACTCACACAAAAACTAAAAGACGAATGATGTGAATTAATATAGTCGGCAAAAATATGATTATTGTTTGGGCACCTGTGTATGTTTGAAATTTGAATGATTGCAAACATAATTTTCTAATTCTCACGTCGCGATATTATTCGTGCATCGGAACGGACAGAGCCAGGATTATCATTCTCTCCCGTCAGTCATTATTCATGCTGCCTGAACTTGAAAGAATTGATATTTTGCCAGGAATGTCAGTCAAATCCTTTTGTTTCTCCTCCCTTGACTTGGTTCTAATAAACAATCCATATGTATCTGCTCATGCTCAGACTGCAACCATGAACTGGCTTTGACGTTGTCAACATTTCTTTGTCAACATTTCTTTAGACTTTTCGGTATGCACGGTGGATTGTGTGGTTTCACTTTGGATGCATGAGCTATGATGCATGAGGCGTTGCCTCGATACAAAATATTTCATTCACCTGATAAGTATAATGAAATTTTATTATTCTTACCAGGTGAATGAAATATTTTGTATAGAGGCACTTCACAAAGACGTATGCATTAAATTTGGTTACATACGAAAAACTATTGTACGGCCGTAGGCGCAATTTAAAATGTATTAAAATTTACCGGTAGCACCGGTAAATTTTTATATTCAATTTTTCTTGAAAGCAGAAGTGTTTTCGGGGCTAAATTTTCTAGTGCTTATAATATATCCGCAGGGGCATCCAAATATATCAAAATTGTAACAAATCACTATCCGCCCAATCTTCAAAATTTCCCAAAACATTGTACTACCTTTAACCAAGCATTATAACGATAGACCCACATGCCTGCGGACTGATGTATATATTTCATATATTCTGAAAAACATATATTTTTGCAGTCATGCACAGCTTTACTAAAAGTTAAATCAGGCATTTTAGGCCTAGACCTCATCGACCAAGACTGGAAGATGCAAGAGTTATCCCTTTCCGTTTGAAATCCAGGATTCATGAAGCCATCAAAAGCATTTACCCTATCTCTCTCTAGCTCTTTCACAAGGGTGAAAAACATACTATTTTTGCAAATAAATGCAAACATTCCATTTTTGTACCTGGGATTATCTGTTGATGAAGCTGCTAATCATTACTGTCCTCAATATATGCTTGTCTCTTTTTTTGTGATATTCATTTCTATCACTCCCTTTCAATGTTTTCCATGTAAAGAATTGATATTTCAACAACAACAAATTTCCTTCAAAAATTATTTTCTCCCTTCCTGCTTTTCACAAGTACTTGTTTTAAAAGCTTGTTTTTAAAAGCATGTTTTTGTATTACCAATTAGCTTAGCTGAAAGGTTTACAAGTGTGTGTGTCCAAAGCCCCCTAGATATATCACAACAGGATCCTCATTATACCCCCTCCAATGAATCTGTCTCTTTCGCTCATATTTCTCATTTAACCACAAGAATGTAGCGAGTTTGTAGTACAGCGTCACAGCCATGAAAAGCCGAGCAAGGTCACATAACAATCCACACACATTCTCACATCAGGGCCTTTGTGGGGCACCTGATTGTGGGGGTATTTCTGTGCGTTCCAGATATACCTTGTGGTCCCCTACTAGTGGGGTATGTACAACCTGGCGATAACAACCCGGCGGTGTGCTTACGATGTTACCATAAAAAAGTGTGCAAGTTTTAGCACACGCTCACAAAATGTCATTTATGGGGTACCACTTCTAATGCCCCGCAGGGCATAGGACACCGAATATACAGTCATTTGAAAGACTTTACTCTGTGGGGTCCTGAAAAAATACCCCACAAAGTAAAAATGCCTCACAAGGGGTATGTGAAGCGCACATAAAACCCCACAAGAATGCTGAGGTGAGAGCTAATCTTCACACAATCAGACAGTGTGTGTATATGAGAAAAACTATTTTTTTTTTTTTTTTTTTTTTTTCCCGAAAATCAGCCATGAGATATTTGTAATACTTTTAAGGGATCGCCAAAAATGCATTAGGTTGTTGAGAAGCACCCAGCGCTATGCTTTTGTTTGGGTTTGTAAACAGAGAGGTGCCTTGCACTTTTATGCATTGTTCTTGGGCGCACTGTTTAGTTAGACCAGGGACGTGAATACGTGATAGAGAAGAACTGGATCTATGAATATGACGAACAAAGAAAGCGGACAAAATATACAGTTCCTTAGGTAGACAAAGGAACATCCCTTCACTGCTATTATGTAAAAAGGTGAATATGCATGTGACACCTGTTCTACACATTTTTACATAATAGCGGTGAAGAGATGTTCCTTTGTCTACCTGAGGAACTGTATGTTTTGTCCGCTTTCTTTGTCAGTCATATTCATAGTGGGAATCAAGTCGCTCTCCTTTGACCCCATGCTCCAAGCCGCCGAAAAGTTATGCGCTAATCTGCAACTGTTGACCAGGTTGTGAGATAAAAGAGCGCATGAAATTTCAGGACTTAGAATTCCTACATCAGAAAATGATATCACAGCAACTGTTGGCTTTCCCTCTCAATGATTTCTCATCCATTGTTGAATGTGTAAAGAGTAGAACTGTAAGCGAACCAAAACTTGTGTAATTTCATCCTTTTTTTAACTTCAAAAATACAAAAAACACCCGAAAACACGCATTAGCAAACTTAATGTATTGAAGATTGTAAATCATTGACTAAATAACGGGACATTAAAACATGCACAAATTAGCGCATTATCCTAAAATATTGAGTTTTTGTCAGGATTTAATTTTTCTTTTGCCAACTCTGGCACACAAATTATAGGAAGGACGGAGTACTAAATTTGAAAATTTGTTTGATGCACTATTCCTAAAACAATCCCCATATAAAGTTTTTGATTTGCACTGAAATTTTGCCGGTAATTTCATATTCTATAATAAATATAAAACTGGTGCCTGGCTTCCGAAAGTCCCCGCAGTGGAAGTGCGGCTCGGAGCAGGGAACTTCAAAGCCAAGTGGAATGTTCCACATTCCATTGTTACGCTTAAGAACTCTTGAATGCGTTTGAGTAAATTACCAGAGTTTCGCCTCCTTTCTTTCACCTCCCTGGTTAGACTGAACTCAAAATATCTGGTGCAGGGTAGCACCGTATTATAATATTACATGTAATATTGATATTATATCTACCAAAGTGTACTCTGCCCCACTTTTGGACAGTTCAGACATGTAAGCCAGAACTTGCCCAGAAGCTTGAGAGAAACATATGTCATTATCAGAAGATAATGTTGATATTTTGGTTTATAAATATTGCAGAACTTGGACGTTTGATTGCCCTTCTCATGATTATGATATTCTCAAAAACTGATGAATAATAATTAATGTTAGAAAAACCGGTGAATCTGTGGTTGGGTGTATTGTGTGATTTGGAATTTTATTTCCAATATTTCATACCTCGTACAGGATTTTCTTAAAGATATCACTTTACCATGTTCGCATTACAGTAAGCGATAGATACATAGTCATACACATAATCAAAAGACCAAAACGGGAGGGAGCAAACGTGAAAGAACAGTAGCTAAAAAGGAAAGAGGGAGAGAGGGAGAGTTTTGTTATATGTAAAACCAAGAATTTTTAAGAGATGGAGTCCCATCTAGCTCATTCCATTTGTACCATATTCGATGCCGCCAGGAGAAAATATATTAGGCATGAGCTTAACTTGATCTTCCTAGCATATACGTAGACAAAAGATTGCTGCCTAGCTGCAAACTAACGGACCACTTTCAACCATAGAAAACGGCAGCTGCTTGGAATAAATTAGTTACATCAGTATTATTTTTCTCGCTAATTTTGAATTCTTACTATACTCTTTTTGATATTAGTGACAATTTCCTAGCTTATCGCGAACTCAAATGGCACAGATTAAACTGAAAGTTCAAATTACATAGATACATCCACCACCAACTTTATATCGAAACGAGAAACTGGAAGCTGTGGGTACTAGATAGCAAATATGTATTATTTGATATTATTTGTTAATCTGCTTGTTTTATATTTTGTATTGCAGAGTTACATTCTCCTTTGTTTAGTTCACAGATATCATCTTATTTAACATTCCGCTTTCATGGCAACGGCAAGTATTCTTTGATTGATTACAGTTAGGCCTATACCCTTCAATTCATATAACAAAGTGTAATCACGGCGACCTAATAAAACATATAGTGAATGGTAGGGTGTAACATTTTTGTACAGCAAGGGTGTAATATTTTTCCCTCAGCGCTGCTCTCTTTGGAAAATAGTTAAGCACTTCGGCAGTCCAAACCAGTTATATTACACGCCCTACCAGTCAATATCTGTATAATATATTTGTAGACCAATGTAGCAATCTACATTTTCCATGTGTATTGTTGTTGGCTACCGTACCTCAAATTCTATATACACATCTGTCTGATAAGGCGCGTACGCAGGGGGGGGGTTGGTGGTGAAAGCCCCCCTCAAATTTGTTTTATGTGTGGGTTTTGGAGGAAACCCCTAATTTTTTTACTTTTTTTTATTAAAAAAAAATAAAAAAAATATATATATATATGCTAATGGGTGACCTAAAAGGATGACCTTACCCCCCCCCCCCCCAACGGAACGAAATGTCGATCGGTCAAATTTTCAAATTTCGGGGAAAGAACAAAAAATGTCCCCCCCCCCCCCCGCTTATTCAGCGGCTGGATGAGTCGTTGCGACATTTTCAGCGCGATTTTAAAAATGTATAACCCCCCCCCCCCCCCCCCCTTCGAAAAAATCCTGCGTACTCGCCTGTGTGGGATACAAAAGAAGGGTATACTATTTGATTCACCGCTTGGTTCAACTTCCATCACGTGTGTACAAAAACGTGTAGAGGTCTGCATTTTGTTTGAGGAGATTTGTTGGAATAACGAGGCGACTGTGGGTCAAGTGCATTCCGGCGTCTGTCGGATTCCGCCATTTTTAAATGAAAACTTGTGAGTAGGATATTATAGCAAGATTAAAATTCAGGAGGAGGAGGAGGAGGGTACGATCAAGGAGGCAATAACACGAATTGAAGAGAAAGATGGCAAACAAATTCCTTATCGTTCTTGGTGCTTGGTTGGTACAATTTCTCGAGGTAGGGACGATGAAGTCTTTCGCTGTCCTTCTTAGTCATATTGTCAGAGACCTTGAATCCACCACAGGAAGACTAGGGATGTACATTGGACTGTACCATGCAGTCACCGTGATGTCAGGTAATTAACAGACATAATTTGATTGATTCAATTGTCTTAAATATCTTAACCCATAGCGTATTGAGAGAGAAAGTTGTGACATGCGCATTATCATTGTATGTAGGAGGGAACTGTTTGGAGCCTTTGATTACGTATATAGCTTACCCAATGGATACTGGTGTCTCTCATTTCCATAGGTTTAATACCGGACATATCTGATTCCCATTGGGTAGTGAATTAATAATAAATTTCCCTGCCATGGGTGGAATTTCGAACCTAAGAAAATTCATATCATTCACAAAGGGTGGAGGTGTGGTGGTATAGTATAGTAGTAAACGTTCATTTGACTCTCGATCCAAGGGTCGAGGGTTCGAATCCCAGCCCAGCACTCACGCCTTTTGGCAAGACATAAATCCACATTTGTCACTCTCCACCCAGGTACTAAATGGTCACCTGACAGGATGTGTTATTTGAAATGCACTTTGCGCTGATTATGGCTTGCCTAAAGCCGGGGTAATAACAACGAAACTTCGTTGGTAGCGCATAGGGATGTTATATCATAATGTGATATGCGCTATACAGCTACTAGTAGACTAGCCAAAAATAAAACAAGGATTTAGGAAAAGATTCCATGTCATTTGAGGATAATGAATGGCATCCATTCTCGAACTGTTGCAAAAAAAATCTGAACCAACAATAGCATTTGTAGTATTAAAAGGCTATTCGCCAGGCACACAGTGTTATCTTATTGGATAGAATGGAACCATGTTTTTATCTCTATTACAGGTATTGTTGTAAAGACGCTTCTTGATCGGTATTCCCCTCGCTCCCTATCTATGCTTGGTGGATTGATAGGCTCTCTAGGCCTTATGATATGCTCTGAAGCTACAAAACCTATCTACTTTGCAGTCTGTCTTTTTTTCTCAGGTAAGAGATTCTTTATAAGCTAAATAAACACGATTTTGCTTTAAACAAAAGAACGCGGCAGTTGATAATATGTGAAACGAATTGCCACTTGATATTAGATTTTCAGGGGATTTGGCGAAATTTAAACGCGGACTAAATAATTTTCCAAAGACGGAACAAGGTATTTCATATTCTGAAATTAATTCAACCAGGTGTATCATTATTATATGTGTATCAATTTCTTTAGGTTTGAGCTAACGATTCAGCCATTTTGTTGGTATACATACGTTCATTATTATTTTTTTTCATATTATGTAATGTCCCTAAACTTCCTTATTTCTGTTGTTTATTTTGCATATTAATACCCTGTTATTGTTTGTGTGTGTGTTTATATTTTGTTTTTTTAAATTTGGTTTACCTCTTTATCAATTTGTTAATGTAACTTTGTAAAGGATCCCATTGAAAACCGATTTTTATAGAAAGGGGCCATCCTTTTTGAATAATTGAAATTGATGAATAAATGAGTAAATAGATCACATACTAAAACCTACAAGAGATTATCAGAAGGGCAATTCAATACCTATTTTACTATCCATTGAAATCGTGTTCGGATCAGGACATATAAATAAATCACCAGAAATGACGTTTGGCGCTCTTTGGTTCCTCCTTGGCCAACTGTGCGACGCCTCGTGTGCAAACGCTATGAGTGATTGACGATAACATCCTTTTTATGCAGGGCTTGGATTATCAATGGCCGTCTTCCCGGCCATGGTGTCAGTGATGTACGCTTTTGGGGACAGATACATGTTGCCTTTCTCAGTCGGCTCATTGGGTGGCGGGATGGGAATGATGATATTACCTCTGCTAACCCAGAAACTCCTGGAGGCCTACACTTGGCGAGGTGCTCTCCTCATCCTCGGGGCAATAAACCTACACGTGGTTTTATCTGGAGCGTTGTTTGAAAAATCCATATTGCAAAGCAAATCGCCACCTTCTCGATGTAATCTCCAAGAAACAACTCGGACTCGTGATGCCTCGTACAAGAAAGATTCTTCAACGAGCGATCTACAACGTAAGGGAAATGGCAACAGAGTGCAACACAACGCTTCACAAAGCGATTCATTGCCAATTCGGTGTTCCCGCAAGGCGGTGGAACTGTTTAGGGCTATTCGTCAAGGAGCGGGTATGGAGGTTTTCAGTGACTATCCTATAATCATGTATGCATTACTAGCTGCTTATCTTCATGGGATATCGTATGTTGGTTGGACCGTCTTCGTTATTTCGAATGCAGAAGCGAAAGGCTTTGATGAATCAATTGCTGTGTTTCTCTCTCTTCTTGGTGGAATAGGAAACATCATAGGACGCATTATACCAGGACTCTTGAACTGTCTTAATAAAGATATGTTTTCTTCAAGGAATTCATTTATAATTTTCGGTATCATTGGTGCGTTACCGCTTTGTTTGAATGGGATAGCGTCTCGTTTCTCAACGCTATGCGTCTTTGCTACGCTCAGTGGTCTCGCCTTTGGAGCGAAGACGATCGTCAAGAATACCACGGTGGTAGACGTAGTTCCGTCATCTTTTTCGCCAACGGTTCTTCCTGTCGCCATGATTTGTTCCGGGCTCGGTGAAATAACAGGTGGATGGTTGACAGGTAAGCTAGGAAATGAGAGAATAAGAATGGCTGCGTACCTTAAATCAATGTTCCCCATTGCTAACCAACCTTTTTGGTAGTTTCTGCTAAGGTTTTAATCGAATTTTGATACATGAATCCACCAAGGATCTAATTACTTGGTATGGGGCTTGTCATTGTTCAATACTCCCCTGACCGTCAACAAAAAAAGTGTAAATTAATTACTAGATCTTGCATAGGCTGTCTTTCGTAGTTTGTATCTAGAGTAGGCATGTAGTTGAAACCACTCAATCCGTCTCCGTGGTCAAGTGGTTAGGGCATTAGTCCTACAGATCCAAATCAAGCTATTACTTAGGTGATTGCAATCACTTAAGTCGATTCGACAACTAATGGTCGTTACTTTCCTACTAAAAGCCATTTTAAAGCCCTTTCGTTATGAGGGAAGTTCTAAATAAGTATTGTCTTTCAAATGCCGTTGGAATTTAACCTTTTCATTTTTGTTGGCCTGCAAATGGGACATAGTTCCTTTAAGTCACATTTTGAAATGTGCTGTTATATAACATCAACGCCGGATCGAGTCTCTCACATTTGATTTTCTTTTATTCGATTCTACAGGACGAATATTTGACCTAACTGGTTCCATGGACACAGCTTTTCTTTTCCTCGGATGTGTAGATATATTTAGCATCGTAGTTCTTTTGCTTAGCCTACTCCATGGAAAGATCCTTCACCTTAGATCATCATCTGAAGAAGCATTGCAAGATAAAACTCCGTAACTGAATGATGTTAAAAATATAGAAAATTATAGACACATAGCGTTGCTTTCTGTTTTTGCAAAACTGTTGGAAAAAGTAATGCATAAAAGGTTATATGATTACTTACTGAAATATAATGTTCTTATTTCAGAGCAGTTTTGGTTTTCGTAAAAACCATAGCACTGATCAGAGTATTGTGAATTTTACTAAAAATATTCTACATGAAATTAATAATGGCATGTTTTGTTATGGATTGTTTATTGATCTATCTAAGGCATTTGACACCATCGACCACCATATTTTACTTTAAAAACTGTACCATTACGGTGTACGTGGTATACCTCATCAGTGGTTTTCTGATTATTTGTATAATATAAAACAATATGTGGTGGTCGATGTTGTCGAATCTGATTATATGGATGTAAATACTGGGGTTCCGCAAGGATCGGTTCTTGGACCACTTTTATTTATCATATATATTAATGATATAAACAGCTCATCCAAACTACTTATGTTTTCATTATTTGCTGATGATTCTGTTGAATATTATTCTCATTCTAATGTAGCACGCTTAGTTTCTATGTTAAATGAAGAGTTAATCAAATTGAATGATTGGTTTGAATGTAATAAATTATTTTTGAATCATGAAATAACTAAATATGTGATTTTTCACACAAAGACATTTTCTTTTCCAAATTTCACCAATCCTGTTAGAATAGCGAATGTAACTATTGAACGAGAACTAAGTGTTATATTCTTAGGTAATTATATTTAAGAAACTCTAGATTGGAAATGTCATATTGATTACGTTTGTTCTAAGATTTCTAGAAGTATTGGTGTCTTGTCTAGGCTAAAGAATGTTCTCCTAAGGAACATATTATTGAATATTTACAATGCAACACTTCTTCCCCACTTAAATTATTGCAGTATCATTTGGGGTAATACTTACAAAACAAAACTGTTCAAGATTTACATGTTACAGAAACGTGCAGCTCGGTTAATAACAAATAGTCATGTCTCCAAGTTTACCATTATTTATTTAACTGAAAATTATTCCTGTATATGATTTGATCAAACTTAATACATGCATATTTATGTTTAAATTTCATAACAACCTGTTACCATCTGTTTTTAATAATAGTCAAAGTCTAAACTTACATCACCCACTCTGTCGTTCAAATTCACTGTATAATTCTATCTAATTTGTTGAGGGAATGGAATTCCTTGAATCGTGACCTAAGATCCAGTTCTACAATTACCAGTAGGTACTTCTCTTTCCCATGTTTCCTCTACTTTTATCTCTTTCTTTCCTATTTTTTACTCCTTTCTTTTCTTTCTCTGTAACCGTCTTTATGGATGTGTGTGTGTGTGTGTTGATGTGCGCGTGGGTACTTGTATTATCCAAGTATTTTACTATTTATTGACAATTTATGTGCATTATCTTGTTATTTTTTGTATGCAGGGCCCCGATTACAAGCAGATTCCTGTTTCTAAAGGGTCCTAACCATTATATTGTATATTATATATTGTATTTTCATTGTAAATTGTTTTATACTGGTTGAATAAATGAAATGAAAATGAACTCCGTGGTTAGTACGCATGGTAGCGGCGGACGGTTTAATGATATGATTTACTTGAATGATACTGCTTGTAATAAGCAGCCAGGGGATCGGCGGCATTAAGTGCTCTCCGAGGGACTTGGTATTAATAAGGATTAAAAGGCTTCATCAAAGGGCACTAGACATCGATTTGGTTTCGAACAATATGTTCACTGCTCTCCAACTGAGCCATAGCGCAGTCTTTGTAAAGGTTTTTGTTGGGGGGTTAAAAAATAATAGAGGCGATTCCATGTTAACCAGCGTTTTTCAACCTTGTTATATAGTCACGGTACCCTTTTGAAAAATAAAGAGTTTTGCGTTCCCCATTAAAAAAAGATGAATATATAACACACAAATAGTATATCATAAACTTAATTGCCACGTATGAACACGTACACACACTTAAGAATGCAATAATATCTGAAATTGTATTCCCATGTTCATTCATTAACACAACAATTAAATAACTTTTTTATAACAATATTTTTGTATTAACCCTTCTCGTGCTACACATACATATTTTTGAATATTTAAGTTACAAGCCACATACTTTAAATAGGCGATTCATAAGAGAAGATCAGTTAAAGCATTTAAAAGTAATCTGTTCTGTCATTTCTGTATGTTCTATTTTACTTTTTTCCCTTTTTGTATTATACAGATACTTTTATGTGATCTATTTGTTTGTGTTTTTGTCTCACCATTTTGCCTCGAGCATTTGATTTCAAGTTAGCGAGGGGCCTCTTGATGGCTTATGTATGGTGATGGTATGCCAAGTCTTTCTGTCTGTAGTCAGTCTTGATGCATCTGTAAGCCTTGGTATGGATCTTGCTTTGCAGTCCTCTGAGATGCAGTCAAGCCATCTTTTGGGTGGACGGCCACTGGGTTGATTTCCTGTGACATTTCCTTCAACAGCAATTTCGGGGTATCTTGTGGGTTTCATTCTTAGGACGTGGCCAAAATATATGAGTCTTTTAATAGAGACTTTGTCCATAACATCTTGATCGAAGTTGAGGGATTCTTTGATGTATGTGTTTCGGATCTTGTCTAGTCTTGTCACCCCCATTATGTGATGGCATGATTATATATAGTTTTTGAATAATATTATATCTTATTAATCTTTTCTTTGGATTTATTCTTGAGAGCTGTTTTGAAATTGCTATTTATATGATGGGCTTCTAATGTAATTTGAATGTCATTCAGCTCTCGGACTGCTATTTTCAGTATTGGTAATAGTCTAAATCATTAAATACCCTATCCGATGAAAATACAACTTAATATGAATGGAAAACTTAATGAATGTAGAATACAAATCTAAAGGAATCAAAATATTTACCCTTTAATTATTGCACAAAAACCAAATTAAAACCTCATTTTCCGCACCCCTCCAAATTACGGGTCAACAGGACTCAAATTTGCCGTAGTTACAGTGACGACATAACGTGTGGACCTCGCTCGTGATGCACGGTGCACAACGCCGCTTAACTTGCTATGGACAGAAAGTATTTGTCAGTCAAATCCTGTCTTCCCCTCCTCCTGTTCTTGTTCTGATAAACATCCCATTGTTTGTAAAAACTTAATGTATTCTTCTCGCTTCTCGATCTATCCTCCCCGCGCTGTTTTGCTTCGTAACAGGCGAGGATAATATCTTTCCAATCACTGTGGAATTAGCTTTGCGATGTACATCGCTACGGCACAGCCTGAACTTGCTTTTCAGAAATTTAAGGATTCTCCAATTTCAGCCATCACTTCCCCTTCCAATGAAAATAATCAACTTGAATAATGTTGTGTTAGACCCCGTTTACAGTGAGCAAAAGGCCAAATGCGAGGCCAAACTGGCCGCGCATTTAGCTCTGATCTGGAGGTAGTCGCGGCCTGGCCCGGCCTTTTCTCACTGTAAACGCACGCAGGGCCAAATGCGCGGCCAACTTTTACCCCAGAAGTGAAAGTTCGCCATGTATAAGAAATTGGGAAAAAGATTCACTGCAAATCGCGCGCAACCGGATCTGCACTGTGACCCCCTGCGGCGTCTTATTTTTTCGTACCACGGCGAGCCCAGATTGAGCTCGCAAGGGAAACCTGTAGGGTGGTCAATAGGCTGATAGTAATACAATTCAATCCGTCATCAACTCATCGTTAGCTCAATCGGTAAGGACAGCGTGTTACTAATAGAACCTTGGAGTTGCCGTGAGGGTTCAAATCTCAGTTTATTTAGTTTTTTTACCTTTATAAATAGTGAGGCAAAAATAATCAAAGTCTAATTGTTTGTGACCTCTTTGCAAGCTTATGTAGCTTGTTATGTATGGAAATGAGTTCATACTGGAATCTGGGCTCGCCGTGGTACGAAAAAATAAGACGCCGGTCCGCGCCTTCCAAATAATCGTTTGTTTACATGCAGAGCGCCACTCTGACAATAATATTGAAAGGTTACAGTTTAGGCGGCGGCCGAGCCTACCACTGTAAACGCACACAATGTAGGCCTGGCTCGGCCGCGGCCCGGCCCGGCCCTGGCCCTGTTCTCACTGTAAATGGGGTCTAAATTTGCAATTTTGGCCAGTGCGTTGTCGTTCGCTAGGTGTGCATCATTATTCGTTACTCGCGCGCTGGACCCACGCTATGCGTTCGCCGTCATTTGCTGTGTGCGTTGGGATTTTTTGAGCATGCTCAAAAGTATGCGCGGAGCTCGACGCATGAATGTACACGCCAAAAAAACGCCAGACACGCGCAGAGCGCGCTAGACCAGCGCCAGACATACGCCGAGCACACGCCCTGTATACGCACAGCGCGCTAGCTACACGATGTGCATTTTGTGTCAGCTTGCTAGCTTTTCCATAATCATGACAAAAGTTAGGCACACGGCCTTTTCCGATTTCCAATGCGCGGGCCGTGCGTCGTCTATGTGTGACCACATCTTGATGAGAACGCGGTGCATGTGTTGACCGTTCGTCCAGCGCGCTAGCAACACTGTGCATTCGTGGAAGTAGTTAAATTGTGCGCTCTGTGTAAGGTCTTTTTGCACACTGTAAGCGCCCTGTATGCGCTCAGCGCGCTAGCAACACGCTATGCATTTGGTGTCAGCTCGCTGTAGCTTCGACAAAAGTTGGGCGAACGACAACGCACTGGCCAAAATTGCAAATTTACAATGCGCTGGCCGTGCGTTCCCCATGCGTCCCCTCTGTGTGACCGGGCCTTAAGACTTGCCCATTCTTCCCGTGTCGTTTTTGCTAGTCGGGTGGGAGCGTTTCTGTTTTGGGGGCAACGAATCGTCTTGTTTCTCTAATAATAAAATGAAATGTCAAAGATTCCGCGCTTCGCGCGGGGATGGGGGGGGGGAGGAGGGGAGAACTTGATTCAGACGAGGATTAAGAGTCGAGAACGGTACAACGAATCGTATTCTTTCTCTAATGATTTAATGAAAGGTAAAAGCTTCTGCGCTTCGCGCGGGAGGGAGAAAACTGAATTTAGACGAGGATTATTTTCGAGATTAGTACAACGAATCGTCTTCTTTCTCTAATAATTTAATGAAACGTCAAAGCTTCGGCGCTTTGCGGAGGAGGGAGGGGGAATCGCCCCTCCCTGCACCCCCCCCCCTCATTACGTCAATGCTGGTCACCATTACGTACCAATATTTGGCTCACACAATTTCAAATTTGCCCCCCCCCCCCCCCCCCACCCCTTAAGAAATCCTGGATCCGCGCCTGCACAACACTCACACAAAAACTAAAAGACGAATGATGTGAATTAATATAGTCGGCAAAATATGATTATTGTTTGGGCACTTGTGTATGTTTGAAATTTGAATGATTGCAAACATAATTTTCTAATTCTCACGTCGCGATATTATTCGTGCATCGGAACGGACAGAGCCAGGATTATCATTCTCTCTCGTCAGTCATGCTGCCTGAACTTGAAAGAATTGCTATTTTGTCAGAAATGTCAGTCAAATCCTTTTGTTTCTCCTCCCTTGACTTGGTTCTAATAAACAATCCATATGTATCTGCTCATGCTCAGACTGCAACCGTGAACTGGCTTTGACGTTGTCAACATTTCTTTAGACTTTTCGGTATGCACGGTGGATTGTGTGGTTTCACTTTGGATGCATGAGCTATGATGCACGAGGCGTTGACGCCTTGAGGTCTTAAAGTGTAACATGGTCACATGATCTTAAAATACAAGTCCACTCCACTGAAAAGTTGAGCTGATTAGATAGACAAAAATGTTAAAAGCCCAAATATAACTTGATTTTGGAAAATGGTGCTCAGACTTATTTTTAATTTTGTTTTTGATGAGCAAAAATAAAGTTAATAATCGAGCCTGTTCTCCCCTACAATGCATTTTTGTGACGTAGGGTCCTCACAACACAAATTCGTAATGTAACCAAATGTAATACATACTTCTTTGTGAAGTGCCTCGATACAAAATATTTCATTCACCTGATAAGTATAATGAAATTATTATTCTTACCAGGTGAATGAAATATTTTGTATAGAGGCACTTCACAAAGACGTATGCATTAAATTTGGTTACATACGAAAAACTATTGTACGGCCGTAGGCGCTATTTAAAATTTATTAAAATTTACCGGTAGCACCGGTAAATTTCTATATTCAATTTTTCTTGAAAGCAGAAGTGTTTTCGGGGCTAAATTTTCTAGTGCTTATAATATATCCGCAGGGGCATCCAAATATATTAAAAATTGTAACAAATCACTATCCGCCCAATCTTCAAAATTTCCCAAAACATTGTACTACCTTTAACCAAGCATTATAACGATAAACCCACATGCCTGCGGACTGATGTATATATTTCATATATTCTGAAAAACATATATTTTTGCAGTCATGCACAGCTTTACTAAGAGTTAAATCAGGCATTTTAGGCCTAGACCTCATCGACCAAGACTGGAAGATGCAAGAGTTATCCCTTTCCGTTTGAAATCCAGGATTCATGAAGCCATCAAAAGCATTTACCCTATCTCTCTCTAGCTCTTTCACAAGGGTGAAAAACATACTATTTTTGCAAATAAATGCAAACATTCCATTTTTGTACCTGGGAGTATCTGTTGATGAAGCTGCTAATCATTATTGTCCTCAATATATGCTTGTCTCTTTTTTGTGATATTCATTTCTATCACTCCCTTTCAATGTTTTCCATGTAAAGAATTGATATTTCAACAACAACAAATTTCCTTCAAAAATTATTTTCTCCCTTCCTGCTTTTCACAAGTACTTGTTTTAAAAGCTTGTTTTTAAAAGCATGTTTTTGTATTACCAATTAGCTTAGCTGAAAGGTTTACAAGTGTGTGTGTCCAAAGCCCCCTAGATATATCACAACAGGATCCTCATTATACCCCCTCCAATGAATCTGTCTTTTTCGCTCATATTTCTCATTTAACCACAAGAATGTAGCGAGTTTGTAGTACAGCGTCACAGCCATGAAAAGCCGAGCAAGGTCACACAATAATCCACTGATCTTCACACAATCAGACAGTGTGTGAATATGAGAAAAACATTTTTTTTCGAAAATCAGCCATGAGATATTTGTACAAATTTTTAAAGGGATCCCCAAAAATGCATTTACAAATGACAGTAGGTTGTGGAGAAGCACCCAGCGTTATGCTTTTGTTTGGGTTTGTAAACAGAGAGGTGCCTTGCACTTTTATGCATTGTTCTTGGGCGCACTGTTTAGTTAGACCAGGGACGTGAATACGTGATAGAGAAGAACTGGATCTATGAATATGACGAACAAAGAAAGCGGACAAAATATACAGTTCCTTAGGTAGACAAAGGAACATCCCTTCACTGCTATTATGTAAAAAGGTGAATATGCATGTGACACCTGTTCTACACATTTTTATATAATAGCAGTGAAGGGATGTTCCTTTGTCTACCTGAGGAACTGTATATTTTGTCCGCTTTCTTTGTCAGTCATATTCATAGTGGAATCAAGTCGCTCTCCTTTGACCCCATGCTCCAAGCCGCCGAAAAGTAATGCGCTAATCTGCAACTGTTGACCAGGTGGTGAGATAAAAGAGCGCATGAAATTTCAGGACTTAGAATTCCTACATCACAAAATGATATCACAGCAACTGTTGGCTTTCCCTCTCAATGATTTCTCATCCATTGTTGAATGTGTAAAGAGTAGAACCAAAACTTGTGTAATTTCATCCTTTTTTTAACTTCAAAAATACAAAAAACCTCCGAAAACACGCATTAGCAAACTTAATGTATTGAAGATTGTAAATCATTGACTAAATAACGGGACATTAAAACATGCACAAATTAGCGCATTATCCTAAAATATTGAGTTTTTGTCAGGATTTAATTTTTCTTTTGCCAACTCTGGCACACAAATTATAGGAAGGACGGAGTACTAAATTTGAAAATTTGTTTGATGCACTTGTCCTAAAACAATCCCCATATAAAGTTTTTGATTTGCACTGAAATTTTGCCGGTAATTTCATATTCTATAAGAAATGTAAAACTGGTGCCTGGCTTCCGAAAGTCCCCGCAGTGGAAGCGCGGCTCGGAGCATGGAACTTCAAAGCCAAGTGGAATATTCCACATTCCATTGTTACGCTTAAGAACTCTTGAATGCGTTTGAGTAAATTACCAGAGTTTCGCCTCCTTTCTTTCACCTCCCTGGTTAGACTGAACTCAAAATATCTGGTGCAGGGTAGCACCGTATTATAATATTACATGTAATATTGATATTATATCTACCAAAGTGTACTGCCCCACTTTTGGACAGTTCAGACATGTAAGCCAGAACTTGCCCAGAAGCTTGAGAGAAACATATGTCATTATCAGAAGATAATGTTTGATATTTTGGTTTATAAATATTGCAGAACTTGGATGTTTGATTGCCCTTCTCATGATAATGATCATTCTCAAAAACTGATGAATAATAATTAATGTTAGAAAAAACGGTGAATCTGTGGTTGGGTGTATTGTGTGATTTGGTATTTTATTTCCAATATTTCATACCTCGTACATGGATTTTCTTAAAAATATCACTTTACCATGTTCGCATTACAGTTAGCGATAGATACATAGTCATATACATAATCAAAAGACAAAAACGGGAGGGAGCAAACGTGAAAGAACAGTAGCTAAAAAGGAAAGAGGGAGAGAGGGAGAGTGAAAGTGCAAGAGGAAGAGATGGGAAAAGAAAATTATACGATATCACACTATAAATAATATGTCATGATTTGCGTTATGTTCATTAGTTTGCTGACGTCTGCATACTCATCCAAAATGCCCAAACAAGAATGTTTTTCTCAGAATTTGATATGTAAAACTAAGCAAATATTTGAAATAATCCCACATAATCAAAGCAAAGACATGTATTTACATTCCATTCAATATAATATGGACCAAAAGGGTTCCTTCAACATCATTCTAACTATCACACACAAAAGAGTCTAACCTTGTTTCACATGAACACAAGATTTAGATATTTTGCTTGCACAACATATTGCGCACTTCGTCAATATTTTTCAACAATGAACATATGTTATGATGAGCAATAATGATGTCAGAAAACGACCAACTTTCGTGAAAATGTCGTCGATATTGTGATAATTATACATAGCAGATTCACTTTGATGTGGTAAACCAAACTCAATATCAATTCCAATATCAATACATACATTTGTTGGCAGTTCATCGATTTGACAAGTGACACATATTTCACGAGTCACCCTTGAACATACCAATTGGGCCCATCGTTTGCAAGATACGCATAATAGAGCATCTTGATTGGTTTTAACTTCTTTCGAACAAGAGGTATTTGTGTTTTGTTAGTGCCCCCCCCCCCCCCCCCCACTCAGTGTTATTTAGGGTACGCATATGCACGTTCCCTCCTTTTGAAAACACTCCCTAAGTCCGGTGTGTAAAACGGGCTTTTGTGTTGTACGAGCCGGACGCGTCTTATTTTTTCGTACCACGGCGAGCCCAGATTCCAGTATGAACTCATTTTTATACATAACAAGCTACGTAAGCTTGCAAAGAGGTCACAAACAATTAGACTTTGATTATTTATTGCTTTGCCTCACTATTTTTAAAGGTAAAAAAAACTAAATAAACTGAGATTTGAACCCTCACGGCAACTCCATGATTCTATTAGTAACACGCTGTCCTTACCGATTGAGCTAACGATGAGGTGATGAAAGATTGATTTGTATAATTACTATCACCCTATTGACCACCCTACCGGATTCCACGTGCGCATGCGCTGGTTTTCTTCGCGAGTGCGCATGCGCAAGTTTCCCTCGCGAGCTCAATCTGGGCTCGCCGTGGTACGAAAAAATAAGACGCGAGCCGGACATTTTGGTAACACGCATGGTATCCCTCCAATCACGGAGTGGGGAGGGGGGCTGCATGGGCAGGATTGTTTTAGGGTGATGAGAAGGTAGCCTGGTTGGTCAGGGGCTAGCGGAGGGGGTGGCGCCGGGGAGGGGCGTTAATGGGATATAACGGAGTGGGATACAATGGGATAATGGGATTGGGTCAGAGGCGTCGCTAAGAGGGGGGGGGGGGGGTGTTGCGACCAGGCGCGCCGGAAGCAGTTTCGGATTGGAGGGGGGGGGGGGACATTCCAGGGGGCTCACCTTTCCAGGGGCAGTGGCGTAATGAGCAAAAACGTTTCAGGGGGGCAGAAGAAAGATTTGCATCACCCCCACTCTTACATGTTACATGCATATTCCCTGGAAGCTCAAAGGTTTTAGGTATTTAATTACGGTCAGATGAACATATTTTGATATCTCATTTGTGACATTGGTAGGTCATGTCATTTCAGCAACATTTGTAAATCACTGGTATCGAATTATAAATAGCCCCCCCCCCCCGCCCATTAGTACGCCAGTGTGCAGGGGCTCACGTCTTCTCACCTCTATAGTAAAAAAAAAAAAAAACACTTTCCCATCCTCTTAGAATATTTCCACGATATTCCCAAATCGCATATGTTATAAAAACCTCCTTCGAAAAATATGGGGGCATGCGGAATGTATACGAAATTTAATTCCTGTTAACTTCCTTTTCTTTGAATGGAATATAATTTATATGTGATTTAATTCAGGTGTTGTTCTTTTAGGATAAAAACAATACAAACCATATTTAATCGCACGCCTCCCCCCCCCCTTGCGCGCCAGGGGGAGGGGGCCCATCTCCCCCCCCCCCCCAAAAAAAAAAAAGCTAAATTAACGTGTGTTTACACGTTTTTTTTTTTCCTCAGGGAGGGGGGCCCTCCCCTGGATCCGCCACTGATAGCAACTGTATGGCTCACGCGATCGAATGCTTTTTTGAAGTCAGTGTAGATCACAGTAGACATGCAGATTGTGGTTTCAGCCTTCTTTGCAAGGAAATTGATGAAATCAACAAGGTAGTGAGTAGTTGACAGCCCATACTCGGCAACCATACTGCTTCGGATCAAGCTTCGGATATCGAGGTGGCAAAGAGACGGATTGAAGGAAAAGATGGCAAACAAATTCCTCATCGTCCTTGGTGCTTGGTTGGTACCAGGGGCGTACGCAGGGGGGGGGGGGTTTGGGGGTTCAAACCCCCCCCCCCTTTTTGGTATTTTTATGTGTGTAAACCCCCCTAAAAAACCTAAACCCCCCCCCCCCCTTTGGATTTTTTTTTTCTTTTTTTTTTTTTTTTTAATTATAAAAAAAAAAAAAAAAAAAATGTGCCCACGGCTAACCTAAAAAAGGTGACCTTACCCCCCCCCCCCCCCCCCAACGAAGAAAAATGTCAAATTTTCAAATTTCGAGACCCAAAAAAAAAAAGTGTACGCTTACCCCCCCGCCCCCCCCCCCCCCCCCCCACTCAGTGTTATTTAGGGTACGCATATGCGTGTTCCAACCGACCCCCCCCCCTTTTCAGCAAAAGTCCGGTGTGTAAAGTCAATACGGCTCGACCTTTTTCTTTTGTATACGAGCCTTTTTCAGCACCCCCCCCCCCCCCCCCTTTTCAGCAAAAGTCCGGTGTGTAAAGTCAATACGGGTCGACCTTTTTCTTTTGTTACGAAAAGGACATTTTGGCAACACGCATGCGGTCATTTCGAAACCTGAGTGGGGGGGGCCGGGGCTTACCCCCCCCCCCCCCCCCCCCCCCCACTGAGCGACTTTTCGGCCGGCGCGATTTTGAATTTTTCGGAAGCAAAATATTTTGGGCCCGATTTTAAACCCCCCCCCCCCCCCCCTTGAAACAATCCTGCGTACGCCCCTGGTTGATACTTTTTCTGGAGGTAGGGACGATAAAGTCTTTCGCTGTCCTCAGTGACCTCGAAGAGACCGCGAATCCACCACTGGAACAATAGGGATGTATATTGGACTTTCGCTTTCATGACAACGGCAATTATTCTTTTATTGATTACAGTTAGGCCTACCCTTAAATTTATATAACAAAGTGTAATCACGACTACCTAATAAAAACAGATATTGACTGGTAGGGTGTGTAATATAACATTTTTGGACAGCAAGGGTGTAATATTTTCCCTCAGCGCTGCTCTCTTTGGAAAATAATAAACCCCTTTGGCGGTCCAAAACCTGTTATCTTACACGCCCTACCAGTCAATATCTGTATAATATATTTGTAGATCAATGTACCAATCTACCTTTTCCATGTCTATTGTTGTTGGTCAACCCTCCATTTCTATATACACATGCATATGTGGGATACAATAGACGGGTATAATATAAGTCATGGGCGTAAATCCTTACGTAATACCTATTGTTCAGGGGGATGATCCCCCTGAACAATAGGTATTACGTAAGGATTTACGCCCATTAATATTTGATTCCCCGCTTGGTTAAACTTCCTTGTAAATGTCTCGCACGGTGTACCAAAACGTGTAAAAGTCTGCATTTTGTTCGAGGAGATTTGTTGGAATGACGAGGCGACTGTGGGTCAAGTGCATTCCGGCGTCTGTCCGATTCCGCCATTTTTAAATGAAAACATGTGAGTAGGCTATAGCAAGATTAAAATTCAGGAGGAGGAGGAGGGTACGATCAAGGAGGCAATAACACGAATTGAAGAGAAAGATGGCAAACAAATTCCTTATCGTTCTTGGTGCTTGGTTGGTACAATTTCTGGAGGTAGGGACGATGAAGTCTTTCGCTGTCCTTCTTAGTCATATTGTCAGAGACCTCGAATCCACCACAGGAAGACTAGGGATGTACATTGGAATGTACCATGCAGTCACCGTGATGTCAGGTAATTAACAGACATAATTTGATTGACTCAATCGTCTTAAATATCTTAACCCATAGCGTATTGAGAGAGAAAGTTGTGACATGCGCATTATCATTGTATGTGGGAGGGAACTGTTTGGAGCCTTTGTAACAACTATCTCTCTCACTAAGCTATATAGCTTACCCAATGGATACTGGTGTCTCTCATTTCCATAGGTTTAATACCGGACATATCTGATTCCCATTGGGCAGTGACTTAATAATAAATGTCCCTGACATGGGTGGAATTTCGAACCTAAGAAAATTCATATCATTCACAAAGGATGGACAAAGGCTAGAGGTGTGGTGGTATATTATAGTGGTAAACGTTCACTTGACTCTCGACCCAAGGGTCGAGGGTTCGAATCCCAGCCCGGCACTCACGCCTTTTGGCAAGACATAAATCAGCATTCGTCACTCTCCACCCAGGTACTAAATGGTCACCTGACAGGATGTGTTACTTGAAATGCACTTTGCGCTGATTATGGCTGGCATAGCTATAAAGCCGGGGTAATAACATGGAAACTCCATTGGAAGCGCATAGGGATGTTATATCACAATGTGATATGCGCTATCCAGCTACTAGTAGACCAGCCAAAAATAAAACAAGGATTTAGGAAAAGAATCCATGTCATTTGAGTATAATGAATGGCATCCATTCTCAAACTCTTGCAAAACAATCTGAACCAACAATAGCATTTGTAGTATTAAGAGGAAATTCGCCAGGCATCCATTGTTATCTTATTCCTTAGTAATTTTGCCGAGTTTTAGCATGGTTGCCATGCAATACCCCCAAAATTCCCATCAAAGTAAAATAAAACATCACGGTTCTAGATAACAATTATCTCATTTTAAGTGATAGAATTGAGCAATGTTTTCATCTCTATTACAGGAATTGTTGTAAAGACGCTTCTTGATCGGTATTCCCCACGCTCCCTATCTATGCTTGGTGGATTGATAGGCTCTCTAGGCCTTATGATATGCTCTGAAGTTACAAAACCTATCTACTTTGCAGTCTGTCTTTTTTTCTCAGGTAAGAGATTCTTTATAAGCTAAATAAACACGATTTTGCTTTAAACAAAAGAACGCGGCAGTTGATAATATGTGAAACGAATTGCCACTTGATATTAGATTTTCAGGGGATTTGGCGAAATTTAAACGCGGGCTAAATAATTTTCCAAAGACGGAACAAGGTATTTCATATTCTGAAATTAATTCAACCAGGTGTATCATTATTATATGTGTATCAATTTATTTAGGTTTGAGCTAACGATTCAGCCATTTTGTTGGTATACATACGTTCATTATTTATTTTTTTCATATTATGTAATGTCCCTAAACTTCCTTATTTCTGTTGTTTATTTTGCATATTATTACCGTGTTACTGTTTGTGTGTGTGTTTATATTTTGTTTTTTTTAATTTGGTTTACCTCTTGATCAATTTGTTCATGTACCTTTGTAAAGGATCCCATTGAAAACCAATTTTTATTGAAGGGGGCCATCCTTTTTTAATAATTGAAATTGATGAATAAATGAGTAAATAGATCACATACTAAAACCTACAAGAGATTATCAGAAGGGCAATTCAATACCTATTTTACTATCCATTGAAATCGTGTTGGGATCAGGACATATAAATAAATCACCAGAAATGACATTTGGCGCTCTTTGGTTCCTCCTTGGCCAACTGTGCGACGCCTCGTGTGCAAACGCTATGAGTGATTGACGATAACATCCTTTTTATGCAGGGCTTGGATTATCAATGGCCGTCTTCCCGGCCATGGTGTCAGTGATGTATGCTTTTGGGGACAGATACATGGTGCCTTTCTCAGTCGGCTCATTGGGTGGCGGGATGGGAATGATGATATTACCTCTGCTAACCCAGAAACTCCTGGAGGCCTACACTTGGCGAGGTGCTCTCCTCATCCTCGGGGCAATAAACCTACATGTGGTTTTATCTGGAGCGTTGTTTGAAAAATCCATATTGCAAAGCAAATCGCCACCTTCTCGATGTGATCTCCAAGAAACAACTCGGACTCGTGATGCCTCGTACAAGAAAGATTCTTCAACGAGCGATCTACAACGTAAGGGAAATGGCAACAGAGTGCAACACAACGCTTCACAAAGCGATTCATTGCCAATTCGGTGTTCCCGCAAGGCGGTGGAACTGTTTAGGGCTATTCGTCAAGGAGCGGGTATGGGGGTTTTCAGTGACTATCCTATAATCATGTATGCATTACTAGCTGCTTATCTTCATGGGATATCGTATGTTGGTTGGACCGTCTTCGTTATTTCGAATGCAGAAGCGAAAGGCTTTGATGAATCAATTGCTGTGTTTCTCTCTCTTCTTGGTGGAATAGGAAACATCATAGGACGCATTATGCCAGGACTCTTGAACTGTCTTAATAAAGATATGTTTTCTTCAAGGAATTCATTTATAATTTTCGGTATCATTGGTGCGTTACCGCTTTGTTTGAATGGGATAGCGTCTCGTTTCTCAACGCTATGCGTCTTTGCTACGCTCAGTGGTCTCGCATTTGGAGCGAAGACGATCGTCAAGAATACCACGGTGGTAGACGTAGTTCCGTCATCTTTTTCGCCAACGGTTCTTCCTGTCGCCATGATTTGTTCCGGGCTCGGTGAAATAACAGGTGGATGGTTGACAGGTAAGCTAGGAAATGAGAGAATAAGAATGGCTGCGTACCTTAAATCAATGTTCCCCATTGCTAACCAACCTTTTTGGCATTTTCTGCTAAGGTTTTAATCGAATTTTGATACATGAATCCACCAAGGATCTAATTACTTGGTATGGGGCTTGTCATTGTTCAATACTCCCCTGACCGTCAACAAAAAAAGTGTAAATTAATTACTAGATCTTGCATAGGCTGTCTTTCGTAGTTTGTATCTCGAGTAGGCATGTAGTTGAAACCACTCAATCCGTCTCCGTGGTCAAGTGGTTAGGGCATTAGTCATACAGATCCAAATCAAGCTATTACTTAGGTGATTGCAATCACTTAAGTCGATTCGACAACTAATGGTCGTTACTTACCTACTAAAAGTCATTTTCAAGCCCTTTCGTTATGAGGGAAGTTCTAAATAAGTATTGTCTTTCAAATGCCGTTGGAATTTAACCTTTTCATTTTTGTTGGCCTGCAAATGGGACATAGTACCTTTAAGTCACATTTTGAAATGTGCTGTTATATAACATCAACGCCGGATCGAGTCTCTCACATTTGATTTTCTTTTATTCGATTCTACAGGACGAATATTTGACCTAACTGGTTCCATGGACACAGCTTTTCTTTTCCTCGGATGTGTAGATATATTTAGCATCGTAGTTCTTTTGCTTAGCCTACTCCATGGAAAGATCCTTCACCTTAGATCATCATCTGAAGAAGCATTGCAAGATAAAACTCCGTAACTGAATGATGTTAAAAATATAGAAAATTATAGACACATAGCGTTGCTTTCTGTTTTTGCAAAACTGTTGGAAAAAGTAATGCATAAAAGGTTATATGATTACTTACTGAAATATAATGTTCTTATTTCAGAGCAGTTTTGGTTTTCGTAAAGACCATAGCACTGATCAGAGTATTGTGAATTTTACTAAAAATATTCTACATGAAATTAATAATGGCATGTTTTGTTATGGATTGTTTATTGATCTATCTAAGGCATTTGACACCATCGACCACCATATTTTACTTTAAAAACTGTACCATTACGGTGTACGTGGTATACCTCATCAGTGGTTTTCTGATTATTTGTATAATATAAAACAATATGTGGTGGTCGATGTTGTCGAATCTGATTATATGGATGTAAATACTGGGGTTCCGCAAGGATCGGTTCTTAGACCACTTTTATTTATCATATATATTAATGATATAATCAGCTCATCCAAACTACTTATGTTTTCATTATTTGCTGATGATTCGGTTGCATATTATTCTCATTCTAATGTAGCACGCTTAGTTTCTATGTTAAATGAAGAGTTAATCAAATTGAATGATTGGTTTAAATGTAATAAATTATTTTTGAATTATAATGGTCCAAAAGACCAAAACGCTCATTTATCTATTCCGCCCTTTACAATAATGAATTAAGTTAGAGAACAACAATTATTATTCATTTGCACGATATATGTCTAGTTTACGAAAGCACTATATATTTATCACTCGGTAGTCTCCAGTTGCATATTATTAGTCAGACATGTATAAATCTATGTAGTCTATTCCTTTTATGTTAGTTATAGTTTCTTCGTTATAATTACTTAGTACATATTTGTTATCGTCTTGTTTACTTTATTTAGGTTGAGTCGAGTTAAATATTGGCTATCTTCGTAATTCAGCAGTTATACTTTTCGAGTAGTTGTTATTAAGTTAATAGTTACTATACTTTATCCATTCGAGTGAATGATAAGTCTTTGTTTGGTTAAATATTGAAAACGGTCATGTTGTTGATATTTACTTTGCCATTTCATATAATGGCTAAGTGTGGATGTAAACCTATATATTAGTAGGATAGGAACTATAGAAGTGTATTTGTGTTTTGATTTTGTAAGTTTGTTTGTTGAATACGAATATTCAATTATGTTTTATACAGTGCGTCCCAGAAAAAACGAAACCGAGAAGTATCGATGTTTTATCATAACTTAATCACAACCATAATTAATGAATGATACATATTTGGAAAGCTTAGAGTCTCCTCTTTCAGTTGATGCTACTCAGATGATGCATATTTTACGCATGAGTGATTAAAAGCAATTTGAAGGAAGGAAACCAAAAAGACATTTGGCGGGCGGTATCTGAATTTCGAAGAAAAATTTACATTTCTAGAAAGTTGAGTTTCTGCCCTTTCATATGACACCTCAATCAGGAAAAATGAGCGAGGAATAACAAAGTTCTGTTTGTTTAAAGTAGCCCTTACATTTTCATAATTTTAACAAACGAATTCGTTTTCACTGGGTGCCTGCCGTAGCAAAAAGCAGATTTGACAACAGACTTAACTCCGTTTCGTTGACAATCAGCCATGCATTAAAACTCTCATCTACGGCTGATTGTCAACGAAACGGAGTTAAGTCTTTTGTTAATTTCGTTTATTGATACGGCAGGCAGCCAGTGAAAACGAATTCGTTTAATAAAATTAATGAAATGCAAGCACTACTTCAAACAAACAGAACTTTGTCATTCCTCGCTCATTTTTCCTGATTGAGGTGTCATATGAAAGGGCAGAAACTCAACTTTCTAGAAATGTGAATTTTTCTTCGAAATTCAGATACCGCCCGCCAAATGTCTTTTTGGTTTCCTTCCTTCAAATTGCTTTTAATCACTCATGCGTAAAATATGCATCATCTGAGTAGCATCAACCGAAAGAAGAGACTCTAAGCTTTCCAAATATGTATCATTCATTAATTATAGTTGTGATTAAGTTATGATAGAACATCGATACTTCTCGGTTTCGTTTTTTCTGGGACGCACTGTATATATTATTACTTGTTATTAAAGCAGTCCGTGTCACGAGTTTAACCATCACACATCTCTTCTTCGCCTCCTGTTTTACAGACTCGTCTCATCTCTATTTTGGGTACCCTACTCTTACAAAAGTAACGAGGGCTACAGTTTAATGATATTATTTACTTGAATGATACTGCTTGTAATAAGCAACCAGGGGATCGGCGGCATTAAGTGCTCTCCGAGGGACTTGGTATTAATAAGGATTAAAATGCTTTATCAAAGGGCACTAGACATCGATTTGGTTTCGAACAATATGTCCACTGCTCTCCAACTGAGCCACAGCGCAGTCTTTGTGAAAGTTTTTGTTGGGGGGTTAAAAAATAATAGAGGCGATTCCATGTTAACCAGCGTTTTTCAACCTTGTTATATAGTCACGGCACCCTTTTGAAAAATAAAGAGTTTCGCGTTCCCCATTAAAAAAAGATGAATATATAACACACAAATAGTATATCATAAACTTAATTGCCACGTATGAACACGTACACACACTTAAGAATGCAATAATATCTGAAATTGTATTCCCATGTTCATTCATTAACACAACAATTAAATAACATTTTTATAACAATATTCTTGTATTAACCCTTCTCGTGCTACACATACATATTTTTAAATATTTAAGTTACAAACCACATACTTTAATGCAAGGGTCACTCTGTGGCCTGGACCCACCCTCCTCAGGTCATCACCTTTCTTCACCTGAGCCAATTATTTGTAACCTCAGGGTTTCACCATCACTTCATGTGCTTTACAAAAAACAAAGGCAAAGCATCACTCTTATCAGCAAATGTGTTAGTCCAGGCTTCACCCTTTGAATTATTTGCATAGGTGATGCTTCACTTTTGTCAGTTTTACATAGGTGAGGCTTCACTTGTGTCAGTTTTCCATAGGTGAGGCTTCACTTTTGTAAGTTTTCGGCCGGTCTGAAGCTTCACCACTGTTTCACCATACTGGCCATTTGCATAGTTCAAGCTTCACCACTGTTTCACCATGTGGAATACGTCAACATTGAAATCTCGCGAAAATATAGGCTAAGTTTTATGCACAGATTTCGTTAATAATCAATCGTAAAACAGGGTCGGAGTGGTACCGTCTCAAAATGATCGGAAAACTCTGAACTTTCTATTTTTTTTCAACTCACCTCGCAAAAACTTGGGGCCAAAACTTGGCACGATCTGCGCTGCGCATGCTGGGTACAATACCGACAGCTCGTAGGCTACTAGTCTCGTTTCCAGACTTGAGGCTGGCCTTTCAGGCACGTATACTGCGAATACTCACGCAACTAGTTATGTGTAGGAGACTAGTAGACTACTCGAAAACGATCTCGTGAAATCTCGAAATCAGTTTCGCTGGAGAAAAGTTCGGTGACCTCAGGACGATCACTCTGCGAGTGCATGAGTGACCGGAATAAAAATTAAATAGTTGTTTTGAAACGCACGATTTCGACATGATTTCGACATATTTTCGACGCGACCGGTAGTGGCTTCGATGTCACATCACCTGAACAAACAAGGCAACCGATTGGATTCGATGTCACATCACCAGCAAAAACAAATTACTCGTCAAAGCTTCACACATTTCATCAATTTGTATAGTAAAGCTTCACCCAATGAAGAAAAACGAACGTTAGGACTTCACTACAACAACAAATAGGTCAGGGTCAGGCTTAGGCGTCGAGTCGACGTCGATATTTGGCGACCTCTGAGGAGGGTGGGTCCAGGCCACAGAGTGACCCTTGCATAAATAGGCGATTCATAAGAGAAGATCAGTTAAAGCATTTAAAAGTAATCTGTTCTGTCATTTCTGTATGTTCTATTATACTTTTTTCCCTTTTTGTATTATACAGATACTTTTATGTGATCTATTTTTTTGTCTTTTTGTCTCACCATTTTGCCTCGAGCATTTGATTTCAAGTTGGCCAGGGGCCTCTTGATGGCTTATGTATGGTGATGGTATACCAAGTCTTTCTGTCTGTAGTCAGTCTTGATGCATCTGTAAGCCTTGGTATGGATCTTGCTTTGCAGTCCTTTGAGATGCAGTCAAGCCATCTTTTGGGTGGACGGCCACTGGGTTGATTTCCTGTGACATTTCCTTCAACAGCAATTTCGGGGTATCTTGTGGGTTTCATTCTTAGGACGTGGCCAAAATATATGAGTCTTTTAATAGAGACTTTGTCCATAACATCTTGATCGAAGCTGAGAGATTCTTTGATGTATGTGTTTCGGATCTTGTCTAGTCTTGTCACCCCCATTATGTGATGGCATGATTATATATAGTTTTTGAATAATATTATATCTTATTAATCTTTTCTTTGGATTTATTCTTGAGAGCTGTTTTGAAATTGCTATTTATATGATGGGCTTCTAATGTAATTTGGATGTCATTCAGCTCTCGGACTGCTATTTTCAGTATTGGTAATAGTCTAAATCATTAAATACCCTATCCGATGAAAATACAACTTAATATGAATGGAAAACCTAATGAATGTAGAATACAAATATAAAGGAATCAAAATATTTACCCTTTAATTATTGCACAAAAACCAAATTAAAACCTCATTTTCCGCACCCCTCCAAATTACGGGTCAACAGGACTCAAATTTGCCGAAGTTATACAGTGACGACATAACGTGTGGACCTCGCTCGTGATGCACGGTGCACAACGCCGCTTAACTTGCTATGGACAGAAAGTATTTGTCAGTCAAATCCTGTCTTCCCCTCCTCCTGTTCTTGTTCTGATAAACATCCCATTGTTTGTAAAAACTTAATGTATTCTTCTCGCTTCTCGATATCCTCCCCGCGCTGTTTTGCTTCGTAACAGGCGAGGATATTATCTTTCCAATCACTGTGGAATTAGCTTTGCGATGTACATCGCTACGGCACAGCCTGAACTTGCTTTTCAGAAATTTAAGGATTCTCCAATTTCAGCCATCACTTCCCCTTCCAATGAAAATAATCAACTTGAATAATGTTGTGTTAGACCCCGTTTACAGTGAGCAAAAGGCCAAATGCGAGGCCAAACTGGCCGCGCATTTAGCCCTGATCTGGAGGTAGTCGCGGCCTGGCCCGGCCTTTTCTCACTGTAAACGCACGCAGGGCCAAATGCGCGGCCAACTTTTACCCCAGAAGTGAAAGTTCGCCATGTATAAGAACTTGGGAAAAAGATTCACTGCAAATCGCGCGCAACCGGATCTGCACTGTGACCCCCTGCGGCGTCTTATTTTTTCGTACCACGGCGAGCCCAGATTGAGCTCGCGAGGGAAACCTGTAGGGTGGTCAATAGGCTGATAGTAATACAATTCAATCCGTCATCAACTCATCGTTAGCTCAATGGTAAGGACAGCGTGTTACTAATAGAACCTTGGAGTTGCCATGAGGGTTCAAATCTCAGTTTATTTAGTTTTTTACCTTTATAAATAGTGAGGCAAAAATAATCAAAGTCTAATTGTTTGTGACCTCTTTGCAAGCTTATGTAGCTTGTTATGTATGAAAATGAGTTCATACTGGAATCTGGGCTCGCCGTGGTACGAACAAATAAGACGCCGGTCCGCGCCTTCCAAATAATCGTTTGTTTACATGCAGAGCGCCACTCTGACAATAATATTGAAAGGTTACAGTTTAGGCGGCGGCCGAGCCTACCACTGTAAACGCACAAAATTGCGGGGCCGAGTAGGCCTGGCTCGGCCGCGGCCCGGCCCGGCCCTGGCCTTTTTCTCACTGTAAATGGGGTCTAGAGGCCCCGTCACACAGAGGGGACGCATGGGGAACGCACGGCCAGCGCATTGGAAATTTGCAAATTTGGCCAGTGCGTTGTCGTTCGCTAGGTGTGCATCATTATTCGGTACTCGCGCGCTGGACCCACGCTATGCGTTCGCCGTCATTCGCTGTGTGCGTTGGGATTTTTTGAGCATGCTCAATAGTATGCGCGGAGCTCAACGCATGAATGTACACGCCAAAAGGACGCCAGACACGCGCAGAGCGCGCTAGACCAGCGCCAGACATACGCCGAGCACACGCCCTGTATACGCACAGCGCGCTAGCTACACGCTGTGCATTTTGTGTCAGCTTGCTAGCTTTACCATAATCATGACAAAAGTTAGGCACACGGCCTTTTCCGATTTCCAATGCGCGGGCCGTGCGTCGTCTATGTGTGACCACCTCTGTTGAGGACGCGGTGCATGCGTTGACCATTCGTCCAGCGCGCTAGCAACACTGTGCATTCGTGGAAGTTGTTATCATGTGCGCTCTGTGTAAGGTCTTTTTGTGCACTGTAAGCGCCCTGTATGCGCTCAGCGCGCTAGCAACACGCTATGCATTTGGTGACAGCTCGCTGTAGCTTCGACAAAAGTTGGGCGCACGACAACGCACTGGCCAAAATTGCAAATTTCCAATGCGCTGGCCGTGCGTTCCCCATGCGTCCCCTCTGTGTGACCGGGCCTTAAGACTTGCCCATTCTTCCCGTGTCGTTTTTGCTAGTCGGGTGGGAGCGTTTCTGTTTTGGGGGCGACGAATCGTCTTGTTTCTCTAATAATAAAATGAAATGTCAAAGATTCCGCGCTTCGCGCCGGGGGGGAGGGGAGAACTTAATTCAGACGAGGATTAAGAGTCGAGAACGGTACAACGAATCGTCTTCTTTCTCAAATGATTTAATGAAAGGTAAAAGCTTCTGCGCTTCGCGCGGGAGGGAGAAAACTGAATTTAGACGAGGATTATTTTCGAGAACAGTACAACGAATCGTCTTCTTTCTCTAATAATTTAATAAAACGTCAAAGCTTCGGCGCTTTGCGGAGGAGGGAGGGGGAAATCGCCCCTCCCTGCACCCCCCCCCCCCTCATTACGTCAATGCTGGTCACCATTACGTACCAATATTTGGCTTACATAATTTCAAATTTGGCCCCCCACCCCTTAAGAAATCCTGGATCCGCGCCTGCACAACACTCACACAAAAACTAAAAGACGAATGATGTGAATTCTCGCTACCCTAAATAGGTACGAAAATCTCGAAATTCGCGAGACGAGGTAATTTTCACTCTCTCGGGTCGTCACTACAACTTCCGGTATAGAGTCCCATCACACTGGCGCTAGCGCCTGTGTTCGCTGTGCAGAGTTTTCACGCACGCTAAAATCGATGCCAATCAGTGTAATTTGTACAAATTATAATATGCAATGGAAAGCTTCGGGCAGAATTAGTGACTTTAGCACAAAAGGCCGTTAAACTCTACCGTGAAAGAGAGGGTTGTGATCACGAACGCCTGCACAGGAAGCTGTAATGTCGAAAAGCTATCCCATAATGCAATGCGCGTTTTCAGGATTTTCCCCGGATCTCGGCAGAATCGCTATTTGGGGTAGCGAGAATTAATATAGTCGGCAAAAAATATGATTATTGTTTGGGCACTTGTGTATGTTTGAAATTTGAATGATTGCAAACATAATTTTATAATTATCATGTCGCGATATTATTCGTGCATCGGAACGGACAGAGCCAGGATTATCATTCTCTCCCGTCATTATTCATGCTGCCTGAACTTGAAAGAATTAATATTTTGTCAGGAATGTCAGTCAAATCCTTTTGTTTCTCCTCCCTTGACTTGGTTCTAATAAACAATCCATATGTATCTGCTCATGCTCAGACTGCAACCGTGAACTGGCTTTGACGTTGTCAACATTTCTTTGTCAACATTTCTTTAGACTTTTCGGTATGCACGGTGGATTGTGTGGTTTCACTTTGGATGCATGAGCTATGATGCACGAGGCGTTGCCTCGATACAAAATATTTCATTCACCTGATAAGTATAATGAAATTTTATTATTCCAGGTGAATGAAATATTTTGTATAGAGGCACTTCACAAAGACGTATGCATTCAATTTGGTTACATACGAAAAACTATTGTACGGCCGTAGGCGCTATTTAAAATGTATTAAAATTTACCGGTAGCACCGGTAAATTTTTATATTCAATTTTTCTTGAAAGCAGAAGTGTTTTCGGGGCTAAATTTTCTAGTGCTTATAATATATCCGCAGGGGCATCCAAATATATCAAAATTGTAACAAATCACTATCCGCCCAATCTTCAAAATTTCCCAAAACATTGTACTACCTTTAACCAAGCATTATAACGATAGACCCACATGCCTGCGGACTGATGTATATATTTCATATATTCTGAAAAACATATATTTTTGCAGTAATGCACAGCTTTACTAAAAGTCAAATCAGGCATTTTAGGCCTAGACCTCATCGACCAAGACTGGAAGATGCAAGAGTTATCCCTTTCCGTTTGAAATCCAGGATTCATGAAGCCATCAAAAGCATTTACCCTATCTCTCTCTCTAGCTCTTTCACAAGGGTGAAAAACATACTATTTTTGCAAATAAATGCAAACATTCCATTTTTGTACCTGGGAGTATCTGTTGATGAAGCTGACAATCATTATTGTCCTCAATATATGCTTGTCTCTTTGTTTGTGATATTCATTTCTATCACTCCCTTTCAATGTTTTCCATGTTAAAGAATTGATATTTCAACAACAACAAATTTCCTTCAAAAATTATTTTCTCCCTTCCTGCTTTTCACAAGTACTTGTTTTTAAAAGCTTGTTTTTAAAAGCATGCTTTTGTATTACCAATTAGCTTAGCTGAAAGGTTTACAAGTGTGTGTGTCCAAAGCCCCCTAGATATATCACAACAGGATCCTCATTATACCCCCTCCAATGAATCTGTCTTTTTCGCTCATATTTCTCATTTAACCACAAGAATGTAGCGAGTTTGTAGTACAGCGACACAGCCATGAAAAGCCGAGCAAGGTCACACAATAATCCACAAATCTTCACAAAATCAGACAGTGTGTGAATATGAGAAAAACAATTGTTTTCGAAAATCAGCCATGAGATATTTGTACAGACTTTTAAAGGGATCCCCAAAAATGCATTTACAAATGACAGTAGGTTGTGGAGAAGCGTTATGGCCTGAGTGTACTTTTCTTCATACGTGTTTCTTTATAAGAGTTGAATATGAGTTCATCTGATATTTAAAAATGTTTCTGTTCGAGTAATCCCCCAAAATGTGTTTACAAATGACATTAGGTTGTTGAGAAGCACCCAGCGCTATGCTTTTGTTTGGGTTTGTAAACAGAGAGGTGCCTTGCACTTTTATGCATTGTTCTTGGGCGCACTGTTTAGTTAGACCAGGGACGTGAATACGTGATAGAGAAGAACTGGATCTATGAATATGACGAACAAAGAAAGCGGACATAATATACAGTTCCTTAGGTAGACAAAGGAACATCCCTTCACTGCTATTATGTAAAAAGTGAATATGCATGTGACACCTGTTCTACACATTTTTACATAATAGCAGTGAAGGGATGTTCCTTTGTCTACCTGAGGAACTGTATATTTTGTCTGCTTTCTTTGTCAGTCATATTCATAGTGGGAATCAAGTCGCTCTCCTTTGACCCCATGCTCCAAGCCGCCGAAAAGTTATGCGCTAATCTGCAACTGTTGACCAGGTGGTGAGATAAAAGAGCGCATGAAATTTCAGGACTTAGAATACCTACATCAGAAAATGATATCACAGCAACTGTTGGCTGTCCCTCTCAATGATTTCTCATCCATTGTTGAATGTGTAAAGAGTAGAACAAGCGAACCAAAACTTGTGTAATTTCATCCCTTTTTTAACTTCAAAAATACAAAAAACACCACAAAACACGCATTATCAAACTTAATGTATTGAAGATCGTAAATCATTGACTAAATAACGGGACTTTAGAACATGCACAAATTAGCGCATTATCCTAAAATATTGAGTTTTTGTCAGGATTTAATTTTTCTTTTGCCAACTCTGGCACACAAATTATAGGAAGGACGGAGTACTAAATTTAAAAATTTGTTTGATGCACCATTCCTAAAACAATCCCCATATAAATGTTTTGATTTGCACTGAAATTTTGCCGGTAATTTCATATTCTATAATAAACGTAAAACTGGTGCCTGGCTTCCGAAAGTCCCCGCAGTGGCGCGGCTCGGAGCATGGCACTTCAAAGCCAAGTGGAATGTTCCACATTCCATTGTTACGCTTAAGAACTCTTGAATGCGTTTGAGTAAATTACCAGAGTTTCGCCTCCTTTCTTTCACCTCCCTGGTTAGACTGAACTCAAAATATCTGGTGCAGGGTAGCACCGTATTTTAATATTATATGTAATATTGATATTATATCTACTAAAGTGTACTGCCCCACTTTTGGACAGTTCAGACATGTAAGCCAGAAGCTTGAGAGACACATTATGTCATTATCAGAAGATAATGTTGATGTTTTGGTTTTTAAATATTGCAGAACTTGGATGTTTGATTGACCTTCTCATGATAATGATCATTCTTATCAACTGATTAATAATAATTAATGTTAGAAAAACCGGTGAATCTGTGGTTGGTTGTATTGTGTGATTTGGTGTTTTATTTCCAATATTTCATACCTCGTACAGGATTTTCTTAAAGATATCACTTTACCACGTTCGCATTACAGTTAGCGATAGATACATAGTCATACACATAATCAAAAGACAAAAACGGGAGTGAGCAAACGTGAAAGAACATTAGCTAAAAAGGAAAGAAGGAGAGAGGGAGAGTGAAAATGCAAGAGGAAGAGATGTGAAAAGAAAATTATACGATATCACACTATAAATAATATGTCACGATTTGCGTTATCTTCATTAGTATGCTGACGTCTGCATACTCATCCAACATGTCCAAACAAGAATGTTTTCCTCAGAATTTGATTTGTAAAACTAAGCAAATATTTGAAATAATCCCACATAATCAAAGTAAAGACATGTGTTTTCATTCCTTTCAATATAATATGGACCAAAAGGGTTCGGGGTTCCAATCCCTGCCATGACATCCTTTAGTAAGACATTGATCCACATGGCTGGTATAGAGGAATCCACTGTTATTATTGAACCTGTACCCGAACATTTGCTGGCCCTTTATCCTCTTGTTTTACTTACATGGTCATTGGTAAAGGATATTCATTTCATTCGTCGTTACCGCCGTTTTGAACTGTGATTAATATGTACCTTGCATTAATCGTGTAAAGTAGATAAAAACATGTAAACATAAGAAGAAACATCATAACGTCCATCTTTGCTTTTCATTACTTGTGTTTTTGTTAACAAATTAAATATTCAGGAGTTGCAGCATGCAGGTCTTGCTCTTCAGTTTCCACGATTCCGCCCTCACACGTCTGTTGAGGAAAGCATATATAAGTGGGTCGAAGAGGGCGTTACAGTATCCCAGCCACCAGTGCCATTGATTAGGAAAGTTTGGCCAACCCAGTTCGAGTTTGACACAATATGGCGACTACTGCTTTGTTGGTCAAGTACAAAACAAAAGAATATACACCATGTTGTGACCCAGTGAAACCAAGTTGGCCAAACTCTGTGTATAGATAGCTCTGCCAGCCACATCGTTAAAACACCAAACCAGCGACCCCCTTACTCCGCCGACATTTGCTCCGCCGACAATTGCTCCGCCGACAATTGCTCCGCCTGAAGCGACATTTGCTCCGCCGACATTTGCTCCGCCGATAATTGCTCCGCCGACAATTGCTCCGCCGACATTTGCTCCGCTCAAAAATTGCCCCGTAAAATACAAAGGCTACTACGACAATTGTTGCTCCTCCCCAAAAGTACCCCTTAAAAGACAATGCTCCGCCAACAATACAATTGCTCTCCGATCCAAAAGTGCGGCCTCTTGGAAGATATGAATGCTCCTCTGGTAATTAGTGCAATAAATGCTCAGCCGTTTTTTGCTTTTCCCCATGTTTGATTAAAAAGAGAAAATCAAGTTATAGCTCCTTTATATGCAAGTTCTCCGGCGAAAGATAATTACTCCGCTCAAAATCTGTTATATTTATTACTCATTAGCTGATCCAAAGCTCAAGGCTATCTCTCTCTCTTTCTCTCTTGCTCCTCCTTTTCCTTTTTTACACCCTTTTCTTGTCTTCTTGGCTCTTTTCTTTCCTCTTATGCTATTAGTCTTTTTTCAATTTCATCACTTCTTCTCTTCTCCCCCTCTCGAGTTCTATTTCTCTCGTGAAATTGTAACGTAATGTAGTACATTCTTGTTTAGAATAGTATTTTCAATAATATCCAGTCCGTTTTCTATAGGTTTCTTTCCTTCAGTTAAGTGTATGTAGCTTTACTATAATTATATATATATATATATATATATATATATATATATATATATATATATATTAGTGTGTAAAACACCCCGTCTCATTCGAGTACTTTGTTTTCACTGACTTTACAGGGGCGGATCTAGCTTTTTGCTAAGGGGGGGGGGGGGGGTTGACCAAAATAATGACGATGCGGAGCATCGTCCACGAGCCGCGAAGAGGCGAGCCGATTTTTTGGGGGGTGTTTATTTGAACCCCGTAAGTGATGTTTTCCTGGCATCTATTAACACAATGGAGACCATAAAAAGCAGTGCATGATAACGTCTTTTTAAATCAAGTAACAGTTTAATACATAGTTATATCCAGAGTTATCATGTGTTTGGTTAAGTTACCAGATGAGTTGAATATCTTCTCACAATATTTGCACTTGAAAGGGTTTCTCTCCAGCGTGCGTTCTTTTTTTTTTTTTTTTCTTTTTTTTTTTTTTTTTTTTTTGGGGGGGGGGGCCGCCCAAGGGGGGGGGGGGTTTAAACCCCCTAAACCCCCCCCCGTAGATCCGCGCCTGTTTAATCTTGTGGTTATCTTGTGGTTTCCAAACCACAAGATAACCACAAAATACTTGTAAGATTTTCTTTTTTTTACCGTCTGAATTGGCTTTCACCGTGTGAATGCGGCTAATAACAATAAACACAATTACAATAATGATGAGGATTATTATTATCATCATCATAATTATTATTATTATTAATATTATAATTGCTATCATTATTATTATTACTATTATTATCATCATTATGACTTATTAAGTAAGCAAATATCATTCCCCAAAACCTGGGGGGGATGATTGTACATGCCATCCCCCCCCCCCCACCTTGTGAGGTGGGGGGGATGCATCCCCCTCATCCCCCCCCCCCCCGTTGTCTACGCCCCTGCCTACATCAAGGGATTATACAGCTCCACACTACTAAGTACAATTATACTGATATTGCAAATGGCTATATATTATGGAGGTATTAAACAACTGGTAAGCCGGAGAACAGACATTTTCAGGCACCTTAAGAAAGCTTAAATAGGCCTGCCCGCGCTGCTATGACCCTTGGTCTATCCTGATCAGGTTCGTGGTAATGGGGCGTCGCCGCCATAATTCCCCCATATTGAGGGGGGCCATTCGTTGTTATTGCCCCACTGCATGCTTCGGATCGTTGTCTCTCGCACTGCCATCTAATTTTCCCGTCTGAATGGGTTCTCTTCTTAACGTATAAGTGTCCTTCAAAGCTGATTTTTATCCCTCCCCTGTTGTTTTCTAGAACTTCCATGATGAACTAGTACATTGTATAATGCTTTACTTGCAGATGGTTTACCTAGTAAGATGCATGTGCTTGCTTGCATTGAGGTTATTTCAGGTCTTACATATTGATGAGCTGTTTGAAATTAACTAGGAGGTATGCGCGTATTGGGGAATGTGGCTTGCTGCTCGACTTTTTTTGTAAAACTTCCCACGACATGTAATGAGTGTTTAGTGTACATTATATGGGACGTACAGTGATAGATGGAAAGTTATTTCAGTATATTCGAAATGACTTTTAGGTAACTCCTTTTTCCTCCCACTTCATCAACATTCAGTCATTTCATTTCATCTACATTATTTCATGAAATGCATTCAGAAAATGAAGAAGAAAAAAAAAGAAACGAAATAACCCGTGTAAAAAAATATATTGTCGGCGAAGCATTTGTCGTAGTACTAGTAGCATTTGTAGTTTGGGACACTTTTTGGGCGGAGCAAATGTCGTCGGAGCAAATGTCACCGGAGCAATTGTTGCTTCAGGTGGAGCAATTGTCGGCGGAGCAATTGTCGGCGGAGCAAATATCGGCGGAGCAATTGTCGCTTCAGGCGGAGCAATTGTCGGCGGAGCAATTGTCGGCGGAGCAAATGTCGGCGGAGCAATTGTCGCGTTTTGCGGAGCAATTGACGGCGGAGCAATTGTCGGCGGAGCAATTGTCGGCGGAGCATCTGTCGGCGGAGCAATTGTCGGCGGAGCAACTGTCGGCGGAGCAACTGTCGGCGGAGTATTTGACGTCGGAGCAAATGTCGCGGAGCAAATGTCGCGGAGCAATTGTCGCGTTTTGCGGAGTAAATGTCGGCGGAGCAATCGTCGGCGGAGCATGTGTCGGGTTACCGCGCCGGGGTCACAGTGCAGATCCGGTCGCGCGCGATTTGCGGTGATTCTTTCCTCCAATTTCCTATACACGGCGAATTTTCACTTCCGGGGTAACAGTTGGCCGCGCATTTGGCCCTGCATGCGTTTACAGTGAGAAAAGGCCGGGTCGAGCCGCGGCCTGACCGCGGCCGAGACTACCTCCAGGGCAGGGCCAAATGCGCGGCCAGTTTGGCCTCGCATTTGGCCTTTTGCGCGTTTACAGTGCTAGGCCGGGCCGCGGCCCGACCCGGCCTTTTGCTCACTGTAAACGGGGTCTATAGGGGCTTTCACACCGGGCCTTGCGTAGAGTTGCGTAAAGTTGCGTACCGACTACACCGATCGTACCCAACCATACGCCGGCCTACGCAACTGTACGCGGAGGGACGCAAATGGGTACGCGAGATGAACGCTAAAAATTAAACATGTTTAAATTTTTTCGCGTACCTTCGGCGTAGACACTTTACACAGAAAGTACGCAATTTGTACGCAAGTCTACGCAACACTACGCAACTGTACGCCAAACCTACGCGACTGTGCGCCAAGCCTACGCAACTGAACGCCGAGCCTACGCAACAATACGCTACCCTACGCCAGTCCGACGAAGCATCAAAAACGTATAAAGACGTCCTAGATCCAACCTGCGCGCAACCTAGCCACAATGAGTGATTTCAAGTTTGATGTTAGTGTTATTGTTAGTGTTTAGAGCAGTCAAGAGCTCTTAAATCGAGCGGAGAATTTGCTGATGAAATTAAGAGCCCGATACCGATATCAAAATCGATAGCTTAACACCAGCCGTGACGTCACCACATACTTGATTTTACGACGATGATTTAAAAATAGTACATCAAAACTAAAGAGATCATGAAAAGGACAGAATAAATTTACACCTATTTCTCTGGTCTTAGAAAATAACTAATTTTACACGAAAGAATATAGGAATTACGTGTTTCACATATTTTTATTTGATCGTCAGACAATAAATTGGCGTCGTTCGTGCGTTGAATGTGTGCGGGTACAACACTAACACCGAACTGGAAATCAACATTTGTTTAATCCCTAGGGGCTAGTGTTAGTAAATAGGACATTTGTACGTAAGGTCGGTTCAGCAGACGACAATTTTGCAAAATCGATAACACTAGCTACCGGAAGTTGACGATATTCAGAGGTCAAAGCCTTAACACCAGCTGATTTCCATTTCGGTGTTTAGGCTGGTGTTAGTGTTTATTAAACACTAACACCAGCCTTTAACACCCAACTTGAAATCACTCAATGACTGCTTGATCCCTGCTGGACTTTTCATTACTATTCCTGCAGTGCTACATTTTATTCGTCCCGCTGGACTCTATTGTCGCTGCTGAACTATATATGCAGGATTTAATTATTTCTGCTTTAATTACTGCAAAAATGCCAGGAAAGAAGGGCAAGGGTTGTGGTCGACGCCACTTGTTTCCATCGCTCTGTAGTATCTGGGCACATGAGAACTTCGTCAGAAAATTCATCGATTATTGCCTGGCACACTTGTGGGATAAACACAGAAATAGTGTTATGGGCATCTCGGAATCCATATTGAAGAGTATTGTAGACTTCCTGTAGTTAGTATCTCGTTCGGTAATCCTCGGTGCAATTCGTGTCAGAAAATCATGGAAATCCTGTGGCCCCATCCGCATGAAATTGGTAAATGCAGAAACATCCTCAGTATGCAGTTCTTTCATCAGCTGTTCATATTGCCCCTGCAGGGCCCTGCGCTGGATCCACGGTTTTACCCACACACTTCTTCTTCTAGCTTCTTTCCTCCTCTGTTCTTGTTCTTCTCCCAAGCGTTCATGTTCTACCTTTTTTGCCGAGGGCCAAACCAACTCTGACAACTCACAGTCAATTGTAATTCCAACAGCAGTGATGTGTTCTGGACAGCAGGCAGCAGTGGATTGAGGGGCAGAAAACTAGGTTTATAAAGCGCCAATGGCTACACTCGCGGCGCCTACGAGCGTCTATTGCATTTTTACATGGCACTTTCGCAACCGTAAGCAACACTACGCCAGGCCTACGCAAGCGTATGTAACCCTACGCAAATTGCATACGCCGTAGGTACGCGGTGCCTACGCACAGAGTACGTAACTATACGCCATCGTACGAAAGCCTACGCATAACCTACGCCGAAGCATCAATTTTTTCATGAGTACGCAGCCTTACTTCGGCGTAGTCGGTACGCAACGCCACGCAACTCTACACAGATCCGGTGTGAACGGGGCTTTAGTAGTCAACGTCCTTTTGAAATTAATACTACGAAGGTTAGAATAGCATCTAACATGTAGCTTGGGTGAGATTGTTTGTCGATTTGATGAGGTATGAACAATTCGGGATTTAAACACGGAAGTGAGATAAAAATGTAAAAGAGAAGAAGCTAGTGTGTAGACTATGTAGTTGGGTGTACTTATAAGTTCATGAGAGGAGGTTTTAGAGGTCACAGGACGAGTAAAGAAGATGATAACATTATCCGATGTGAATGAAGCGAAATAACAATATATTTTCTTCTATATATATAATCGGGCTTCGAATCAATCAGATACCCCCCCCCCCCCTCTCTCTCTCTCTCTCTCTCTCTTTCTCCCTCCGGTCACTAGCTCTCCTTATTTCTCTCTCTCTCTCTCTCTGTCTCTCTCTCTCTCTCACTTCCCTTTTGGGTTTACATGCATTTCTGATTATCTTTATTCAATATGTTAACATTAATGGCATAGCAAACATACTGTTTGTAGGTCGGTTCAATTTCTACACAGAAAATCAATACATGAAAGCACTGGTGAAATACATGTTACTCAGGGGTGATGGATCATTATTAAAAGGAATGCACCTACAATCAGGGCACTCCGAGAAAAAATGAAACCCCAAAATGTGAAAATGAAGCTGGAGAAAACAAACATTTTGAGACATTGAAACTCAAATATTTCTAGTTAATTCATTATCAATGATCATCTTCGACATTATTTCTATCTTTACATGGATCTGGGTGTAGGCATTGTTATGTGTATTAGTCTATAATGTTTCATTTGCAAGTAAGCAAAGCGAGGGACATAAAAATATTTTCACTCAGCGCTGCTCCCTTTGAAAAATAACAAAGCCCTTAGGCGGTCCAAAAACCGTTCTTTTACACGCCCTACCAGTCAATATCTGTATAAATATTTGTAGATCAATTTACCAATCTACTTTTTTTCATGTCTATTGTTGTTGGTCAACGCTCCAATAATTCTATATACACATTTCGTCGCTGTTTTCACGAAGTGACGGTAGTGAAAAGAAATTGCATTCACTTTGCGTTACGTTTTTCCTCACTACCGTCACTTCGTGAAAACAAGGACGATTTGTCGGATACAATAGACGGTTATAATATTTGATTCACCGCTTGGTTCAACTTCCATGTAAGGGTCTCGTGGGTACCAAAACGTGTAAAGGTCTACATTTTGTTCGAGGAGATTTGTTGGAATGACAAGGCGACTGTGGGTCAAGTGCATTCCGGCGTCTGTCTGATTCCGCCATTTTAAATGAAAACCTGTGAAATAGCAAGATTAGAATTCAAAGGAGGAGGAGGGTAAGATCAAGGAAGCAATAACACGAATTGAAGAGAAAGATGGCAAACAAATTCCTTATCGTTCTTGGTACTTGGTTGGTACTATTTCTGGAGGTAGGGACGATAAAGTCTTTTGGTGTCCTTCTCAGTCATATTGTCAGAGACCTCGAATCCACCACAGGAAGAATAGGGATGTACATTGGACTGTACCATGCAGTCATCATTATGTCAGGTAAGATACAACATTTGATTGATTCAATAAGCGAGTTCGTAAATAGCTCTGGAACGCATGACCCAAAAATATCCACAGATCTTCGACATGCACGATGGATACTTCCCACGTGTGCATTTTAGAATAATCCCTGCTGAAGTAATGGAGGTGTTTCATGAATACCTTTTGTTTGCCTCTTGAGAAGAATACTTCCACCTGTGTATCAGATAAATGTACTGCTGTTGCATAAATGAATACTGATTACATAACTTTCATGAGCACGATCCGAGTATTCGTCAATGGTTTTAAAATTTGGGTCCTAATGACCTTGATCTGCCCATGCGCAAATCCTAATTACGAACTCGCTTATTTTGTCTTAAATATCTTAACCCCTAGCGTATTGAGAGAGATAGTTGTGACACGCGCATATTGTATATGGGAGGAAACTGGTAGGAGCCTTTGACTGCTCTATAGCATTCCCAATGGATACTGGTGTCTCTCATTTCCATAGGTATAATACCGGACATATCTGCTTCCCATTGGGCAGTGCCTTAAATTCCTCTGCCATGGGTGGAATTTCGAACCTAAGAAAATTCATATCATTCACAAAGGGTGGACAAAGGCTAGAGGTGTGGTAAACGTTCACTTGACTCTCGATCCAAGGGTTGATGTTTCGAATCCCAGCCCGGCACTCACGCCTTTTGGCAAGACATAAATCCACATTTGCCACTCTCCACCCAGGTACTAAATGGTCACCTGACAGGATGTGTTACTTGAAATACACTTTGCGCTGATTATGGCTGGCATAGCTAAAGCCGGAGTAATAACATCGGAACTTCTTTGGAAGCGCATAGGGATGTTATATCCGGGGTTATATCATAATGTGATATGCGCTATCCAGCTACTAGTAGACCAGCCAAAAATAAAACAAGGATTTAGGAAAAGATTCCATGTCATTTGTAGTATTAAAAGGAAATTAGCCAGGCATCCATTGATATCTTATTCCTTAGTAATTTTGCCGAATTTTAGCATGGGTGCCACGCAATACCCCCAAAAGTCCCATCAAAGTAAAATAAAACACCACGGTTCTAGATAACAATTATCTCACTTTAAGTGATAGAATCAATGTTTTTTTAATCTCTATTACAGGTATTGTTGTAAAGACGCTTCTTGGTCGGTATTCCCCTCGCTCCATTTCTATGCTTGGTGGATTGATAGGCTCTCTAGGCCTTATGATATGCTCTGAAGCTACCAAACCTATTTACTTTGCAGTCTGTCTTTTCTTCTCAGGTAAGAGATTCTTTCTAAGCTAAATAAACAAGATTTTGCTTTAAGCAAAAGAATGCGGCAGTTAATATGTGAACGAATTGCCACTTGATATAAGATTTGCAGGGGATTTGGCGGAATTTAAACGAGGACTAAATAATTTTCCAAAGACGGAACAAGGGATTTGATATTCTGAAATTAATTCAACCAGATGTATCATTTTTATATTTGTATCAATTTCTTTAGGTTTGAACTAAATATTCAGCCATTTTGTTGGTATACATACGTTCATTATTTGTTTCCATGTTATATAATGTCCCTAAACTTCCTAATTTTTATTGTTCATTTTGTATATTATTACCCTGTTATTTTTTTGTGTGTGTGTACATCTTCTTTTTTTTTCAATTTGATTTACCTCTTTATCAATATGTACATGTACCCTTGTATAGGATCCCATTGAAAAACAAGTTTTATTGAAAGGGGCCAACCTTTTCGAATAAGTGAAATTGATAAATATATGAGTAAAAATACCAATACTTGCCATTGCCTGAAACCAAAAGGTGATTATTTGCTTTATATTCCACATCTAAAACAATTTAACTACAACAAGAAAAGGACGTGTATGCATCTACATAAAAGACACCTAGGCCCAAATTCACACCAAAAAAGTTCAGGGTGCGGTGCGCGCATGTGCTTTCTTTAATTGCGCTCATTGGTAATGCGCGCTTAATTACGCCTGTTTTAGTGCGCTTTTGGATAATCTTCAGTGAAAGTACGTTGCCCTGTGTAGATAGTACCTCTATCTTCAGTGAAAGTGCGTTGCCTGTGTAGATAGTAGTACTATCTACACAGTGTAACGAACTTTTTGCTTCTCTCATCAATAATGGGCGAATTATCTTTCATCACGTGATTTACTTTTGACCAATCGTAGAGCAAGATTCTTGTGGGATATAATGGAAATTATTTATCTGTTGAGGGACTGGCAAAGTACTATTTTTCCGAGGGGCAAAGCCCGAGGAAAAAAGAGTAACTATTGCAGTCCCTCTGAAAAATAGTACTTTACCAGTCCCTCCTCAGATAAATAATTTCACTATTCTTTTTAACAGCTCGGTATATTTGTATATTATATCCTGAATCAAAATTTGTTGGCTTTTGATTGGTTGAGAGCTCGTCACATGACCACAAATATTTGAACTATTTTTAGAAAGTACTATACGAGAGTACTATTTGGAAGTTGAAAAAAAAATGTGATTTTTAAAAGAAATGTTATTGAATTTCTTTTCTTTTTCAAATTTCAAAGAAAGAGATTCCTAATTTTGTTTTTATATATATATATATTTTTTTAATAAAATAATTTTTTGATGCAGGATATAAAACAAATATACCATGCCTTCTATTCGAGGTACTGGTTAAAACTATGGGCCTCGGTGACTCCAAAAGTACCATTTGCTTCGGGGCTGCGCCCCTCAGCAAATAGTACTATTGGAGTCCCCTCTTGCGCATAGTTTTAACCAGAACCTCTCAAGACAATGTATATTTGTATAATATTCGGAGCTCTGGCAGAGATTCGTTTATAATAGTGAAATTATATTTTATCACGTGACCACTAATTGACCGATCATGTATTTAGAAAACTCATGATTATTCATAGAAGGGATATAAAAATAAATCACCAAAAGTGACATTTGGCGCACTTTGGTTCCTCCCTGGCCCTCTGTGCGACGTCTCGTGTGCAAACGCTATGATTGATGACGATAACATCCTTTTTATGCAGGGCTTGGTTTGTCAATGGCCGTCTTCCCGGCCATAGTGTCAGTGATGTATGCCTTTGGGGACAGATACATGTTACCTTTCTCAGTCGGCGCATCGGGTGGCGGGGTGGGAATGATGATGTTACCTCTGCTCACCCAGAAACTCCTGGAGGCCTACACTTGGCGAGGTGCTCTCCTCATCCTTGGGACAATAAACCTACACGTGGTTGTATCTGGAGCGTTGTTTGAAAGAGCCATATTGCAAAGCACATCGCCACCTTCTCGATGTGATCTCCAAGAAACACCTCAGACTCGTGATGCCTCGTATGAGCAAAATTCTTTAACGAGCGACCTACAACGTGTGGGAAATGGTGACACAGTGCAACACCACGCTTCACAAAGCGATTCATTGCCATTTCGGTGTTCCCGCAGGACTGTGGAACTGTTTAGGACTGCTCGTCAAGTAGTGGGTCTTGGTGTCTTCAGTGAATATCCTGTAATCATTTACGCATTACTAGCTGCGTATCTCCATGGGATATCGTATGTTGGTTGGACCGTCTTCGTTATTTCGAATGCAGAAGGGAAAGGCTTTGATGAATCAGTTGCTGTGTTTGTCTCTCTTCTCGGTGGAATAGGAAACATCATAGGACGCCTGATGCCAGGACTCTTGAACTGTCTAAATAAAGATATATTTGCTTCAAGGAATTTATTCATACTTTTCGGTATCATTGGTGCGTTACCGCTTTTTATTAATGAGATAGCGTATCGTTTCTCAACGCTATGCGTCTTTGCTGCCCTCAATGGCCTAGCATTTGGAGCGAAGACGATCGTCAAGAATACCACGGTGGTAGACTTAGTTCCGCCATCTTTGTCGTCAGGGGTTCTTCCTTTCGCCATGATTTGTTCCGGGCTCGGTGAAATAACAGGTGGATGGTTGACAGGTAAGCTAGGAAATGAGAGAATAAGAATGGCTGCGTACCTTAAATCAATATTCCCCATTGCTAACCAACCTTTTTGGCAGTTTTCTGCAAAGGTTTTAATCGAATGTCATGAATCCACCATGGATCTAACTAGGTATGGGGCTTGTCATTGTTCGATACTCCCCTGACCGTCAACAAAAAAAGTGTAAATTAATTACTAAGAGCTTGAATAGGCTGTCTGTCGTAGTTTGTATCTAGAGTAGGCCTGGAGTTGAAACCACCCAATCCGTCTCCGTGGTCTAGTGGTTAGGGCATTAGTCCTACAGATCCAAATTAAACTATTACTTAGGTGATTGTAATCACTTAAGTCGATTCGACAACTGATGGTCGTTACTTTCCTATTAAAAGTCATTTTCAAGCCCTTTCGTTATGAGGGAAGTTCTAAATTAGTATTGTCTTTCAAATGCTGTGAAATTTAACCTTTTCATTTGTGTTGGCCTGCAAATGGGACATAGTATCTTTAAGTCACATTTTGAAATGTCCTGTTATATAACATCAACGCCGGATCGAGTCTCTCACATTTCATTTTCTTTTATTCGATTCTACAGGACGAATATTTGACCTAACTGGTTCCATGGACACAGCTTTCCTTTTCCTCGGATGTGTAGATATATTTAGCGTCGTAGTTCTTTTGCTTAGCCTACTCCATGGAAAGATCCTTCACCTTAGATCATCATCTGAAGAAGCATTGTAAGATAAAACTCCGTAACTGAATGATGTTAACATATAGAAAATTATAGACCCAAGCGTTGCTTTCTGTTTTTGGAAAACTGTTGAAAAAACTAATGCATAAAAAGTTATATGATTACTTACTGAAATATAATGTTCTTATTTCAGAGCAGTTTGGTTTTCGTAAAAACCATAGCACTGATCAGAGTATGGTGAATTTTACTGAAAATATTTTATATGAAATTAATAATGGAATGTTTTGTTATGGATTACAAATTGCTTCTTTCGCTATTTGGTCATTCGATTTAGCGCAACACGATTTTTTGACATCGCGACGGTGTACTTTTAGCATTCTAATTCATTTGTAGCATTCAAATTAGCACTTTGTGCACTAAAATTAATGGTCAATATACATTTCTCGTTTTTTTAACACTTTTTATAGCTCATTCTTTTTCTTTCAAGATCGTTTTTTCATGTGCATTTCATCCTATTTTATTTTCTTGCATTTATACTCTTTATATACTTTTAGATTTATCAGATATTCATCAGCCTTTAAGTTTTATTGTTAAAAAAAAAAAGACTTACTGTACATCTACAGACTTGATGGTCTCAATATTTGTGTAAATTTTCATGTAAGGAAGTTGTTTGTCTTGTGTTTCATCATAAATTTATTACAATTTCATTATGGAGGAAGGGTACAATATTGTGACTGGGGTATATGTTTTCGTGTCCCCACTTTTCCGGGTATATGAACATGTCCGTTCTGAGATGCCATATCCCTTGATTTCACCCCTTCTTTACCTAATGTCTGACTACAAACCTATGCTTTGTCCTCAAAATTAATAAATTGAATAACAGAAAAGACCCCAATAGCAAATCATGTATTTAATTGCATTTTGTTAAAGCTGTAAACGTGTGTTGCATTTCTTCCCCCTAACATTCCTAACTTGAATAAACATAATTCGAATACGAATGACAGGTGTTAATTTGAATGATAAAAATGACGCCTCGACAAGTGACGATTAATTTGAATGCTAGTTGAGCATTTTCTAAATTGAATGACAGATCTATGAAATCCTTCGACCAAAATCCTAAATTAAATACAAAATCGGGAAAATGGAATGATAATTGGCATGGCAAAGCTGATCTGCGCTAACTTAAATGCAACGTAAATGAATTCGAATGACAAATTCGCGAATTTGGCCGGGAAATCCTATAGTATAGTAGTAGTAGTATAGTAGCAGCAGCAGCAACATCAGCAGCAGCAGTAGTAGTAGTAGTAGTAGTAGTAGTAGTAGTAATAGTTGTAGTAGTAGTAGTAGTAGTAGTATAGTGGTAGTTTTAATAGTAGTAGGCGTAGTGGTGGTATATAATCGCGCTACTTACAGTGTGAGTCAAAAAAAAGTTTACACCTAGAAAATTGCTAATTATTTTAAAAATCATCTACGAACAGTAAATTATTATACATCTTATGAAAAAGTGTTTTATCCCTAATCATTTGGTACCATTTTTGTGTGGTATCTGTTCACGCTTGGATGAACAGGAGGCATTGCTTGCGAGAGTGCAAAATCGACTTGCGCCAAAGTTGCTTATGTGATGTTTGAATAAAACAATTGGGATTTGGGTATTAATTCGGTTTTTGCAGATCCAAATAACATCCCTAACAAAATTAATCATGCCAGACATATTAAAAAATCGAATATCAAATATCAACGAACATTTTGGGCGCGTGTGTGGGTGTTTGTGACTTTGCCCTTTGCAAAAAGCATATGCAATGCATTTCATTTGATACATTCAATTCATTCTCTCACTCCGCTAATCCCAACATATTGTAGGCATCACTTTGGCGCAAGTTACTTGCTCCCTCTATATAGAAAACTTCTCCAATCGGTGTCTGTTCGTCCCCCATGATCCTCTTTTTCTTATGTTAAATGAGAGCTGAGTTAATGAGATAGCCACCAGTCACAGTGACCTCGCTGGCTAGCTGTGTAATCTAATCCCTTCTGGCTGAAGTAGTAAAGCCTCCCTTTAAAGTGCGGGTTCATAGAAAATCACAAATATGGCAAATAGCGTATTACTATAGAAACTGTTAAGCTAACAGATGACCATCATGCGAGTTTTAGGTCAACTACATATCGGGTGATTTATAAAAATACAAATAAAACAACCGCCATAGCATCTGGGATATGCGAGAGATTCGCCGGAAAAATAACGATATTTTATTATAATTATTTCCTCGAAATGTTCATGTATCATCTCTTAATGATGACTTGCCCAATATAATGCCTCCTATGTTCGCTTTGAACACCGTTATTGACTACTATCCCACAAGACAAAGAGACAATCCGGACAGTGTTTGCCCCCAAAACAATCATGTATATAGGTCCCTCTTTTTGGAATGGTTTGGATTCGGAGGTTAAGGAAGCACCATCGTTAAATTGCATTTAACCGCAAAATTCGAGTTTTCCTTTTAAGTTCTTACATCTAATATAATTTGTTTTGCCCTAATTCCCACAGTCCTTTTTCTTCAATGCTAATCTTAAAGGGCCACTCTAACCCAACTAACTTAGTCTTTCAAAACATGAATACACCTCTACTTATTAATATTCCAGCCTCTGATTTTTCAGAAAATCTCCAATTTGATCAAAAAATGATAATAACCAGACCATCCATTATTTCAAAGTTCTCACGCTTGCTGGACACGCTTGGATTGGACACGCCCCTCGAAAATGGTAATACGTTCACGTGGTCTTGATGACGCAATAGACATCATTGCGGGCATGTCCGATTTGTCCTACAACTAATTAGGATCTTACATTAGGAATGACGAAATTGCCAGAAACATACTGGAATTATCAAGTGCATATTATTTTTCGGATAAATGTCTTTTCTCTTCCAGTTTGCCTTTATAAATACATTATAATGCCTAAATCAGCCTCCTTTCCACCGGAGGGGCGCCTGCAGTGACGTCATAAACAGTTGCGCAATACAGCTCCGAAACTGGGCTTTTTTTCTGAGCGTTCTGAGTCGTCATTTTTAAAGCTAGATTCCAGAATTATTGATGATTTCTAAGAAAAATCATTGTCATGTTCGGAATCTCCGTCAAAAATGATTGTACATGTCTTTTTTTTTCTTCATTTTTTAGCCCGTTTTGGTTAGAGTGGCCCTTTAATTGTTAATTAATGATGCCTGTTCCGGTTTTGTTATGTATACATGTATATACAAAACTACTTTGTGCTATGCTAACTAAATTGCTCGGGTGACTACGCATTTTGACTACGTATTTTAACCGGGTGACTCTGGGTATTTGTGCCAATGCATTATTTTGTATACAAATGTCCTTATTTCTTTGTGTTTTTAAATTATCCCTTCTAAATTACGTCTTTCTCTATTGCTACTGTTTTTCATCTACATTGCTTATTTTTCCAGGAACCTATATTATACAAGCATTGCATTTTAATAGGTTTCTCACATTCTACTTTATCTATTATATGAATTGAGAATCATTGACATGTGCTCATTTATATTACAATTGTATTGTATAATTTTTTATTTTATATGTATGGTAGGTGTAGGGAATTGGAGACCGTAGGGAATTGGAGACCACCAAGTTTGAACCCTTCACTGTCTGTCCGTGTTGGCTCCTATATTGCTATAGCGCCATTTGTGGCATTTAACAACACTACTGCATATATCCAATTCATTTCGAAGACTACAATGCGTTCTTTCTCCGAGAAAATTGGCAAAAATGACCAAGTTAACCAATTTCGATCGTAAAATTTTTGCTCTTATATAAAAACAAAATGTTCACTGAATGTTGTGGTGTTTGCAGATGTTTACGGGTGGCTTTTAAAAAAGAAGTTTATGAAGTGTGCCAACCATCACAGAAAACTTATGGCCATTGTGTGTTGTGAATGGCTGTTGCAATGCACATTATGAATGGTGTCTGATCAGAAATGTGTGTAGGTAATGGGGGACACCAAGTCCAAGATGGGGTCGTTGGTTGTGAATGTCGAGTATGCCGAGGACAGTCAATGACCCGATGCTGGTTGGTTAATTGAAGTTTATTTATTCCACATTTTACATTAAAAAACAGTTTCTTTTTTTTTTCTTTTTTTATACAGGCGTATAAGAGTAAATTTCACACCAAAAAAGAAATATTCAAATCAGTATAATGTACGAAAAATAAGAACGAAATTTCGAATTATATAGATAAAACAGGCAAGGTAAAAAAAAAAACAATGTAAAATGTGGGGAGCCTAAATAAAATGCATAGCTTTTATGTGAATAGGCTCCCGAAATGAGTAACACAGTATAGGTCTGAATTTAAAAGGTATTATACGAGGCAAAAACGGAGTAGTATAGTATGATATTCTAGAGACGTACAGGGAGAGTAGAAAAGAAGAAGAGAAAAATAGAATAAAGAGTAAAGAAAATAATATAATAATGATAATTAGGAGAAGATGAATAAGGGAAGAAAGAAGAAGAAGACGAAGCGGAAAAGTAGAAGAAGAAGAGGCAGAAGAAAAAGAAGAGAAAGCAAAGTGATGAAATCAATGGTATTGTAAAATAACATGCACAGAAATATTTTGGGCCACATTGTTGTTAAATCGTTTCAAAATTACAGTCAGTTCATTGGCTGCATGTATCTTTTTCAAAAAGGGTTTGAACTAACTATAACAATCCCATTTCCATTCAAACTGTATTTAAAATGTCTTGATTTGTATCTGTCCCTTATTACCTTCACATGTAGGTAATGAGAGACATTTGGTGATGACGTCATTAATCATTGTTATCGTATTAATCAGTTACATCATGACCACAATTTCGTTACCAAGTAAAAAGGAGAAGTTACTGAAGAGAATACAAAACTTTCTGTATGTGTAACATTTTTCATGTTTATGTATTATGCAAATGTGCTTAAGGGTCTCCAATTCCCTACACCTACCCTATGTTTATATTTTCTGTAAACATGTGGAACAAATAAACTTGAACTTGAAGGTGTGTCCCTATAATTCAAATTGAAATTGGTATTAAGGACGAAATTGAACGTCTACAGAGCTGGCAAATGGCAACTTCGCGTCATTAAATTGAATGGATTTCTCTCTAAATTGAATGAAATAAATTCAGAATTTAGAATTTCTTTATTGAAAAGGCTACATTTGTTTCCACTCCACCATACAACACAGAGCTACGTGCACATCCAGTATTCGATACACACACATACAAACATTTTTTTTAGGCCGCCATCGTAGTCAAGCAGCGCTTATGATTGCGGCCTCCTGCACTTTTTAAAAAGATAGTTTGGATAATACTTTAAATTAATAATAATATGTTATAGAAATATAAAGTTTCGTGATTATATGTAGATATGTAAAAACACATTTTGACATGAATTTAGAATTGTTTGTATATTTTGTATTAAACCTTACGTTTATAAGTTTATACGTTTATATAAGAAGTAAATCTTTTCAAGGTAATCAAAATAACATGTCCATTAAACCTCTTTAATGACGACCTTTTCTGTAGACTACGGTTTCGAACAAATCACAAGGAGTTATATTGATAATTCGAGGTAAAATTAAGTGCTTTTCTCATTGTCTCATTTGCTATTTTACAAAATTGAATCTTAAATCTCTCGGTGTCAATGAGATTTCCTCAAGAATACCGATATCTGTAAATATGAGTGTAGAATAGCTTAGTGCTTTATAAATGTATATATTTGTTGTACTTTCTGTAAATTATGCCAGTCACAACAACACTTGCTTGTTTTCAATATAAAAAAATAATAATTCACACAAACCTTCACATTGTTGTATGATAGTTCACCTTTTCAGTGTAAGGCGCTGTGTCAAAAGGAATCGTGGGCCTATTACAGCAAAATGAATACGTACCTGCGTTTCTCACAGTTTAGACGAAAAGGTCACAACTATGGATGGACGGAGCGAGAAAGGAAGAGGATGGGGTGTCCTCCCCCCCCCCCCCCCCACTCAGTGTTATTTAGGGTACGCGTATGCATGTTCCCTCTTTTTTAAACTACTCCCCCCCCGCCCCAGTCTCCGTAAAAAGTCAATGGAGGGCTGGAAAAAGTACCCCTTTACCGGAGATTTAGGGAACACGCATGCGCAGGCGCGGATCCAGGGGGGGCCGAGCGGGCCTTGGCCCCCCCCCCCCCCCCCCCCCGCAAAAAAAAAAAAAAGAAAAAGAGAGAAGAAAGGAAAAGAAGGGAAAGAAAGAAGAGGAAGAAAAAAAGAAAAGGGGGAAGAAGGAGATCGGGGGCCGAAAGGGCCTTGCCTCCCAGGCTGTTGACCCCCCCCCCCCCCACCCAATCAAAAAAAATAAGAGAGAAGGAAGGAAAGGGAAAGAAATGACATAATTTCCGAGATTTTTCCTCACTTTTTAGTAAATACGTTTGTATGTGTTTGTTGGAGAATGACAAATTACTAAATTTACAGCCAGGCAAGAAATATGATTCTTAAAATTTCCTACATGTCAGGCCCGAGGTGGGGCGGGGATTGGGAGCCTCGAGCTCACTCCCCCCCCCCCCCCCACCCCCCCCCCCCTGACTTTTTTGAAAAATTATATTAAAGAGAAATAAAATAGAATGAGAGCAAGAAAGAAAGAATAGTTAACTGCCAGTGTTACAAATTAATGAGACATCTAAATATGCTCGTCTGACCGTGATTAAATGCCTAAAACCCCTAAGCTCCCAGGGGCTCTGCCCCTGGATTCCACCTAGGACCCTACGGCGGGCCCTTAGATGCTCATCTGACGGTAATTTAATGCTTAAAACCCCTGATTTTTTGGGGCTCCGCCCCCTGGAACCCACGCCAAATAGTGACCTGCCAGTGTCATAAAATAATAAGGTATAACAAAAAAAATGTTCATCTGACCTTAATTAAACGCCTAAAACCCCTGAGCTTCCGGGGCCGGCTCAGCCGCCTCGACCCCACCAGGGGCCTTAAGGCGGGCCCTTGAATGCTTATCTGACCGCAATTTATTGCCTTAAAAGCCCCTGAGCTTGCGGGGTCGGACACAGTATCAAAATGTGTTTATCTGACCACAGGCGCGTAGCAAGGGGGGGGCGGTCCCCCCCCCCCCCAAATCGGAAGAGGACGTAGGAATAAAAAGGAGCAGACAAAGAACATCTTTGAAAAAAGGATTAAGGGTATAGAGAACGGTACAACGCATCGTCTTCTTTCTCCAATAATTTAATGAAACGTCAAAGCGCTAGCTTCGCTCAGGAGAGGAGGGGGGAGGGAACTGAATTCAGACAAGGATTATAAGAATCGAGAACGGTAGAGCGAATCGTCTTCTTTCTCTCATAATCTTGTGAAACGTCAAAGCTTTCGCGCGAAGCGCGGGAGTGGGGAACCTGAATTCAGACGAGGATTCAGAGGCGAGAACGGTAATACGAATCTTTAATGATTTAATGAAACGTAAAAGCTTCCGCGCTTAGCGCGGGATGGAGGGGAAACTAAGTTCCGACGATGATTATTTTCGAGAACGGTATAACAAATCGTCTTCTTTCTTTAATGATTTAATGAAAATTAAAAACTTCCGCGCTTCACGCGGCAGGGGGGAACCTGAATTCAGACGAGCAATAAGAGTCGAGAACTGTACAGCCAATCGTCTTCTTTCTCTCATAACATTATAAAACTTAAAAGCTTCCGGGGGGGACCTGAATTCGGACGATAACCCACATCAAAAATAAAAACAAATATTTCAAAAGTCTAAAAGTCATCCAAATTTAACTTTCAATAACTAATAAATGTAATTTATTTACAGCCAATCGTCTTCTTTCTATCATAACATTATAAAACTTAAAAGCTTCCGGGGGGTGACCTGAATTCGGACGAGGATTAAGAGTCGAGAACTGTACAACGAATCGTCTTCTTTCGAATGATTTATTGCAACGTAAAAGCTTCCGCGCTTAGCACGGGAGGGGAGGGGGGAACTGAATTTAGACGAGGATTAAGAGTCGAGAACTGTACAGCCAATCTTCTTCTTTCTACAACGAATCGTCTTCTTTCGAATGATTTAATGAAACGTAAAAGCTTCCGCGCTTCGCGCGGGAGGGGGGGGGGGAAGGACTGCATTCAGACGAGGATTAAGAGTCGAGAACGGTACAACGAATCGTGTTCTTTCTCTAATGATTTAATGAAATGTAAAAGCTTCCGCGCTTCGCGCGAGAGGGGGGAGGGGGGACCTGAATTCAGACAAGGATTAAGAGTCGAGAGCTCTCCAAAGAATCGTAATAATTTAATAAATCGTAAATTTTTCTTGTGAAACGTCAAAGCTTCCGCGCGAAGCGCGGGAGGGGGGAACCTGAATTCAGACGAGGATTCAGAGGCGAGAACGGTAATACGAATCTTTAATGATTTAATGTTACCAAATTCCGACGAGGATTATTTTCGAGAACGGTATAACGAATCGTCTTCTTTCTCTAATGATTTAATGAATCGTAAAAGCTTCCACGCTTCGCGCGGAAGGGGGAAAACTGATTTCAGACGAGGATTAGTGTCGAAAACGGTACAACGAATCGTCTTCTTTCTCTGATGTTTAAAGGAAACTTAAAAAGCTTCCGCGCGAAGCGCGGGAGGGGGGAACCTGAATTCAGACGAGGATTAAGAGTCGAGATTAAGAATCGTAATAATTTAATGAATCGTAAAATTTTCCGCGCTTCGCGCGGGAGGGGAAAAACTAAATTCAGACGAGAATTATTTTTGAGAACGGTACAACGAATCGTCTTCTTTCTCTAATAATTTAATGAAATTTGGGCCCCCCCCTAAGAAATCCTGGATCCGCACCTGCGCATGCGGTCTCTTTGACCCCGAGTGGGGGGGGGGGGTGTCCCCGTCCAATTTGAGTATTTAAAAAAATCATAATCAGCGTTGTAGTCACTTTCGAATAAACTGACCCAAGCGCTAAATCATTCCCCGTTTCGTAAAACTTGTTATCAATAACAAATGCTAAATTTCTATGACAAATTGGCTCTCAGCCAATCAAATGCCACGACTCAGTAGCTCATAACAGTACTGTTATTTTAACTTGTTATTGATGACAAATTTAATAAAACATGCCCTGGTTCTCGTTTTTATTTATTGATGTGAGCACTTGAAGGAAACCTGAAAATATTGGAAAGAAATACGAGAACTTGAAAACGAGCGATCTGTTCCTTTTCGAAACGAACTTACAGAAGATATTCATAAATATTATAGAGTGAGAGGGATTTTTCCTCTTACAAATTACTATAGGAAAAATTTAGGACATTATTTTTACGCAGAAATATGAACATAAATGCCATGGGGGAATTAAGAGCGAGGCATTATCATCACCCCCTTCTTTTTAGGCCTCTTATAGAGCCATGGCGGCTATGATATCCGTTCGTGAATGTTATCAGCATAAATTAGAAGAGATAGGAAAATGATATCAAGAGAAAGAGAAATGGATTGGGAGAGAAAGGGAATGAGAGGGGAGGATCATGGTGGAGAGGAAAACAGATTCAGAGAGAATGGAGGTGAACTATAGAGATCGATACTATGAGTGGGAGATAATTATGAAAAGAGAGAGAGAGAGAGATGATGGAGAGAGAGAGAGATGGTGGAGAAAGAGAGAGAGATGGTGAAGAGGGAGAGAGAGATATATATATATAGAGAGGGGGAGAGGTCGAGGAAGAGATAGATAGAAGAGGGACATAGAATTTGAATGTTTAGGCGGTCGGGTAGGAGGCTTGGCTGCACATGCAAAATGTATTTAAAGCACAGAAAAGAAAACATAACTCCAAATAATAACTCTTTTACTATAATCTAATTCATTTAACCGATGCCAATATTCAAGTAAAATTTCTTGAGACTTCTATACCACATTTCTCTCTCCTATTTTTATCAGGCTTCCGGCCGGCCCCCTCTCTCTGTCTCTCGATCTGTCTCTCCCCCCCCCCCCCCCTCCTCCTTCTGCTCGTCTCCCTATCTACTTTAATCCCTTACTTTAGTCTCTCATTCCTCTTTTCTCACTTTGTCACCCATCTCTCCTCACGCCCATTTCCCTACTCCTTTCACAACTAGGGGTGGATCCACGAGGGGGGGGCGACGGGCCCGGCGCCCCTGGCACAAAACAGGTTTTAAAAAGATGGTATAACGTTCATTTTACCTTTTCAAAACAAAAAAACAAAAATGGGCCCTCCCCCCCCCCCCCCCCCCACTGGCGAAAAAAAAGTAACAAATGAGTTTTTTTTTAAAGGAGTGTTCGCCCGCGCGCGCCTCCACCGTTGATCCCCCCCCCCCCCCCCCCCGCCCCCGCGCCCTTTCCCACTCCTCCACTCCCTCTGCCATTTCTCTATGTATAGGCCTAGTACCTGTATTTTTTTCTTTTTTTTGGTTTTATTTTGTTTGGCAATTAGTCACAGTTGCTGTTTTTGCCACACACTATTTTATGAATTATTTATATTATACTCTTGTACATGTCATAAATGACTATTTGTAGGAATTTTTCTTTTCCATCCTTTTTTTTT
>JAVYIG010003217.1:70000-206308 GCA_035222895.1 Strongylocentrotus droebachiensis
TATGGTAATGTAGCTTAGTAAAAATATGGGAAAAAGAGAGGAGTCTAGAATGCAAAAGGCATAATTATTAGTGATATCTGTGAATTAATAGTCATTTTGTAATGTCATTACTTTTGATATATCAAAGTTATTTTACAAGCTCCATCATGTCTAGCCTTTTACTTTTCTACCTTAAAATTAAGATTATTACAATTAGGAACATTGCATTCTGGATGCATCATTTTGTGCCACTGATTTTGTTAAACTACTACTAGTGTAGTTTTTTTTAGATAACTTGACTTTGAAATGAGTTTTGATGATTAGTAGAGCCTTTAATATTGAGCATGGGAGAACATGTGGGTTTTTACTTGAGAACGTGCACAACCCCCCCCCCCCCCCCCCCCCCCCCATTCACCAAAAGAAGGTGCCTGAGGGAGGGAAGTTGGCTCACTCGATAAAGCATCTGCCAGTTGAACCAAAGATCAGGGGGTTTGAATCTAAGCCAGATGGATGACTGCGTTGTACGTTAACCTGTTTCATAGATGCAGGGTATGTACATGTAACAGTGGAGGCCCTGTGTAGAGGAGAGTCGCCACCTTTGCACATCAATAACCCACTGCACAATTTGTATAAGAGTAGAGGGAAACCCTGGTGTAGTGGTCCACCTACACACCCAAAACAGGAGAGACCTGAGGGTTACAGTGATAAAGTCCGCTCTAGTGTCAGAGGTGATGCCAAATACTATTTCTATTCTAACAATAAATGGAAAAGAAACAAATGACAATAACAATATGTGCTCCACTTTCAGCTTGTGCTTTATTTCATCTAAAATAAAGAGTTAGGGTTGCAAGGTTGCATGTACATGTACATGAAACATAACTTTTTTTGTGGTATACTTTTATGTTCTATTTTTAGGATCACTTTAACAAGGGATTTTCTGCTGTCTGAAGAAGCTGATTTTGTGTTTGCCACACTCAGAGATGAGATCCCATGGGCTCGGAAACAGAATTGTATACAAGGTCAGTGAGAAGAGGGAATATTCTACTTATTTTAATGATAATTAACTCTTTATATGCCACACTAATCATCCCCCGCGCCACATTTTATATACCATTTGCCGACTCTATCGGCAGCAAGCCAGGTCCGTGTTAAATAACCCACGTTGGAAGGCCTTTCATTTAACTGCGAGGTGCAAAGCAACTAAAGTGTTAAAGCTTGTCCATGAAGTTTAGATATTCAGTGGTTCACTTTTTTAAACATGAAAATGAAAGGTGACTGCGCCAACAAAGGTCCTACGTGTATAAAGTTCTTGTAACAAGATACAGAAATGTGAAGCATATTACACCTACGTCATTATAAAAAAAAGAACCGTCCGGTTAACCACTGCCTATCCGAACAAGTTGTTACTGCAGGTTCCATTTTCCTGCTTAGGAATTGAGTTTTTTTGCCCTTGTCATACAGACTTACAACAGCTATATGTGCTTTATTTCAATGAAGCAAGCACTGATCCACCTTGAAAATCGCTCAGAAAGAGATGTTGCAGCCCAACTTCCATAGACTGAACTTTTCTTGCCTAAGGCCACTTATCACCAAGATAAATTGCTGGAAGATCGTCGGTGACATAATAATCTTGATTCTTGAGCACATCTCTTGAGGCTAACTTTATGGGTCATTTTTCTCAGTAGCCCAGATATTTAACTAAAACATGACGTGCTCGGCTTGCGTCTTGTTTACCGTTGCAATGGTCATGCTCAACGCAGATTTTCCTTCCTGCACATTTTCTCTATGATATCTTTGATGATCGTGACACAATTTTCACTTCCATGAGCTCAGCTAGCTCACTGATTCTGATGAAACTTTCATTGTTCCTCTTTGAAATTGCCAAGCTAGAGATGTATAACTGTAAGACTGAACTTTTCTTTAAAACTATCTTGCTAATCCTTAGTGATATTGAGTCTTTTCTTCTTGTATTCTACGTCATTCCTAGCAGATAACTCTAAATCATGCAACTAGCTAAAGAACCTTTCAGTGGCTTCTTTGGTCATTTGCTTGAAGGTTTTCATGGCCCTGCTGAAGTATATGTTCAGGTATGGAGTTGGGTATATACCCATATGCCCCCCCCCCCCAAAAAAAATAGTAGGTTTGACTGTATTTAATAATGGTATAACAGGCATTTAATTTAAGATAATGCCCGAACTAGCTACAGATTTTACCCCCTTTTTTCAAGAGGAAGTTTTTGCTGGATGCATAGAGAGGATAAGTGCTTTTATCTTTGAGAAAAGTGCTTTATTTGTTACATATATTTATTGGTTTTCTATTCTTTTAGGGCAAACATTTGATGAACCTAGACTGACGTGCTGGTTTGGTGAATACCCTTACGCTTACTCCAAAGTGAGTTGGGAGAAAAATACAGATGTAAGTTCAAACATTCAAATTTTAAAGATGCTATGTCCTTTTTGCAGCCAACATCAAATTCTGTAGAACGTTGCAGGAATTATGAATATGTCATGTAATATGTCCTATCTGTGATATTTAAACATTAGCAGTGTCCTAATATTCAAATTATGCAAGGAAACCCATTTACTTGTTAGACTTCACTGTCGGACACTATAATGAGTGATGACTGACTGGCTTTTTTCTTCTTTGGTAATAAAAAACATAAAATGAGCTGTAAAGGGTACATGAGCATTTGTTAACATCAATAACCCACTTCTTGTAATGGCCAAAATTAAACTGATTGAACCTTTGCGCAGCATAAAATGTACGACCATTCGGTACAATGGTTTAAAAATCAGACTATTACTTACTGGCTCTATAGCTCCTAAGTTGATTTGACAACTAATAGTCGTTATTTTCCCACTTAAAGACATTTTCAAGCCCCCTGTTTTTTAGGGAAGTTCTAAATTAGTATTATCTTTCAAATGCTGTTGGAATTTAACCTTTTCTTTTTTTTTGGCCTGCAAATGATACATAGTACCTTTAAATTCTGATTTATAATATGTAATTTACATGTTTTTTTAAAAAGAGAAAAAGAAGAAAAAAAGGATTATCCAGGGGCCTAGAGTCAAATAAAAACGATTTCCCATTTTTGTCCTTTATTGATAATTCCAGTTAAAATCGTCCTTTATCGATTATTCCAGTGACCACTGCATTGAAAACTACATGGTTCTGTAAACTTGGAGATAACCACTGTCACAATTTGAAATGAAACGACAGACTAACAAGAAATGATTCTCAGTGAAACGATTAACTCTTTACAAGCTTTCCGTTGACTTATGACACAAACAAGTGGACCGCCACAGTTGACTTTAGTCACACACATAGTGTATATATTATATTTGATCCATAACAACTGAAGAGTTACCGGCAACTCTTTATGAGCCACACATGAAATGACACTGTGCCCCATTGTTTTTATCATGGGATAGACATACATGTACCAAATATTTCAATATTATTCAACTGTTTCCAATGCAAGATTAATCTATATCACTTTATATCAGTATTAATAAGATTGTTGTAGAGCTAATCAAGTCCGGAAATAGTTTATTTTGCAAAGCCGTGGTGTTGCACAAAGCAATGCTTCCGTCTTGATTCCTATTGCTTTGTGCAAAATTGCATGTGTGGTGAGCAACTGTGCAAAGAGGCAAACAAAAACAAACAAAGCAACTGTAGAGTTAATTACCTATCTCACTATGTTTTTTGTTTCCTTTTCTCTTCTTTTCTTTCCTGCTACCATACTCCTGCCATGCTGTGTCGTTCCTTCTGCAACCTCGTACACATCAGTGGAATGAAACCTTGCTGTATGTGAAAAGCCGTATTGAAGAGAAGACCGGTCAGACATTCAACAGCTGCCTTCTAAACTTCTACCGCAATGGCAAAGACCACGTCTCATGGCATAGCGATGACGAGCCCTCGCTTGGCAGCAAACCTACGATAGCCTCCGTCTCCCTCGGCGACTCAAGGACGTTCGAGATGAGGAAAAAACCTCCTCCCGTGAGTAGAATGCAATGTCTCTTTAAAATCATGACAGTTCTTAGTTTTACAGTACCTGGTTTGGTTACGCAAAATCATTAAAAAGGTTGCTGGAAATCACATTCATTAAAATCACACATGCTATATTGCTCACATACACATACACAGATTCTCTCTCTCTCTCTCTCTCTCTCTCTCTCTCTCTCTCTAAGTGCCATATCGATTGACTTTGGAGTTCATGCTGTTCCAAAACCCTTGGTTCCTAGCCTTCTCTATTAGCACCACTCCCAGTTCTTTCACTCCTCTCTCTTCCAACAATTCCTGCAGACTGTCCATCCAAAGTATCCTCCTTCTTCCCCTACTCCTTCTTCCCACAATTTTTCCCTGTCAAATCAAGATTCTCTAGGCCTTCTTGTTTTTGATACACAGATTACTGTGTTAATATGAATGAGCCTTTAATTGTTTTTAACCAAACAGGAGGAGAATGGAGATTACACATACACAGAGAAGCTCAGAATTCCTCTCACGCATGGCAGTTTACTGATGATGGAGGGCGCTTCACAAGATGATTGGCAGGTAAGTGAGATGCATGCAGCAGTAACGTAAATCAAGCCTCCCTCGGCTATCCTCATTTAATTGTCATCTGCTGAATATATTTTTGTGGTGACATCTTAATTTATTGTCCATAATTTTTGCACTCACAATATTGCAATACATGTGCAAATTCATTTTGTCATACAGTTAATGACTAAATTTGTCATACCCTCACCAAGTTTTGTAATTTTTTAAGTAGTTGAAAAATTGATTTGTCCCAATTTACATGGCTTGAGAATTTAAAATAAAGCTTACATCTAAAAGTGTTCAGTAAAGGCCCTAATTCAACCAGTCCAACTTTCATTCTGGAGTTACAAAGAAGAAAAAAAGCTTACAAGGGGTGTGAATAATTTTTTATATTTTTTACTGTAAGCATGCAAGGCCTTTAATGTGGAGATTAGGAATAAGTACATCAGATGTGAATGTTTAAAAATAATCTTTAAAAAAAATTATCTGTTTGATTTAATTGGCTCAAATTGTACTTTTGTATAATGCCACATGTTTAGAATCAGGTTGGGCCTACTGCAATATAAATCCAGAATATTATGGTACTAATGTCTTTTGGCAATAAATACATCTACATTTGTCACACTCAAGCCAAGTGAGGTAAATGGGTACCCAGTAGGAAGACATTCCTTGAATGCTTGAGCACCTTTTCATGGTAGCTTTGGCTAAAGCTGTGGTAATGATATGATTGCAGGGCCATCAGGCTCATGGAGAACAGTTTTTATACTGATGAGGCTACCCTGAGTAAACAAGACATATTATTATTACTAATAAATCATTATGGCTCTACTGATTTTATTTCCCATCTCGTTTAAAAAAAAAATCTTTTTGACTGACAGCATCAGATACCAAGAGAGTACCACGACCGAGATGCAAGGATTAATCTGACGTTCAGGACAATCTACCCAGAATGAATCGTCTATCTACAAATCGTCGAGCATCTCTATTGACCCAGTACCCTGAATTCAAGAACAAGATTCAGATGTGACTGCATGAGCATGCTAATCTGCAAATCCAACTTCACAAACAGGATTCAGATCTGAACACATCTCCATGCAACTTTGCTAATCAGAGAGCCAAATTTATGACCAAGTTTAGATTTGAATACGTCATGCAACTCCGCTTAAAGTTGAAGTCCGCCCTGATATTGAGATGGTTTTAAGATTGAGAGACAATATTGCACAAAATATTTGGTTTCTTAAAGAGAAGGTTGAGTTCTGGGAAGAGGTGAAAAATAATTTGTGAGCGTTATCATTGTTACAATGCAAGTGTGGAAGAACATGTTAAAACATGTTCCCTGAAAAGCATGGCTCTTCAAATGCCTTCATATTCGAAATATGTCATGTAAATCGTAAAAATCGGGACAGATTTTTACGCCACGTGTTCATGTAGTCCCATATACATCTTCCTGTATGTGTACAGTGTTTGTAACTTTCGCAAGACTTGGCCAAAATCATTTAGATGATTCCAGAACCTTGCAATACACACAAATTCTTATATGCTAGATGATCAACGTTTTCTGGTCGATTCCACACCTTTTCTTTTACAATGCAATCGCATGACCAGAACTCAACTTCATCTTTAAAGATGCGTAGAAGGGGGCTCTCGTAGGGAATTTGGTTTACCTAATAACAGGTATTATCAGACACCAGGATTAGCCTTCAATGTTGTGACCAATAGACCGTATGTAATGCTCCTGCATTTTCCACTTATTGCCCCATATGGAAAAGTCACTATCTTACATTTCCCTCACCCGGAAACTCTCTCAGAGACTAGGGGATATATCTTGATGGGACCATGGGTTTGCTATGTGCAGACCTGTACACCCATTAATAGTATTTCCACTAAGTCTGATGTCAGCGAATTATGACCTACTGCACATGGAAAGTAATATGACCATCTCCCTTTAAAGTCACTTTCGTTAAATCAGGGCCCAAAGACCAGTGGAAAAATATAAAATTCTGACAAAATTCTGTTGTTATATGAGATTTTGTAATAAGTGTTCTTTGTAGCAATGTTTCTTTAATTAATTTTCTATAATGTGTTATTTATACTTGTGATATTTTTCGCTGAAATGTTTGATATTTAAAAAAAACTTTTGTATTGTGCATTAGTATAATACAATCGATAAATGTGCCTCGAGAAATGACTTGTATAAATAATTTGTATATATGTAATTATGAAGAAAATATATAAATTATATAATACAATTTATTTTGATGCTTCATCAATGTATTTGTTGATTTTCACTGATTTCAGTGTCATTGACATTCCTTTGCTGTATTGTCTGTGAGGGGAAGGGGGTGAGACAGAAAGAGAGGGAGAGAGAGAGAGAGAGAGAGGGAGAGAGAGAGAGAGAGAGAGAGAGGGAGAGAGAGAGAGAGAGAGAGAAGTACATTTTTGAGAGTAGGCCAACATTTATTCCATGTGACACTATATGTTGCTCTTGCTTAAAAACTGTACACCAAAGAGATTCGATCATACACAGTATGTCCTCCGTAGGAGGACTAGAGGGCCAACTAAAATCGTGACCTTTGACATTCCATAGGTTTTGCATTGGATGCATTATGGGGGTTTTGTCCGATTTGAACGACGGTTTTGGAGGGTCAATGAATATTCATGAGCAATGACGTAAAAAATGCGCCAACTACTGTTTGTTGATTGGCCATCGACAAAATGTTTTATGTATTAGGTCATGCATAAAACATTTTTTGCATTCCCAGAATTCCCTACGATTTGACCACGAAAATGGCGGTTGTATGAACTGCAACTTTCAAGTTATTCAATTACGAACAATGAAACATTTTTCTTTTAAGTGAATTTCTATTATAATAGAAGTTTGTCAAGTATATCTCAGTGAAGCAGAAAATCTTCAGGCGAACATTGACATCGAAGTGATACCCTATGATATCAAGAAAAGTAAGTAAAGATCCATTTTGTGTGAAGGTCTCTGAAATGATTGTGATGTGTTCGTCATTGCAGTGAGGGGCTCTCCGCATTGTCACAACGTATTACCCGGTTAACCCCCTACCCCATCCTCTTTTCTTTCTTCTGACCAAAGAATATTAACTGATTGAATGAACTCTAATAGTCATCGACGGTAATATTTTTAGAAACAATCAGGATTTTACCGTAGGTTATTTCATTAGAGCACATCTCATAATTTTAAGTTCAGTTCATAGCTTGATTACCGATAGTAATCGGTCGTAGATGTGGACCTGTTGTTGACTGCGCAAAAGGCTCATTGCTAGTCCAAGCCGACGAGATCTCGTCGAGCGGTTTATGATTTTCAATTCGCCGGTGCTAGCCGGCTGTAACACTCCACCAAGAAGCGACTGCGTTTCCTGAGCTGGCGTGGCTATTACTTTACAGTGTGTTACTTTAAAGCCTAGACCTCTAGGCTAGTATACATAGTCTAGCATAGTCTAGCCTGAATTTTTCTGTCTCTTTCGTTCGTTAGCCTCTGATTTGGGTAGGGTCGGCTCCTCTCTTTAGCCGACCCTACCCAAATCAGAGGCTAACGAACGAAAGAGACAGAAAAATTCGGGCTAAGGCTAAGCAGAGCCTAGGCTAGGCTAGGTCTACCGTCTAGATCTAGTCTAGATCTAGCACTTAACTAAGTATAATTATAAACAGCATTTAACCCCGCATCTACTAGATCTAGACCTAGGGCTAGACTCTAGGCCTAGGCCTAATGTATTCTAATAAAAAAAAGACAAAATAAATGCCTGGTTTAGGTGGGTCAATGTGGAAGTTTATGGAGGGGGGGGGGGCAGGCGTGTAGCCAGAGTTTGATGTTTGGGGGGGCACATAGGGTCTACATGTAATCGATCGAGGTAAAAAAAACAGGCGCGTAGCCACGGGGGGGGGGGGGGGCACATGCCCCCCCTAAAATTTCCAGGATCGGTTGAAATTTGTAGACCCCTTTTTTTTACCTCGATCGATTACATGTACATGTAGAATCTATGTGCCCCCCAAACATCAAACTCTGGCTACGCGCCTGCAAAAAAAGGGGTCTACAAAATTTCAACCGATCCTGGAAATTTTAGGGGGGCACGTGCCCCCCCCCCATGCCCCCCCCCCCCCCCCCCCCCCCCCGTGGCTACGCGCCTGGGGGGGGGGGTGCACAATCATTCTGTGCCCCCTTATTCAGATGTGGCATAGGGACGGGTCTAGATCTAGGTCTAAAGCCCCCTAGTAGTAGTTAGTAGGGTCTACTAATAATATTAAAAATGGGCAATTAGATCTAGATCTAGATATATAGCTTGTGTTATGCCATAGCCTAGCAAAGACTTCCATAGCCATGGGTCTAGGCTCGTTTTGCTCCACTACTACTAGACTAGTCCTGCGCATGTGTCATTATTGTGATCCAGGTCCAGATTCAGCTTAGACTAGTTTGAATGTAGATCTAGGCTAGATCTACCAACAACAACAAAAACAAAACAAAAAAGGTACCCCCCCCCCCCCCCCCCCCCCCCACTTCCCCTGATTTCGCTCTTAGTTATGTCATTGTGCCTTGTTTGAAATAATTGGTTTATTTTCAGGATTTTATGCCACCCCTTTTATGTTGGTGAGAATTCTGGATCCAACCCTACATATGGCATGGATATTTCTTTCTCTAAAGGACATGAACAAAGTTATAAACTGATAACTAATGCATGCATTTGATATTAGCAGGAACCTTACTAAGTTTCTGTTTTCTTTTAATTGTAGATCCTATGGAACAAAGAAGCAGATAATGATCACAGAAGTGCAACAAAGAGCACCAGGACCTGATCATCAAATGTTATGGTGTAGATCTAATCAGGAACAAGACACCTAAGTTGAACTCTGACAAGGTATGTTTGTATGAAGTTCGAAAATATTCAGGCTGTATAATCTAAGCCCATGCGAACACCGCACTCGACTTGGACTATACACAAAGATTTGGGGGAACTGTCATCTTGTGTTGCATTATATCTTGTAATTCTCATTTATTCTCTAGCTGTATTTAGGTGACAAACTATGGTGTTGCTACAGTTTATTTCTCTCAGCATATTAAAAGACACACTCAAAGGCATTTTTTCCTATATATTACATTATATCTAACAAACTTTTGTTCACAAAAGTCTAGCAAATAATAACTTAAAATAAATTGGAAATTACTTTAAAAATAATTGGAAATACATCTAAACCTTTACTCTTCTCTTTAAAAAAGGCCCTATCACTCAGATAGACATACGTTTATCATTTTTTTTGTAAAATTAAAATGCAAGACCTAAAAAAAGTGGGGAGGTACTATTTTTGAAAATCCAATATAATGCAGCAGTTTTAATCTTATTTGATTTCTCTCTTTTTGTTTTGATTATTCAGGTTGTCCAGAAGGTTTGATACCCAGGCTTCTTCTGTACAAGTCCCTAGTCTAGTCCACCCTCATCTTGAGAACTGTTCCGGTGTCTGGAATCCCTACAACATCTCAGATGTCCAGGACGCTTCTTCACAATGGGGACCACAAGAGAAGCAGCAGTTTGACTGAGATGATCAGCACCTTTTAGTTGCCTACTATATCTACAACTACAAGGCACTCTGCAAGAAGACTGGGAATGGTGCGCAAGATAGTCAATGGTCTCTCCGCTCTTCCTTGAAAATTTTCCCACTGCAATACTTAATCTATTTGCGCCCTCTATATAGCAAACAATGCCTAATCTGTGCCTGTTGGTCCCCCATGATCCTCTTTTTCTTATATTAATTGAGAGCTGATTTGATGAGATAACCACCTGTCAGTGACCTTGCAGGGTGGTCTTATCCCCCTGGACAAACTAGTACAGACGGGCTTTAACAAATCACGAGCAGGAAGTACCATGACATGACCCTCCAGTTGCACCAAGCCAGAAGCGTCATAGGTAGACAAGTTTGCATTTGCCCAACACTCTGTCCCAAAGTTAATGGAACTGACTTCCAGCAAATATAGTGCATGCTGACAGTCCAGAGAACTGCCAGGGACTACTTCTGAGGCATCTTCTCTCCTTATGCCACTTAGAAACAATCTGTCTTCCTCACACCACTTGTAATCTTTAGTATTAGTTCATCTTCGTGATAGGCTACAACGCCTTTTGAAGATAAAGAAGAAGAAGAAGATATATCGAGGATCATGAAAGTAATCATTTGTTCTTTTTAATGCGTGTACATGTAACATAGTTTTTTTATATTTAATCTTAAATCAAGTTCTGACAACAATATGAGGGATATGCTGAACTGGATAGTAAATTGAAGGGGGGGGGGGGGATAAAATGATGTAGTTCAATAGTAAGACTGTATTAATATAATTAATATTAATAATAATAACAATATTAAAAATAGTAACAATAATGACAATGATCATGATAATAGCAGTAATAATAATGATAATACAGGTAGTAGTAAAAACAACAATAATAATGTCCAATGTTAGATAAAGTACTCATAAAACTCAGTATATACCTGTGCTTTACATAATAAAATAGCATGTTGATATTATTGAATATTTTTTTCTTCAAAATCTACAGTAAATTTTTACAACTGAAAGATTTGAATTCAAGAGACAGCATCCCCCCCCCCCCCCCATCCATTTTGCATCCTTTTGTTGATGTCATGTTGGATTTAAAAAGACTTTATAGAAACAAAATATGTTGATAAATGAGTTCATAAATGTTAATAAATCAGTTAATACTGCTGAATTCTGTTCTTTTCATTTTCTTATTTTGTGAAATATATGTGATGATGCTGGTGATTATGATGATGTAGGCACTCTGTAATGATAATGCTGTATGACTGAGGTGAGATGGGGGCTGATGCAGTCTTGTGTTCGACCTTTTGATGTTTGTTTTTATCTTGCATCAGCGAGATAGATTTAACCATCTTTCCTAATGAGAGAGAAAGCGGAAATGTAACGAGAGAGTGGGCAAGACTAATGAATAAATGCAGTATAAAAAATGGTTTACAATAAAGATGAGAGGGGGGGGGGGGTTAAATAAAGAATAAGTCGATGCCGAAATGATGAAAGCATAGGTAATTGGGGTAATAGAGCCTATGGAAATGTCACTATTAGAAGGGGTCCCTGTATTGAAAATGTTACTGTTGGGGGGGGGGGGGATTTAACAAAAATCAGTGGCGACGAATGCATGAATGAAAAGAACGAGACAAAATTGAAATTTCATTTGGGATGGGGCACAATATGAAGATCATTGAAGTCGAGGTGAGAATGATTAATTAATTGGACACTAAAAATATGAAAATATCACTTGTTAAGTTGGCTAAATGATCAGTGCAATTTGTCTGATTTAAAAAATATTTAAGTTAATAAACGAACAAAAAAAAGAGGTAAAAAATGAATTGAGTGAAATGGGGTCATTATTTTTGCCTTTTAACTGAACTGAATTTTTTTAAATGTACTTTCCATCCTGGTGACAGTGAAGTTTGTGGCCCCAACTAAGTCAACCATTTAAAAGTCTTCCACCCCCCCCCCCCCCTCCCCACACACCTCCCCAACTCTGACCTTTGTTCTACATTTTATCCGGCCCAATTAGGATTCTGTCGATAAAGTAACGCATGCGCATTGTCTTTTTTTCATTGCGATAATATGCTAATAAGTGGAAAAGAGCTCATGAATATTCAAAATTTTAATTTAAATATTTTGCGCGCTGCGCGCAGTCCAAAATCCCCACTTCGCTGGTGCACTAAAAATTTGTCGTCTTCATAGGCTAATACACGATAAATGGAAGCAGTGTGCACTTTTGACCCTCCAAAATCTCCCCATGGCTAGACGGATGCAGAAGCGGAGTTGCACCCCCCTGCTGTACACTATAAAGAGCGCCACCTGTGGTTTATAGTTCGTTTGTCATTGTTTATTTTTTACTTCTGTCTATGCCCCTTCTGCAACCACCATTATCCTCCTTTCCCATCTTGAAATTGTGATTATGAATATAAAATCCTGAAAGTGTGAAATCATCGACACATCCACTTTCTCTCTCTCTCTTTCTCTCTTTCCTGATCTATCATTGGCTCTGTCTTTCTGCCTTCCTTTTTCTCTCGTTGCCATCCCTCTTGATCATAATCATAACCTACCATCTGTCTCCCTCTCTAGCCCTACTATGTGGCTCTTACTTGAAAACTGTTCAATAAGAAGAGCGCCACCTGTGGTTTTTAGTTTGTTTGTTTGTTAGTCATTGTTTAATTTCCTACTTCTGTCTATGCCCCTTTTGCAACCACCGATATCCTCCTTTCCTATCTTAAAATTGTGATTATGAATACCAAATCGCACAAGTGTGGAATCGACTCACCCTCTTTCTCTTTCTCTCTCTCTCTCTTTGCCTTTCTATCACTGGCTCTCTCTCTCTTTCTGTCTTCCTTTTCTCTCGTTGCCATCCCTCTAGATCATAATCATAACCTACCATCTGTCTCTCTCCAGCCCCCCCCCCCCCCCCCCTGTCTGTCTTTCTATCTTTGCATGCCAGCTATTCTTTTCCCCAATCCCGCCCCCTTCCCCCCTTTATATGCATTCTCTTTTTCTCCTCATCTTTCTTCTCTGTCCCTCTTTCTTTATCCCTAACTCTCTCTCTCTCTCTCTCTCTCTCTCTATCTCTTTTCTGTGTGTGTGTGTCTTTCTCTCTCTGTCCCATGCTTGTGATATAAACGATGTTCAAAATCAAAGTGGAATCGACAAACGACATAATGCTAGGTAACCTGTCATGTTTAATCAGATACTAGTAGCATAAAAACATGTACAAATATTTCTTATTTTGTTAAACACTTGTTTCTCCATTTGTCACGCTATACACATCGGCCATGAATATAAGCACCCAAATACATACATAATTATTCATAACTAAAATGGTCTAAAATATTGTCTATATTCAATCTTAATTAAAGGTAATGCAAAGTTTTGGGAAATTTTGAAAATAGGCTGGATAGTGATGCTTTAAATCTCGGAATATGCAGTTTTTATATATTATTTCCAAACGGAAATAAAAAATCGGTCGATGTTAGTCATGAACTTGCAAGTCAAGAAACATTGTTTTGAAGCTAAAGTAATATCAATCTTGAGAGGGAGCTATCCATCATAAAGAGTTTATTATTTACAATTTCATCACTTTACATCATTGGGTATCTATAATGGCACTGCCAGCCTGTTATCATATGGAAGGTATGGTATGAAAGAGTGAGTACGGAGAGGGAGAGACAGACAGACAGAGACAGAGACGGAGAGAGAGAGAGAGAGAGAGACGGGGGCAGATAGGGTGCAGAGATGGTATGGAGATAGACGAGAGAAATAGAGAGCGGAGATCGTGGTGTGTCCCGAAACTAACCGAGCTGGACAGGCGGGGTTTCCCTGGGAACTTTTTTTTCTTTCTATAAAATGATAAACCATAAAGTAAACTATATTTCACTATATATACATTGACATAATTATTATGGCTTTAAATCGAAAGTCCAAGTACTTATTATTCAGCAATTAATTGGGAGTAAGTTTCGAAACTATAAAGGAATGAACGATTCGTTAACAAGAAATATGGCTGAATGAAGTGGAATAATCAGGATTTTAAAAAAAAAGGTGAAATTAGACAAACAGTAAAGATCAAGAATATGGAGAAACTCCTTTTAGCAACGCAAGTGGTGAAGTCAAGCTATGCAAATTACAAGAGTGGGAGAAATATTGATTTATCTCTCGATGAATAAATACCACATTATGATGATGATGATGATTTCCAACATTTGTATGGCGCCATAATTATATCTGTTTCAAAAAACATTCAAAGGCGCGAGCTCCCCCATTATAAGTTAGTATTTAAATGCCTGAAGGAAGATGTGAGTCTTGAGTGAATTAAGCTTTGAAGTGGATCAGGCTGTCACTTTTGCGAATTAATGATGGGTGAGAGTACCACAGGCGAGGAACAATAGAGGAAAATGTCCGGTCTCCATATCCCATGACACTTTCAAACAGTGCAAAATACAAAGAATTATATCTTTTTTGGAACACTTGGAAAATACCAACATATTATTGTCAATATTCAAATGAAAATGTTCTCGCTCATGACTTTCTCACACATGTCATGATAATAATAATAATAATAATACAAACGGTACTATAAAGCGCTTACCACCGAAGTCTCTAAGCGCTATAACAAACAAAATACAATGATAAACAATTACATATTAAACGAAACAAAAAAGTGCAAAATTAATAAATCACAATTTACAATACATATGAAATGTAAATGGCATCTTGCTTAAAGGTATTACAAAGTTTTGGGAAATGTTGATAATTGGGTGGATAGTGATTCTTTACAATTTCGATATATTTGGATGCCCCTGTGGATGTATAAAAAACACCAGAAATTTTAGCTCCTAAAACACTTCAGCTTTCGAGAAAAATTGAATATAAAGATTTACCGGTGCTCCCGGTAAATTTTGATAAATTTCAAATAGCTCCTACGGCCGTACAATGGTAGCTGCGACCATGAAAATCTCAGAGTATGTAGTTGTGGTATATAATTTTCGAACGAGAATAGCTAATCGGTCGATTTTAGTTAATAAACATTGTTTAATAGCTTAATTAATATCTTGAACTTGAGAGGGAGCAATTCAACATAAAGTGTTAATTATTTACAATTTCATAACTTTAGAGTCGATTTCGACCGCGACAACGATCACTGAATATTGTAAGATCGTATATGCTTCCAATATGTTTATTTGAACCAAATTCATGACCCTATACCAAAACTTTGTATTACCTTTAATGCCATTGTGAATAACCCTTGGGCAAGTAAATGATGAAAATGTATGTCTTTCTTTGCTTGGTTTTTAAGTTTTAAATCGATTCATGATACCCTCCCCCTCCCTTCCCTCCCTTGCGAACTAGGGCCCTCATGAAAAAGCGATCTCCTCGCTGACCAACAATGGATTGGGGTGATTGGGACATACATAATGATCTTTCTCACTTGAATTGGACCCAAATTTCTTCAATCTCACGTTGATAATGAAATGTCGAAATACGTTACACAAGATCATGATGTATCTTGCAAGAAAAACACTGTTATCATGTTCATAATTTAACGCGAAGCAAGTCATGAAACAAGGGGGAAAGGCAAAATTGAATTCACCCACAATTTCGTCCCTTGTGGCAATTGATGACAAACTTGTATATTGCTTAGACTATATATTTTCTTTAAAAAATAACAGTACCATTCATCCTTCATGATGCCATTTAATATAGACTATTTACACTTCCTATTAGCCTATTTCTATGATATAGCATAATATACAAATGCAGTGGTTGAAAGAAGTATACAGTATTTTTTTATTTTGTGTGATTTTGCCACAAAATGTGAATATGTGTAACATCTCCAATAGGAAGAGGAAATGATAAGAGAGGGAAATAGTTTAATCTCATCTTTAAAAAACAGATATAGCTAATTTATGACGGAATTGTCATTGAAAAGAATGTAACACACAAATGTTTCCTTCGATGAGACGACTCACTTTTAGGCCAGGAACCTGTCCCGATATAGTGACACATTCAATTAATTTGATCTCTCAATCTCACTTAGCCAAGAAGCCCATGCATCAAACTTTGTCAATAGAAAGTAGTGGGACTTGACATCATAATACATTTTTAAAGCGCAGACATAATGCAGATATATTCAATTGAGAATAGATCTCTCGATGTGCTTAAAATCTACAACATAAAGTTAAATGAAAAGACGGGCGTTTAGTTTTGATTTAAAATACTTAACGATGGTGATTTCCATATTTCTAATTTTATTTTTATTCCACAGTTTTATAGGATTGCGCATGCAAAATAATATTCGATCTCCCAATGTTATTTTTTGTTTTATCTGATGGGGTTTGCAATTACAAAACACAAAAAGTGACCGTAGATTAGCGTCGGATGGGATATGTCAGAGAGTCCCTAAAAATGGGGCATACTTTCGTCAGAAGGTAGAGCTGTGGCTGTACATTACAAAATATTAAAAAACTGACTAAATTGTCCTTCGGGAAGGGGGTTTAACACTTCCCTGAATACAACAAGAAAGTGCCCTTAAACCAAGCTTTACTGCCCAAAAATGGTCAGGATATAAAGAATATTGTTTGTAGGCGGGGGGGGGGGGGGACTTTAACATTCTAAACTTAATAACTCAGTGGTGTTAATTTAAATTCGGTCCGAATTTACGTAGTGCAATTTTGAGTATTGTATTTTTTTAGATGGAATTTGGTTTTAATTGATCATTTCGTAAATAAGTTATTTTAATGTAAAAACTGTATCGCTTCTCAAAAGTAGCAAAATACCCCCAAATTAGTGACAAGATTATGTAAACACTCTTATTGAAGCTCTGCATGAGCTTGTAAGTATTATGGCTATAATTATGACTGCCATAAAAAAAAATTACCAGTCAAAGACATGTCGTAATTACAAATATAAGTTGCAAATAAAATCTTCTTTTATTTCTTGCATAAAAACACGGTTGTTATGCTTGCAGTGCGTTTGTGACAGACGTTTGGTAATATTATCATTCAAATCTCGTTCGGCTCTCGAAATTGTTCGAGGGCCTGTTCAAGTCTTTTCCAGCAACGCTCTTCATTAAGGTTATCCCACTCCAGGGTGACCAAACGATCAACCAGGACCCTCAAGGTCTCTGGCAGTTGATCCAAGAGAACAGGGTCCAAGACTATCAGGATCAATCCCGTCTGTTTCAGATGTGCCGGTCCAAGGTCGTCCCGGTGTAAGAACTCGCAGGCGACTTCAAGTGCCTGTTTGCATCGGGCGTCTTGGATGAATGCCTCACTGATGACGAACATGGCACATCGACTGGAGATCATCGACTCCCGCAGATTGTTCAACTTCTTGCCACCGAGACGGAAATCGCGAGTCAACGGGAGACATAAACGGAAGTCGTTCGGTGGGTCTTCCAGCCTTGGTCGTAGCCGGTCATCGACAAAATGTGTTTCATGGACGTGGTTATAAACAAGAGCATCGAACATGATATCAGCGTTCCTTCTGTTATTATTGAACTTGACGAATCCCTGTCCAGCAAAGATGAAACCTCGCCTAAGGTGTCCCAAGCGACGGAGTGCGAAGTAGACCAGGAACCCAAAGGCGACTCCTACAGCAATGAGAACACCCAGTACTGTGGCAATCACACGTACAGATTTTCTGTTTTTCTGAACAACCTCAGGCACACTGGTCGGTATGGGTAGGCCTATCGTGCACAGTTCGCCGTAAACATTACCCAACGTGTTCCCAAAATATCCAAATGGAGAACCACAATAGTAGGTACACTTTATAGGTAACACCCTAAAAGGGTCTAGAGCATCGAATGGCGAAAAGGAAAGGTGAGTCGTGTAAAAATACATAAACCCACAAAGCGTCTTGTTACATCGGTAGGGGTTATTGCAAAGTCGGATATTGACTAAACTCGATGAGTTTAACAAAACATCTACTGAGACGCCATCAATGATAGAGATTACATTTCCATGGAGTTTCAAAGTGGTCAAGTTTGGCATGTAAGTAATAAATTCAAAATTATGTACATCTGAAATATTGTTATAACTTGAATCAAGCTCCTGGAGGTGGATAAGACTTTTTATCGCAGAAGGTATAAATCGAAGTTTGTTGTGACTCAAATCTAATGTTTTGAGATTGACGATGGGGATAAAAACGCCGTAATCTATATTTTCAATATTGTTGTTCCATAGGGACAGAGTCTCCAACTTACTGAGTCCCATAAAAGAACGTCTTTCAAGGTAGCGAATGCTGTTGCTGCTAATATCAAGGATAGTTAAGTTGTTAAACTCGTTCAGTCCGCTAAAAGCGTCGATCAATTTTCCTTGAGAAGTAATTTCTAATTTATTTAAAGAATTCGCTAGTAACTTTAGAGCTCTCGGGATGTTTTGTAGGCCATTTTTATAGAATATGAGCTCCTCAAGATATGTCATTTGCTCAAAGACATCATCTTCTATCATTCCAATGCTGCAGGTAGAGAAATGTAAAGAGCGTAAGTTTGGAAAGGATCTACCTAGCACACTGTCTCGAAGCGCTAATGGTCGATCTTCGTCTGTGTCACCCCCCGTGATGACCATCGAAGTTACTTCAGGAGCGATGTCGATGTCTGCAAAGGGATATGAGGTGTTCAGCTGATCAGTAGAACAATCGATAGATGTACCGTAGTCTGAACAGCTACACAAAGGACATGCGCCATCGGTGAGAGAAGAGGAAATTGATACCATGAGGAGAAGAAGAACCAGAAAGGAACTGCTCCATGTCATTTTAATAACACTATCCATCACGCGTTTGGCCATCTGAAGAAGGATTCGAAGTCTTTTCAGTCAAAGTTTAAGATAGGCCTAAAGGGCAAACACACAAACAAGAGTAATTGAGGCTGGCGCAATTGTGACAATGATTAAAATAATATATTAATATTTTACAATGATAGAACGTGAAGTAAAGTGAAGAATAGTTATTAGATAAGTCCGATAGGCCCACGCCTTATATTTCTTTATTGAGAAATAGGACTATATGCCATTTTCGGAGGGAGCTCCGAATGAAATATTTATGATATACTCCGTCTCCCGACTCAAGAAATTGATAATTAAGCAGCCTCCTAAAAATGCGTTATGTTGTTCTATTGGACATTCGCAATATGATTAATCAGCGCGCCGTTGAAAAGGAACATAAAACTAGAGGATATTTCAGTTTATAAACGTCATATTTTAAGATTAAAGTTCATCAAATAGCCTTCTTGCCTTCTCGACTTGAACAAGACATCAGCTTTGCGAGGTTTCACAATAGCCTTCTGGACAAGACATCTGGCGAGGAACTAACAAGCCGCCTTCTCGCTGTACGTTTACGCTTCCAAACATTCGCGCCCCTATCATTATATATGCTATTAATCTCTAAATCTACAGGAATATAAAACCACTATTCTAAGAGTTTTGGAGTGGAAAGACGCGCTCAAATAGTTAGAACCGCTCTAAAAAGAGTAATTCAAACAACTCATTTGGCTTGGTTCCCCCCCCCCCCCCCCCCATGGATTCAACTCCAAAACTCCAGAGTGATTCCCAAGAATTAGACACCCATCTGTAATAATGTTTGGGTGTTTTCTCATTCCCACCAATAATTGAATGCAGCTTCTAAAGCTTGAAATGAATGCAGGTGTGACTCTGAATTAGAATCTGAATCACAGTACAATAATCTTAATAAAGTGAATACTTACATCGCTCTTTTCTATGTGGCACTCACGATAATGTGCCTTATTCTACCAGTCGAGTCTAGTGCTGCATGCACGCCAACAATAAACTGCATTGCGACAATCAACGACCTGGATTGTAATATCGGACGTTGTGTGAAACCATATGGTTTAAAGGTTTCAATGCATTCAATATTTACAATTGAAATGAAATGTCACAAATCAGTCCGAATTTTATGCCCTGATGTCGGTTGCGTCGTTGTTTCAAAATAATACCTGCCAATAGGCGCGTACGCAGGATTTTGTCAAGGGGGGGGGGGGTTAACATTTATAAATCGGGCCGAAAATTTCGCAACGACTCAGCCAGCCGCTGAATATGCGGGGGGGGGGGGGGTAAGAGGACACTTTTTTCTTTCTTTTTTGGGGGGTCTCGAAATTTGAATATGGTTTTACCGCTAACTACAACTTCTTTTCTTATAAATTATGTTTTTCTTATAATCATGTTACTAGGGCTATTCTTCCTGACATCAAAAAGATTAAATTAATTTGCCCCAACCGGGAAAGAGATATATATATAATATATATATATTTTTTTTTTCTTTTTCTTTTTCCCTTCCACAGGGATCCTTTATTAGATAATATCGTTCACATTATTATGTATACAAGAATTGTTTTTTACATGCAGAAATTCAAAATAATATTCCTGGCCATTCAAAATATGATAAGAAAATACTTTTATAGATACCGGTATCAGTTACAAATTGAAGTTCACTTTTTAAAATAAATGTCACAGATTTAGTTGGCAAAATGATTTTAGGAGAAATAAACAATCAGAAACACTTTGCAAAAAGTATATCATAATATATATCATATGCATTATGCACCTTTAATATCAAAATAACCCTGGGCAAACACATCCCGTGACAGAATGAAAGCGAATAATCGAAATCAGCAATAAAAATACTAGTCTATAAACAAAAGCACGTATTGTGATTTTATGAACGGAAGTGTTTTGCTTCTTCATCATAAATTATGATGAAGAAGCGAAACACTTCCTTTAACAAAATATTATTTTGTTCTTTTATATAGGCATACTGATCAGCCAGAATTGTTTTATCTAGGCCTACCATATTCTGAAATATGTGTGATTTCATGTTTCTGTTAGGCTGTTAGCTTACCTCATAATGAACTTCATTACTTCGACTATGTGAAAACAAAAGAGATGTTTTGAAACATTACTCGTATGTCCAAGCATAGTGACTATGTGAGTCTTTCAGAGCACAAACTTTGTCATGGAGATCGAGGTCTTTCATGACGATGGCCTTATGTGACAAAAGTTATCACATTTTCAGATGTCATTTTGGGAGTCTTTTGGGAGTCCAAATTTGCTACCGGAAGCAAATTTAGGGGGCACATTCCTTTTTCCCCTTATATTTTTTACATTTTAATTTTGTCTCTATCTTTTTTTCTTTCCCTCTTAATTTTTTTAATATTTTTTGTTATTACTACTTTGTACAAGATGAGTTTACTGGGAGTAAATAACCCTGGGTCATCATCATAATACTGGACTCCGTTGCATAAAATTAAATATTAACTTAATTTACATTATAACAGATAGGCAATCAAGATTTGTTTAAATCAATACAGCTGTATCAAACTGTGACACGAGTTATCACATTTTCAGATGTCATTTTCGGAGTCTAGATTTTCTACCGGAAGCACAATTAAGGAGGCACATTCCCTTTTTCCCTCCTTCATTTTTACTTTAATTTTTCTCTCTATCTTTGTTTTCTAATTCTCCGCTTTCTTTCTTTCCCTCTTTATTTATTATTTTGTTCAGTTCAGTTCAGTTCATTGAACCACACAAAGCATGACAAATATAGCTAGGCCTACTTTATTTAAATTGTACAAGATGGGTTTTACTGGGGGTAAATGACCCTGGGTCAAGGGTGTCGATTTGTATCCGTGGTTGAGGGGGGGGGGGGATGATAGGTGCCAAAAAAAATTCGGCAATGGATCAAAGCAACCAAGAAGTAGAAGCGTGTGCCAAGTTGCACCCCTTCCCAAGCGCGTAGCCAGGATAGGGGGGCGGTAGTGCGCACGCGAAGCGCGCTCCCTATAGGGGGTTGGGTGCAGGGATGGGGAGTCCCCCCCCCCCCCCCCCCCCCCCACTTCCCCCGCGAAGCGCGGAAGCTTTGACATTTCACTAAATTATTAGAGAAAGAAGACGATTCGTTGGACCGTTCTCGACTCTTAATCATTGGTTGAATCAAGTTCCCCTTCATCCACGCGTAGTGCGGAGGGGCTGACGTTTCATTAGATTATTAAAGAAAGAAGACGACATATTGCTCCGATTGTCTCATTTTCGCTCGCGTGAACATTGCCAGCACAAACCACTGACCTCTACCTCCTGAACGGATCATCGCCCATTCCATTCACTATACGTTACGTACTATAAAGGCTGTATTGTCTGACCGTTCATGAATATTCATGTTTTTGCTAAACTCGGCAAAATGTTTGCTTTTACTAAATGGAAAAATTACGGTGGGGGGGTTGGATGAAATGGACATAATGAAATAGGCAGAAGTGATCTATGATAATTCATGCTTTTTATGTTTCGTGTGCTCGACCTATAATCTTCAAATCGCTTGGTAAACTGAGTCCAAAGTTAGACTTGTTTCACATGTGTATTATAGGCAATGACGAGCTTGCAACCTATTTTGAAAAATTACGGTGGGTGAACTTTCAAAAGTCAATGAGACATGAGGGCTCCAATGAAAGAGCTAGTGATAATGTACGTCGGGGTGGATGTGCTTCTCGTTTAAACAAAAAATGAATTTTTAACGATTTTTTTAAAAAACGTCCATAGGCTAACATGTTAGGCTGCTGACTCTGATCATGCTCTGACGATAGGGGGCGTTGTGAAATGAGACTAACCGGAGCCATTATGTTCGATGTACCATTCTCGACTTTTAATCCTTGTCTGCATTCATTTTCGCCCATTCCTGCGAGAAGCGCGGAAGCTTTCACATGTTATTACATTATTAGAGAAAGAAGACGATCTGTTGTATCATGGTGTCCTTGTCTGAATTCAGTTTTCCCCCTCCCGCGCGAAGCGCGGAAGCTTTGATGTGGCATTTGATTATTACTCTTAATCCGCGTCCGAAATCATTTTCGCCCATCCTGCGCGTAGCGCGGAAGCTTTTACATTTCATTAAATTATTAGTAAAAGAACACGATTCATTGTATCGTGTACTTTGACGTTTCATTTGATTATTACTCTTAATCCTAGTCTGAATTGATTTACCCGCAAAGTTCGGAAGCTTTGCTCTTTTCAGTTTTCACTAAATTATTAGAGAAAGAAGACGATTCGTTGTACTGTTCTCTATATTAATCCTTGTCTGAATTCAGTTTCCCCACATGATGTACGTATGGAACGTTCGTTCGCAAATCTTTGCATGCACAGCCCGAGTGGTGGGTAGCATGTAATCTCCCGGCAGTGCTTGTCGCAATAGCCTCTCGAAAAGAATTGTCTACTGTTAGTGTTAACGGCCACTAATAATTAGGCCCATTAGTGACTATACAAAATATATGCTCTTCCTGGTTATTTGGGAATGTGTCAGTTTGCAACAGAAATGTAGAAACGCGAATTTTATTGAAAATCCTGTGATAGGCCTATCACGAACATTCATAAATCACTTGCATGAAATTGAAAATAAGTCATGATTAGATTTTTTTTTTTTTTTTTTTTTTTTTTTTTTGTGGGGGGGGGGGGGGGGTTAGCCCCCCCCCCCCCTTCCAACCAGTACGCCAGTAACATAGGCCTACACCAGCTTTTTAATAAAACAAAAATAAGTTGTGACATAATAATCTTTCTCCAAAAATTAAAAATGTTTTAGGAAATATCAGGAAATAAAATGAGTGAAAAAACAAACAAATATTAAAATGACGCGAATTTTAAAAAAGGGTGAACGGAAACAACATTACAACTAGTGAACTATCTTATAAGTCATACAAATGCCCGAAAATCTTTCTCCTTGTCTCCGATCTCATCACGAATTCGTCACAGAGTTCATCTATGTTTACACTTTCCGGGATTGTCTGATGTGGATTGCTACTTTTGCGCTTCGCGCTTAACATTTAGCTCGTTGCTTTTTGACGCTGCGTCTTTGCATTTGGCGCACTGCATTTCTATTATGCTGTTGATTGAAAAAATTGAATAAATTCATCAATTCCTGATGAAGCCGTATGAGCGAGAATTCAATTTATTCTTGTCTCATATACGGTTGTCTCATTTACTTCGTATACATGTATGTAGGCTATTATGAAAATGAGATAGCAAAATGTGTATATTGATGGTCATCTTGCGAGTAATGACCATTAACTACTCTCATCGGGCTCTCATCATTAATTTTTCTCTTCATTTTTTTTTTGATGGTGAATTATTGGGGGGGGGGTGATTGTACAGGCCACCCCCCCCCCCCCCCAACCTGGAATATTGGGGGGGGGGGGGTATATCCCCCCCCCCCCATCCCCCCGGGATCGACACCCATGCCCTGGGTCACTGGGTTCCGTTGCATGATATATCAACGAGCCCCTCCCCCCCCCCCATGATTTTGTTTTCACTTGATTCACTTTTTCCCCCATCTCTCAGCTATTTTATGTACAATACTCATAAAACATGGAACTCGCCCCTGGACCTGAGCACCCATAGCTGCATTACTATCCTGGTTGTGTATTAAAAGCTGTGCTTTTGATTCTCAACATTTCAAACATCACTGTACAAAACTCATCTAATTTTACTAAAAATCGGTACTTTAGTGACAATTGATGACACCTAAATAATAGTAAAATACAATTTTTTTTTAATTACCTATGTTAAAAAAATAATTTAAAAATTAAAAATGTGAGTCCACTGTCAAACTTGCCGATCAACCACATCGGTGTAATTGTGTGCATATGTGTGTTAGGAGTGTATTGACTATTCATGTATTCAAATACTGCCTATACGTACACGTAGTGCAGTGCTAGAGGTCAATACGCATTATACATTGACTCTCTATGCTTTGCTGAGCGGCCTGAGCTGAACCGTTCGGTGTCGGTCGTCAGCAAAAATGGGGCTTTGATTATTAATGCTGTTGTACTTGTACAATTTACTCATAACACGATGGATCGAAATACCAGCTTTCCATTAACTACTGGCCGTAGAACATTGGGATTTAGAGATGAACGATCTATCCGTGAGGCTGTTTTTGGTAAGAAATTGAATTGTTACGACCATGTTTATATTTTGTCCCTTTGTCCCATGTATTGAATTTTATGTTGGAATTTTAATACCACAATATTACTTGTCTACCTAGAATACATACCTCCATGATTACGTCCGTGCACACATAGCACATAATTAGCAGCATTACTTTCCTGGCTGTGTAAATTAAAAGTTGTTGTTGTTGTTGGGTAATTGTTTATTGGCGTTCATTCAATATTGAATATATACGCCATAATTATCTTTAATTTTATAAGGAAAATCAGTTATAAATAAGAAAACTGAGGATAAAGATTTGTAATGATATAATTAATTAAAAAGTAGACCTAACGCAATTTTTTAGGAGTCTCTGTAAATTAAAAGGGCAATAGATCTACTGTACTTCAGTATATTCACACAATATTTTGTTCATCCTGCTGTATGATACTTCCAAATTGATAAACAATTTTAATGAATCAATGTTGATTAATTTTAGACTACAAATACATGTAGACTTAGACCGAATTTTCCGTCTCTTTCGTTCGTTAGCCTCTTATTGGGGTAGGGTCGGCCGGCTCTCTCTTTAGAGACGGAAGCCGTCTATACACATGTCCTTGCTAACGCCACGACCAGTTCTGGTCGTAGCGTTTTGCCCCCAAAATCCCCCAAAATGTCATTTTACCTCATGCATTGATTATTTAAAATTAGGAGAAGGTTTTACTACCTCGGTTCCACTTACCAACTTGACTGTATAATCCGTTTAATGGTCCCTTTTATTGAAATTACGGGTCTAAATTGACAGCCGTGTTGAAAATCTTGCAAGGTGTGTTAAACTCTCGCTGCCGGAGTCATCTAAATCAATCACATCCCTTCTAGTCTACGCCGAAGGCAAAATGATTATGAAGGAAAAACTGTGCGCCATCTACACGTTCGTAATGGCGTTATCACAGTTTTTGGGAAGGATTTTAGCACACAAAATTGTCTGTGCGATCAGGCACCCTACTTTTATTATTTACACAATTTCTTGCCTTTCTGCTGCCTCAAGATCACTGGAGTGAAGAAAGATGACTACCGTATCCCTATTCAGTGAAGGATTAGTCCTTTTTATGGAGACAGATTCTTCTACCATTTTTGACTAGAAGTGCGTTTCGAACTCAATAATGTGGGCATCATCCCGTTGAATGTTGTTTCCAGTATAAAGGGCGTATTGCCGTATTCTACTACTGAATGGGCTGGAATGCCTAATATGAGGTTTTTGTTTGTGCTTTATAAAAAGAGCACACAATACGGGCAGTGCAGTTTAAATTTCAAGGGATGGATTGGAGTTTTTATCGCTCATGACGGCTATCTAGAATGATCTGAATTGCCCAAACTCGAGAGCTTCCAGGGGCCCTGACTCCTGGATCCCTGGCTGGGGCACTGTCCCTGCAACCCACCAGGGGCCCTAAGGCAGAACCCATGGACCCTATCAGTAAAGATAGAAGTAATCCCAAGACAACCCGCTGTTGTATAAAATTGTCTTTAGGAGAGAGTGAGTTTCCATAGCTCAGGACAAACATAGTTTGCTGACAAGATATTGGCATTAGCCTGGCAAAAGGGGGTGGAAGCACATACATGTACATGGATAGATTATATGTTTATCTACCTATCTAGACTTGCTATGATGCACATTATGTCAGAGGCAGATTCGCCGTGGGGAGTTTGGGGAATTTTCCCCACGAGCAGCTCTATATTTTTGGCCGAATCAAGGTCTAGTCGATTTGTGGTCTGAGGGCCACTTGATAAATGCATCTTCTATATGCAGTGGGCTGGTCGCATGAAACTTTTTAAACCAATTTTCAGTCCCAGTCCGCCCCTGGAAAATAAGTTTTGTGTCAAAGACATGATGTAAAAAAAGAGAGAGGCCTGTCTAGATGTTGTAGTCCTGTAGTTATCTAGTTATATATTCAATCTTTTGTCAAAGCTGTTTTAGTTGCTTTAAAACATAGTGGATAGGAATAATTTTTTCTATTTAATTTAACCTCATTGCAATGGCATCCAAAGATATAGATTCATTTTGATAGTAAAGTTGGGCTAGTGTGATCAGAAGTCATCCAAATTCAGAAAGAAAGGCAAGTTAAGGCATTTTCATAATGACACTACTTACTTTCTCCTTCTCAAGGCGAATCCAAAGTGAATAATGAAATAGATATATTTTTAAAATGTAGGGGTAAAATACTGGTCTGCAAACCACTCCTTTTTAGTACTACAAGAAGGTCCAAGTGTTCCCATGTGGGAAAAATTCAGAAATGAAATTCATTTCCCCCATCCACCCCCTTCAGAGCAACACACTAAGCTTTTGAAGTTATGAATCTTCATTAATTTTAAGAGTAATGAACACAATGGTGTAAGAAGCTTGTGTGTACATAATTATTCTCCCTCAGAAAAAATGAACTGTGCAAAATATGAGTACCCCAGTCCAGGCCCCAACTGGGATGACAAATAGCCAGTATGACATTTGTTGCCTTTGAGATGACATACTGATTTTGCAAGACAAAATGCAAATCCAACAATTTGGGTTGCGAATAAGTTGACTCTATACAAAGGAACATTAATTTGGGCAATATTGGCACCCCTGTTTATAATAATAATAATAATCTTTTAAAGTCCACTCCAAATTTTATTAAACCGAAACAGAAATTCTTTTTGCCCAATTGATCGTGAGCCAAACAAGGTAGCAGCAACTCCCATCTTTTAACGTCTTTTGGTATGACGCGGCCGGGGTTCGATTGTGAGGCAGACGCTCTACTGACTGAGCCAACACTCCGGTGCGCCTTGGACCGATGTTCCTTGCAAAAAGAGATTCTCAACACTAACAGCTGTCAGCACAAATGATAACAAATCATTGGCCATTTTTCACATATTTTCTGGATCATGTATAAATCATAGACTCGAGGCAATGCCTAAACTAAGCCTTAAGGATCCTCTATTTTCAATTCTTTTCTTAGAATTTAGATGCTGTACTGTACTGTAGTGTATTTTGTCTATATCCATTTTACTTGCGTGTCAAGTTAGAAATACTAGTAGAATGACACAGGGGTATCCAGATTTTGTCACACTAAACGAAGAGTCCAAAACAGTCATCACATTTTTTTTTTTTTTTTTTTTTTTTCGGGGGGGGGGGGGGGGGGGTCATTGCTTTACACTAAATCATGTTTATGGCAAGCCAAAATAGACAGTAGAGAAAGAGGTGATCAAGCATAACAAAACAAAGGGGACAGGTTCAATTTTACAAAATCTCTGAGTCTCTGACAAGCATAAAAAGTAGATTCTGGTCCCATGTGACCCCCTTCCCCAATACTTAACATTACCACTTGTGATGTGTACAATGAGTTGATGTCATATCTATGTCGTGGTCCATCATGTATGCAAGTTCACCTTACATGTTTTGTTTTAAACTGCTGTGACACAGTCTTATACAAGCAACCAAGAACAACAACAACCACAACAACAATAACAAAAAAACTTAATAAATTTGATCATTCTGAATGATTTATATCAATTCCTCTCTCCTACATGTACAAGCAACCAAGAACAATAACAACCACAACAACAACGAAACTTTAATTTGATCATTCTGAATGATTTATATCAATTCCTCTCATGATTGTATCTACATGTAGCCCTGACTTGGTTTTGGTTTTCTTCCAAAGTGGTGATTCTGATTTTATTATTACCTATTTTGTTCCCTCTTCTTTCACCTATTGCAGGCAGTAAGGACTTTGTTCAGAGGATGAAGCTTGATACAACACTTGATGTGCACAGAGGATGTGTAAGTCTATATGCAGTCCTGATAATTACTCAATTAAGATCTTTTCCTGATTTTGTTTTTCCCTCAAATTGTATTTCTTTCTTTCCTTTCAGATTTTACCCCTATTTTCCTTTGTTCCCCCAATTTTCTTACTCAAAGGGGGGGGGGGGGAGGGGGGGGGGAGTGGAGGGGGGACATTTGTTAGATACTTTACCAATCCCCCCCCCCTTGAATCCTTTTTCTTTCTTTTTTTTTACTCAAGGGGGGGGGGGGGGGTTGGTTGAGAAGAAGAAAAAAAAAATCTGTAAAGACAATTCATTATGGTATATCATAGGTCTACATTTGACCGAGTAGGGCAAAGGAATCTAAATACCCTTTCATGATGATATCTACATGTACTGTAAGGGAATGCAAGCTTAGGGCAGGAGAGGTCTAACTTTGAATAGTTAAAAGAAATCGCTGTGATTCTCTTGATGAATCACTAATCAGACATGAGAACATGAGCAGTTACAGCAAGAAAATGAATCAAGAATGATCTTCATATTTACCGCATCGTTTTCATTGATTGCATTTTGTGAAATGATTAATTATTCAAGATTTAAGATTCTTCTTCTTATACATTTTTTTTTTCTTTTCCCCTCTTCTTCCTCTTCTACTCCTCTTCTTCTTCTTCTTCCTCCTCCTCCTCCTTTTCCTTCCCCTCCTCCTCCTCCTCTTCTCCTCCTCTTCTTCTTCTCCTTCTCCTCTTCTTCTTTTTCTTCTTCTTTTTTGTTCTTCTTCTTGTTCTCCTTCTTTATTGCTTTGCTTCTTCTCCTCCTCCTCCTTTGCTGATCATACAGGCCACCCTCTGGTGTATTCTCATAATGTACTGTTTCTTAATTGTTTCTCGTTTCAGGTGAACACAATTTCATGGAATGAACAAGGAAGCCTGATTCTCTCAGGATCTGATGATAAAAAGCTCTGCTTCACAAACCCATACACCAAACAAGTACAGGCAGCCATCCCGTCGGGTCACAGATCTAATATCTTCAGTGCAAAGTTCCTGCCTTGCTCAAGGGATAGACAGGTGGGTAGATGTAGCATTACAACAAGAGGAAAAAAAGGAGGGAAGGAGGAAAACAGAGAGAGAGAAAGAGAGAGAGGGAGGAGGGGCTGGGGGGGGGGGGGAGACAGGGGGGAGGGGGAATCCCGTCGGGTCACAGATCTAATATCTTTGGTGCAAAGTTCCTGCCTTGCTCAAAGGATAGACAGGTGCGTACATGAAGCATAGCAAGAGAAAGAAAGGGGGGGAAGGCATAGAGAGAAAGAGAGGGGCTAGGGGAAGCGGGAGGGAAGGGAGGGAGGAAGAGATGAAGACATGGGGTTAGGCTAGGAATATTGTGTTTTGAGGTCAAACAAATTGCAATAAAATATTTTTCACTGCAATGTATTTTAGTAAGGTCCCCAAAATGACATACTAAAAGTCCAAAAAAATCCAAGTAGTGGAAGTGTCCCTAATTTGCATAAATCCAATATGGCCGCTATTTCGAGGATTTTCACATAGATTTTGTCATGTTTTGTCAACTTGTATGGCTGTTGTGGCACTAAAGGAGTAGGAAAAGTGATCTGCTGTACATTTTGTATCAACTAAAATACCCATATACTACAGGTACATCACACACCTGAAACAAATCCCCCCGCACACCCACACAATCCAACATGTAATGTATTACCTTAGCAGATGATGTTATTTCATTATGCACTAGACAAAATAATATCATGTCATTTTATATTGAAAAAACTAAAACAAAAATATCAGTTCCGAAAAACTGGCCCTTATGAGTATTCGTACAAACACAAGAGCTGTTATGTTTATAGGGGTACAGCCTGTACCTTACATTATCCGTGTAGTGGACTAATTGTGTCTAATTTCCATAAATCCACAATGGCCGCCAATTCTAGGGTTTTCTCCTAGATTTGGTCAAAATATTCACCATACATATCTTTTAGCACACTTTTAGTGTACTTTGAATGTCTAAAATGTTATTTCCAAGAAATTTTTTGTTTGCATAAGGTTTCATATGCCCGGTTGAGTGTTTTAATTTGCTAAAATTCAAAATGGCTGCTAAATTAAACATTTTTGTAGAGAATTTATTATGATATTTTTGGTCTTATGTTACATTCAGACTAATTGCGACAACACTTATATATGTTGTACAAATATGATGACATTCGTAGCGCAAGACGCCTTCGACGGAGACTTGAGCGGCGTTGGAGGTCTTCTAGAATCCCTGCCGACCGCATTCTCTACATGGAGCAGAAGCAACATGTGTCTCATCTTATAGACCAAGCACAGAAACAGTACTATTCTTCTTCCATTGCTGATTGTTCAGGAGACCAGAAACGTCTGTTTAGGATTATTAATAAGTTATTAGACAGGAAGAAGGATCCATTATATCCCAACACTGATAATGATCATAATCTTGCTAATCGTTTTTGTGATTATTTTGTAGATAAGATAAGAAGTATTCGAGAAGAGTTAACTGATTTAAGTTCTTACAGAAGTACTGACACCCTTTCAGAAATTGTTCCTGTCCCTTCTACTGGCGTGTCAGAATTCACTCTCGCCACATGTACTGAAATTAGAAAAATCATCATGAATTCCCCTGTGACTTCTTGTAATTTAGATCCGATACCAACTTGTCTAATTAAAGAATTTGTCAATGACTTTGTTCCTTATATCACTCAGATAGTTAATAAATCTCTAAAGTGTGGATTCTTTCCCAAATGTCTACAACATGCCCTCATCAAACCTCTTTTGAAAAAACCCTCTCTAGACAGACAGGATTTAAAAAACTACAGACCAATTGCAAATCTAAAATACTTAGGCAAGGTAATAGAAAGAGTTGTTTCCGGTAGACTACAGTCTCACTTAAAGAATAATAGTTTGCAAAATCCTTTCCAGTCAGCATACAGGGAGATGCATAGCGTGGAAAGTGCATTGTTACGGGTAAACAATGATGTATTAATTGGTATGGATAATGGAAATGTCTCTGGTTTAGTACTGCTTGATCTCAGCAGTGCTTTTGATACCGTTGATCATTGCATTTTGCTAAATAGATTAAAGGAAATAGGACTCAAGGGTATTGTATTGAAGTGGTTTATGTCATATCTTTCTAGTAGATCACAAGAAGTTTGTATCCGTGATGCTACCTCTGCTTCAGTTAGTTTAGATTTTTCAGTCCCCCAAGGATCTGTTCTCGGTCCGCAATTGTTCAATGTTTATACTCTGCCCATACAGCATATTGTTCAAAAACACAGCATCAATTATCATATGTATGCAGATGACTTACAGCTTTATTTTATTTGCAAACCTGTCCAGAAAGAAATAGATGAAAATGTGAAGAAAATTGAAAACTGTATAACTGATGTAAGGAACTGGATGATTGAGAGTCGCTTAAAACTAAATGATGCAAAAACAGAATTCATTTTGCTTGGCAACAGTAGACAGCTCAGTAAAATTAAGGTTTCTCATGTTCAAGTTGGTTCTGCCCCTGTATCTCCTGTACATAAAGCTAGGAATCTTGGTGTAATATTTGATTCTGCCATGTCACTTGAAACCCATGTTTCAAATTGTGTTAAACTGGCAAATTGTAATCTTCGTAATATCCGTGCAATTAGGCAATATCTCTCACCTCAATCCACCCAACAGTTATTACATGCTTTTGTTACTTCGCACCTTGATAATTGCAATTCATTACTCTTTCGGCTACCCGCCAACCAAATTAACCGATTGCAAAAAGTTCAGAATGCTGCTGCTCGCCTTGTAACCAACACCAGAAAATCATCACATATCACTCCTATCTTGAAATCTCTGCACTGGCTCCCTGTTCAACAGCGTGTGATCTATAAAATTCTACTCTTAACCTATCGTGCACTAAATGATCTAGCTCCAGAATATATTTCATCCCTTCTATCACCACACTCCACAGGTCGTTCTGGTTTACGTTCATCACATAATATTAGACTTAAAGAAATACGTACCAAAAGAAATTGGGGGGATAGAGCATTTGCATCAGCAGCTCCTTCTTTGTGGAATAAGTTACCTTTCTCTATTCAGACGGCCAACACTCTCTCTACTTTCAAAACTGGGCTTAAAACTCACCTGATGCTCAATGCATATTGTTAAATTTCAATGTTCTTTTTATACAATGCATGCAAAACAAACAATAACACTGTGTCACATTGTATATACCTTGGCACCATGAACTTGTATGATCTAATGCAAGTTAACATTTAATATTTCTTTAATCTTAAGTATGTTGAATATTAATTTAAATTATTTGTATGCGCCTTGAGCATCTTTAGAGATGGATATGTTGCGCTTTATAAATATTGTTATTATTATTATTATTATATTTCAAATGTTTCATAATAAGGTTTTTTTAATTTGCATATATATACATACATTTTTTTTAAAGTGGGTTAATAAATTTTGTGTTGATTCTCACCTTACAATGCATTTCAGAGCAGCTATGTCTATGTTGGTTTACAATCCCAGTGCAGTTGTTATTACAGGATGCAGGTCATGAGGCCTATACAGTTAAGTATACATATTTAAATTTGATTAGAGTTGATAGTCTCCAACAAACAAACATTTATGTGGCATGCTGATCAGTAGTATCATCAAGTTCTAGGTAGGCCTATAATGGTGGTGAGTTGCTACAACTAGTGGGTTAATAAATTTTGTGTTGATTCTCACCTTACAATGCATTTCAGAGCAGCTATGTCTATGTTGGTTTACAATCCCAGTGCAGTTGTTATTACAGGATGCAGGTCATGAGGCCTATACAGTTAAGTATACATATTTAAATTTGATTAGAGTTGATAGTCTCCAACAAACAAACATTTATGTGGCATGCTGATCAGTAGTATCATCAAGTTCTAGGTAGGCCTATAATGGTGGTGAGTTGCTACAACTAGTGCCATGACAATCAGTGCAGGCTGTTGAACATTGGAGGCCATATACTTCCGGCATGTCATTTCTTGGCTGCACAATCTTTCTTGCATCCACATCTGATGACCTTAAGTTGTTATGCGGATGCTGGTGTTTTATCAGTTTTTATTGGAAAGATACTTCCCATCCATGACCTGCCAACTCAGTTTCCCGATGTCAGGCTGTCTGCCATTCCTTTCCATTCTAATATCTGATAGTACACACGCAGACTGTGGAAATTTCCTGCTGCTGAAGTTGGTTGCAAAGTCTTTGCTTCTAAGGCAGACAAGATTGGTGATACCTTTACGCAATCTTCTATTGAGTCACCACCATACAGGCATACAAGTGCCTTCTCTCCAGTTGGAATAATGGCCTCGTTCAGGTATGATGCCGGCTGACTAAATGCCATGGCAAGCTCACAGAAGTCGTCATTCTTCATGATTTTCTTCAGTGCTACGCCTTTCCCTAGTCCAAATATGCGAGACGTTGTGTCGCAGCCCAGAAGCACACGACAAAGAGAAAGTAGTCACACACACTACCTCCTAGAGTTTCCTTCAGCTGTTTGATATTCCATGTTCGGTTCTTCTTGGAGTTGCCTTAATTTGGCTCAGGTGCACAAAAAGAAGTCCTTTGCATTCAGATCAGCGTAGAAGATCAGCAAGATGAGAAGGTTTGTGTCATCATCGACAAGAACTGTTGCTTTAAACTTATGTTGCATCACAATTAATTCCAGGATCTGCTCTTCCTCAATTGCTACATCACAATGAAAATCAGGAAGATGCTGTCCGTTAATTAGTAGTTGTTCAAGAGAAAACTTAAGTGGGCTGCTCTGCCAAATTAGCTACTCCACATGGAGTACCTGGGTGCTGAACAACCTCTGGAAATTCCTATAGTGATCACTATAGGAGCTTCCGGAGGTCGTTTGTACTCGTTGCAGATGTACATTATACAAGTCTGGTATCAGCATGGTATTTAGAGCAGCACCAACGAGTAAATGGCCCCGCACATGCAGCTCTATAAATCGCCTTTCCACCCAGCATATAGGGCATACACTATACTTCAAGAAGTTCATGGGGTCCTGGGCCCGTCATCAAATGCCCTGACGATCTGCTTCAAGTCACTGTCACTTGGCTGGCTCCTGATTATTGTGAGTGCCTTCCACCATAGCAGCTTATCAAACGTCAAAACGATTGAATAGTATATTATACCGTTTAGCATGGGTACAAGCAAAACGCAGAGTGTAGTAAACACATGCATGTAGGATGGATCACTAGGACTCATGTCAATCATGGGGAGAAACAAAGAAGATGACTGATCAGGGTACTTGCCGTTGCTTTTATTATCTGTATCGTTCCGGACCTTTGAAGGCCTTGGGGACCGCAGTAGTAAAGATGTCTTCAACAACACATCAAGGTCAAATGTTGGATCTTCTGGTCCCCGATTCATTATCGGCTGGTAAACCAGAGGTTGTACAGTTGTAGATGCCTTTAAGTATTCAATGTTGATACGTCCAACAGTAGCAAATTCCTCAGCGGATACCGTTTATCTAGATAAACAGTACAGGCTTACAGTACTTTATCCCTGGCTTTGGGTAGCAATGTGCCCATCTGTGGAAAGTACCTGATCCATCAGGAGTGTCGATATTATTTGCAAGATACTGAATGCACTCTTGAGAAATTGCCGCACTTCTTTCACATTTCTTAACCACCGGATAAGAGCATTAGAAGCATTGCGAGATGAGAATTGATGATGCATTTGTAATCGAAGCTGAAGAGGAGCAAGGAGAACCCTTGGACGTATTGCGTGCATTATGGCTTGCCCAATAGATGCCAGCATCACAATCTACCTTTCGGCCAACAAACATGTTCCTCAATAGCAGTTGCAGGGAATCTGTGAGAAATGCAGGTAAACGCGTCACTTGTAATTTTCTTTTAATAACTTGACGTCATTCTTTATACGGTGAGGCAGCATGTCTTGATGATCCTCATTTTCTCCTGCTTTGGTGTGTTGTTCTTTGGCTGCTTCTGGAATTCATACAGAATAGCAAGCTGTGCTATGAAATGTAACTACATCATGCTTTCCTTTCAGTTCAGTTATACAATCCTCTCACCGAAGTGCCCCTTTATTTTCTTTTTCATGTATACCCCACTGTCGGCATCAAGATCTGTATCCTGAAAATACTCTTGCATCTTAGTAACAAAATCAACTACTGTTGTTTGTTCCTCATCATTTTCCTCAAGGGACTTAACTGCTTTTAGTTTAGGTCGGCCAGTTTTAGCCTTTTTGGAAGTGCTTGTGCTCACAGAGTATACCATTGGTATTTTTTTTTTTTTATTTTTAAAGTTCATCATGCATAGTTTATGGTATACTGCATCAACTGCGGGAAGATCATTGACATGCGCAAGTCTTCCAGACACATTTTGCGACCAAGTATCATTTCTTTTAATGCATATTTCTACTACAACTACAGTAATAGCACAACCAGTACCACAGCAACAACTAAAGCCCCCTTCCTATTGATGTAACTAGGCTCAGGTGTAGGCTTGCCTTTTGTAGCACTGCATATATCGGCGATCAAGAAAGGTGTACATTCTGTGGCGTCATGAATTACAGGCTTAATTTGACCTCTGAATGACCATAGAGGAAAGGGGGGGGGGGGTGTAGTGACAAAATTTGATTAGTTATTGTGCCTTAGTTGATTCTGATATCTTAATTACAAAAATGTATTGTATTCTGCACATTATAAGCTTTCCATTGATATTATAATGAAACTATTATTGGGTGTTCTACTTTAAAGTTTTGCAATGAATGACTATGAATAAGGCATCATGGATATCACATAATAAAAGCTTACGTGTCTAACTTAGTTGAATATTTGACAAAAATAGTGACTTGAGAGTACAAATACCGCAGTAATATGGACAATTGTACTGTGATGAGCCATTAGCATACAATGTATGCTTCTATTTGTCAGATCTCTAAAATATAAGTAAACTGTTGCACTGAGAACAACTTCTAATTCCAATGACCATGAGGATAATGTAAGGTACAGGTTGTACCCCTAATAGCCCTACCAACAGCTCTTGTGTTTGTACGGATACTCATAAGGGCCAGTTTTTCTGAATATTTTTAGTTTAGTTTTTTTCAATATAATTAAAATGACATGATATTTGTCTAGTGCATAATGAAATAACATCATCTGCTGAGGTGATAAATTGAGCATAAATTACATATTGGATTGTGTGGGTGTAGGTGTGTGGGGGTTTGTTTCAGATGTGTGATGTACCTGTAGTATATGGGTATTTTAGTTGATACAAAATGTACAGCAGATCACTTTTCCTACTCCTTTAGTGCCACAACAGCCTATACAAGCTGACAAATATGATAAAATATATGTGAAAATCCTCGAAATAGCGGCCATATTGGATTTATGCAAATTAGGGACACTTCCACTACTTGGATTTTTTTGGACTTTTAGTATGTCATTTTAGAGACCTTACTAAAATGCATTGCGGTGAAAAATATTTTATTGCAATTTGTTTGACGTTTACCTAAAAAAAGACACAATATTCCTAGCCTAGGTGGGGGAGGAGGGGGAATCCCATTTGGTCACAAATGCAGCATCTTCAGTACAAAGTTTCTGCCTTGCTCCAGGGATAGAAAGGTTGATAGAATGGCAAGAGAAAGAAAGAATGAGAGAGAGAGAGAGAGAGAGAGAGAGAGAGAGAGAGGGGGGGGGGGGTGGGGGAGGCCATTCTGTTGAAGATGTAACATTTTCAGTTCACTGCCAATTTCCTGCCTTTAGACTGTAGGCCATATCAGTGTTAAGGCTTCATTTAAAAAGTTGCGTGGTCTGATGACTGGTGTTAGAATCTAACATTATAAATTGGTTATATGGCTGCTACTGAAGAAAAAAACATTTTGTTCCCCGAAAAAATATGATCCCATTAATGAGATAATCAGCTAATTAGTGAAATGGCATTTCAACAACAGAGGGAGCCCTCTACATTCAATGTCCAAAATAACTTAAAAAATCATTAAAAATCAATCATTTGTCCTACAACACTGTAACCTTGCACACTTATATGAGAATAATTGGGGTTTCCAAAAATGGGGGGAAAATGAAGGTCAAAGGTCAAGGTCAAGGTCAAAAGGTCATTTCCGGCCATATTTTAGAGCAATTTTTCAAAGTTTTTCAAAGTTTATGCATTTGTTTAATTTTTATCAGATTTGTTTCTAATTTGGTACAAATCATTATTGGATGATGACCTTTATTCCTATGATTCAATTTTTTTCTAGGTACCTTAGTTAATGATTTTTGGCCGAGGAGTTCACGATGGTCCCCATGTTCATCCAACAGGTCGCCTCGGGGAAAGGTTACCAAGAAGACCAACAAGCCGGGAGAGCAGAAGCTGTTCACCTGTGCGTGTTCCTTCTGAGACACCAGTCCTCGCAGAAGAATGATCAGGATAAACCGACATCGACATCTCCTGCGAAAGAAGAAATCAGATTAAAAAATTAAAAAATGCATAAACTTTGAAAAATTGCTCTACAATTTAATCGGAAATAACCTTTTGACCTTTACCTAAACCTTTGAACTTGACCTTGACCTGTGCAAGGTTACAAAGTTGTATGACAAATGATTGATTTTTAATGATTTGTTAAGTGATTTTTTTGTCATTGAAGATAGAGAGCCGCCTTAAAAAGGGAAGAGCTGTATGTGCTGCAAATTAGTTCTGAGTTTTCAGTATGTTTTGGGTAAATTATGAACTTGTTGCATCTCCTGATGAACTAAAGCATGCTGTCCAGTAGCTCTTTTAAGTTTTCACGTGCACTTGATGCACATTAAATAATACTGAAATTTTATGTAATCATCGGTGAAATATTGGTGTCTTCATGTTACAATAAACATTTGAGTTTGTGTTTGTTTGTTTTCCAGAACCTATTACAGCATGATTTGTCCAGCCCTCCAAGAAGCCAAGCCAGATACCAGTGCCATATATCAGTTCACAAATGTGGAGTTTCAAATACTGCCAAATAGGACTTTTCAAGAATATACCTTTATTCCTCATCAGGGCTTTAAATAAGAACCAGCGCAATTCTTGGATTTATGGGCAAAAAATTGCGCCTGTCCCATGTTGTTAGTCCCTGTCTTAGATCAACTAAATGATTGGACAAACATTAATATGAGCAATATTAAGCTTAGATACTTACTTTAGTGCTCCTCCTCACCAAAATCGTCTTCCCCTTCCTCATCATCAGAATCACTTGCTGGATTATTTGCATCTTCGTCAGCTATCAGAGGTTCCAAGTTGTCACAGTTTTTGCATTGGCATAGGTCTGTACACTGAAGGCCAAGATTAGCACAGCATCCATCGTCAGCATCTTCTGCCTTGCATTTTGAGCGCTTACACTTGCAGAATGCCAGTTCCAGTACACTTTCTGGTGCTGGTGCCAGATCCATCCAGTCAATGGCAAGCTCACTATCCTCCATTTTCCATCCATGGTTGACTGGCGATGGCAGATCTTGGTTTTGAACAAGGCTCTTTTTGAAGATGTTTGCCTGAAAACTGGCCCTCTGGATGTGTTTCCGCAGTGAATCCTGGTTTGGTGGCATTACAATTTCACTTCTGGTTGCAGTCTTGAGCATGATGTACCGGATATCATTGACACTAGGCACATCCTTATGACCATACAGCTGACAAACAAATCTTTCTAGTCCGTCAGAAACTTCTGCAGGGACGTCAAGAGAATCGCCAAGTTGCTTGAATGGCTCCACATGTGCTGGAAATTTCTTCAGTAATGAAAAGGCCTTTGTCTTCCCTTTTCCATAGAACGAGCTGACGGAATCGCAGCCAGTGAACGCGTGGAAACCAATCAGAGCACTTGTCAATGATTCTCCGAGTTCTTGTTGAACGGGGCTTATAGCGATAGTTCTCTTCTTGTCATCTCTTCCTGTATGAAAATATAGAGGTGAAGCAATCTCCTTTGCATGCGCTACTGCCAGAACAAAAACATCTGTGTCTGGGGACTTGATGATGACTGGGGTGGCATTCGAAGTTTCCCCAATATACTTTGCATGCAATAGCATGCGGGTATCTGCCTCCTCATGGTCGCAACAAAGACTGTCGACTTGCAGACACCTCACAGCTCCGTTGACATCTGCCGCTATTGCATGGCATTTGTCTTCATGTGCCACTACCAACTGCACACCTTTCAGCTTGTTAGCATCATAGTTCTGCCACTCTGTAAATAGAAAGCTGATCAGTTCTTGCTTGTTACAGCTGTTGGCAAGGAACTTCTTCCACTGCTTTGGTGTGTTCTGATCTGGCTTTCTGATGCGGACTCTTTGAGATCCAGTTGTCGCCCGTCTTGTCCTCTCTGCATTTTTTATGCTCACGTCAGGGTACGTATCAGTAACGAAATGGATGGACTTGGTCTGAGTCTCAAGTGTTAAGTTCACAAGCTGTTTGAACACTTTCATCGCCACTTCACCAAATGTCTTTGGAATGTTTTTCATCATTTGAAGAAGGGCCATAGCATCTACGATCCATATGCCACCTTTCGGAGGTTGAGGAGGAACTCTAGGGCGGCCTTCTTCAGGTGCTGTAGGCATGTGTAGATCTTCTAACATGTGCAGGAGCTTGGCCTTGTTGGTTTTCATTAGCGAGCCATCAGCTTTGGCGATGGGCAGTGGCAATGGTCCAAGTGAATAGGTCATCATATTACACAAGTCGACCTGTCTCCTTTTCCCTATGATGACAAGGCGGGCGAACAGATCTCGGTCGCTCTTCAACACCACCTCCTTCCCTTTAATGTTAGACACTGACTTCTTCGTCATATTGCTGAAAGTCTTTAGCGTTGATCTACGTATTGTGTCTGTAATGGGCTTGTCTTCCTTTTGCAGTCTTTCCTGGCAGTACTGCATGAAGCTTGCATCACCCTTTTCTTCTGTCGCCAACAGATCCCTAGTTACATCTGATGATGCAAGAACACCAGAAGCAAGATGAACTATATCAGACGAAGTTGCCTCTTCAAATGGATTAGTGAGACTTGAGATGGTGTCGATGATGGACTCCACATCTGATTCATCTCGCTTCATGCGGCTCTCTGTGAGTTCCTTGCGGAAGCATGACCTTTGACCCTTTCCTGCCATCTCCTCAACTTGCCTCATAATGGCTGCTCGCTCATGGTGTCCTGCCGTCCATCTGTTCACAGCACCTTTGTTGACGGTAAATCCTTTAAGGCCTCCTCTTGTCTTGGAGTCTTTGTTGACTGTCTGTTCTATTGTTTGGTCACATGGTACGCCAGAGAATCCATACTCATTTTGTCGCTGCACTGCAAAGTGGCCTTGCTGGAACTCAGCATAAATGGTAGGATGCGTGCGTGGTAGTTCCTGCATCTCCATCCAATAGATTGGCAAGTACCGTGCATAGTTTGTTCGATTATAGCCGAACAGCCATGGCATCATGAATCGGATGGCTGCTAGATGCAGTTGCCAATTTCCCTCTCTGGAGCTTCGTGTAAACTGCAGGAGCGTGTCCACCATTGACAAGTATGAGCACCAAAATGCAAAGGTAAGATTTGACTTTGCCATCTCGGACACATACAGGTCATATGCTGCTGTCAATCTGCCAAATGTGGTATCATCAATCAAGTCTATGTATGCCTGGTATGGAAAAACACTGCGGAGATTCTTGATGACATCTGTATACTCAGCAGCTTCCTCTTCAGGCAGGGACTCTAGAAATGTCTTCCATCGCATTCGATGTAGTGCCTCAGCCATAAGTTTGTGGCACCTGATGCTTCTGTTGTACTGTCGTCCTGTCATGACTCCATTGACTGACCCACCAGCAAGCACTTCAGATTCGATGAGGATATCCTCCAGCCCGGCATCTCTAAATCTTGTCCCAATACATGCCAGCATTGTCATGGCGGTATGGAATGCTCCAAGCCGCAGTACTATTCGTTTCTTGAAGATTGGAGTTTGCCACCGTACGGACTGTGCCTTAGCATATATTGCCTGGTCTACCACAACAACGACAGAGTCTAACTTCAACGAGTCAGCGATGTCAATACTTCGATGAAGCAGAGTGTTGACAGCATTCATTTGTGTGGGTGAGGCGTCGATGACAGGAAGATAAGCTATGGTTGCCTTTGGTGGAATGCTGTTAACAAGCATCTGATTATATCCGGTCCATCCTGGCAGAAGGCGGCTACTGTCTGGTACAGGATACTTGGTGATAAAGTACCCGTTGTCTATACGTCTTGCAGCCTGGATCGGTTCGGAGTACTCAGGCACTTCCTTTTGGAGCTTCAGTTCAGGTCCTAGTGGTTGCGGGTTGGCCTTCTTGGTACCGAAAAATGGCACAAGTACCTCTTCTGATGCTTTGAGTGTTCGTTCTTTTGTCTTCTTGACTGAAACAGATGTCTCCGGTGGTTGATCTATTGGAGCTGGCTTATGCTGTATGGCAATCCCGTTAGTGTTGTGGGTTGTGCCTCTCCCCGACAGAGTCTCCTCGCCAAAGTCATTGTTGTCCCAACATAGTGTGGTGTAAACTCCTTGTTGCAGACAAGATGGTATTTTGTTTTCGCCATTTTGAATCTCCTTCTTGGCCAGCGCAGTATCATGCTCGAGGACCTTGGTGTGGGACGTGGCATGTCCGAAGCCATTTAGAAGCCCAATCAGTTGTGCTGACCCAGTGAGGTGGCGAACAGCCATGGCGAGTGACGTTTGCTTTGGCATTGCCTTCCTTCCCTTTGAAGTAAGATATATAATATCCTGCGACAGGGACAATATCCGTCTATGTTGCTCTTCTGGCAGTGTTACAAACTTAACGTCTTCAGGATCTTCATTGAAACCAACCATCCATGAGAGGAAGTTGTAGAGCTTAGTTGGAACGATCTTCTCTGCTGTGTCCAGTGTCAGATGTGTTGAGTCTGGTGGCCATGGCATAGTTTGTGTTGGTATATCTTCAATTTCTTTCTTCAAATATATGGCGCTGTTGTACATCTCTGTCAGAGTGGATCCTGTTGTTCTTCTTCGTTGTAAAACAAAGTCTTCATCTTCCTCCGAGTCTGTGCTGGTGTCAGTACCGGACGGTCCATCAACGGAAGCCCTGCTGTTAGCGAAAAGGGTCTCTGCCGAAAGCTGCTTAGCATACACAATGTCGCTCTCATTAGGATTCTTTGGTCTTGCAAATCTTAGACATGGGTATGTACTTTGTAGCCGACGCTTCAAACTGTTTGTTTTATAAGAACTGGCATCCACCTTCTCAACTTCGGCTACAACTTGGACGAATTTCTTCTTGAGCGCGACCAACTCCCATGCCTTCTCCTCCTTAATCAGCTTCTCCTCCACTACATCCTTACAGAACTTCTTAAATGACTCAGTGTAGTGCCTGTCATGCTTCTGCTTGTTTCCTTTCCTTGTCAGAGGTCGCGTGTAATCCAGGTAACAGGTTGCATGGTATTTGACTTCTAAGGCAACGCAATCTTGATGTTGGATGAGCCGTAAGATGCGAGTATTTTGCTCGTTGATAGCCTGCTCTAGAATTCGCCCTCCGTTGACTATCTCACAGTTGGAAAGTGGCTCCTTTACACGCTTGCCTTGCTTCTTTACATCCAACCGTCCACTCTTCTGACAGATGATACACTCTGCTGGGAGTACGTGCACAGAACGTCGGGAACTGGTGGCTGCCTCTCTGGATCGTAGTTCCCTTCGTGGCTTCTTCAGCTCTGGTTCTTTAGATGAATCTGGGGAAATATAAAAATAAAATGAAAAGAGCAATTAAATAATAGATATGTGATACGCATATGTACTTTTTATGCAATTATTATATGTCAATTAATTCTGGGTTTGCAACAATAAATAGTTAGTAATTTCCAAGTGTGGAACACACTAATTTGCTCGCAAAAATAAATTATAATGTAATTGCAAGATGATAAAAGGAGCATTTATTTCAGAAGAAAGTATCATAAGGAGAACAAGAGGACTATTTATGTGTATACCATGCAGTGACAAAAACACACGCTTTATTGCATTATGTAAAACAATCCCTTTAAAAAAGGGTCATAATGGGCCTGCTTTAAATGCTGTAGTTCGGCTCTTTTACAACCGAATATAGGTCTGGATCTTTTTTTGTGAATGAATATTTTTAGTAATTCATATCAAATACATGCATCGGTATGTATTGCATCACACACAGAAAAAAAATGAATAGTCAATAACTACAAAATGACAGGCACAATCCAAAATGGGTCTGGATCTCTTTTCGTGAATAATAATTTGGGCAGCATTCCGTCCCTCTAGGCGCTGGCCAGCTTTATTAGTAATTCATATCAAATACATGCATCGGTATGTATTGCATCATACACAGTAAAAAATGAATAGTCAATCTGCAAAATGACTGAATCTCTTTTTGTGTATAAAAATTTGAGCAGCATTCCATCCCTCTAGGCGCTGGCCAGCTTTACTAACAATGTCAATACATACACGGTGGCATGTCAAAGACATTACATCGGTATGTATTGCATCATATTATTATGATGTAGAATCTACATCATAATAATATGATTGTAGATTGTAGTCTATTTAATTTTTCTATTTTTAAATGAGCGCCATTTTACCAATGGCAATGCCTTTTGTTTTGGCAATGATGAGGGGACCATTTTTTCTCAACTCAACTCAAGTCACATCTATCTAATTATAGACACTAACAAACAAGTTACAAGTAACATTGCTAAGGGCTAAGGCTGCTGTGAATGTGATTACACGCGACTACATTTTAAAATTATTAAATTTAATTGCATGTGCCATGTAGGAAATCATTTCTTATTTCAGTTACTTTAGAAAAAAATGAACATGGTTATTGATCGGTTGCTCACATGAATTTTAATCAATATTTGGCACCGTTCATTCATGATCTTGACTTGGGCCTTGCCCTAGGGCCTAAGTTAAGGTTTGGTGTAACATGACTAGATCAAGGCCTAGGGCTAGGCTAACCCTACGGATCGCCAGCGCGGTAGCGCTGGCGATCAATAGAGTTAGGGCTAGCCTAGCCCTGGCCTATAGGGCCTGGCTAGGCCTTATCACAAGTAAATGATCACATGCAATTTCCTGTGAAAATATTGTCAAGTAAACTCACCTTCATCTTCCAGTTCTGCTTTCTCCTGCTTTCTCTTAGCTTGGTCAACCTTTGTCTTATCTGTAAATTGCTGGTAGCATTTTCGATGAAAACCTGCTTGTTGTGGAATTTCAACGCTGTCGGCGTCGCTGGTTGAGTCGATCAGTGCCAGAAATTCTGTTGCAATTTTGGCCTTTTTCCCGTTGGAATATTTCCAAATCGCAGCGCTAGTGAAAACTTTGGCCCACGTTGTTGCATTAAATGCCTTTAAATCATCGTCAGAAGCACTTTCGGAGTGAATAAAACACTTCAATTCTGAACTTGTTGACGAACAAGCAGCCGTAGCGTCGGTCGCCATATTGCTTGTCAACGTAGAATTTGATTGCGATCGCGAACGTGTACGAGCCTGAAAATGCTGCCTTCTGATTGGCCGAAAGTACGTAAACCAGAAGCCAGCGTGTATTATAATAGCAGTTGTTCACGAATAATAACTATTGAAATAAACGTCAGAATTATTTTATTTTCATCGATTTGGGAGCATAATCGTGAGGAGAACAGAGTGTTTATGCATGTTTTATAATATTTGGGAGATTATCATGAATTTTATTTCTAACACCACTGATCAGACCACGCAAAAACACGATACAATTACATGGCCTACCGACTACTTGTTTTATGGATAGACGGGTACACATCTGTAAGAGAGAGAGAGAGAAAGCTAGAGTGGGAATTGAGGGAACACACAGCGAAGGCAGCTGAATGGTGGAGAGATACCATGCGACTGCAGTTTAAACAATTTCATTGCTGTTTGAGGGTTTTGGAGGATGCAATTGTACTGACTTTTAAATTATGAATTGTCATCCCATTAGGACTGAAAGTTGTTTCTGACTTTGATATTCCTTGCTGATATCAGTTTCAATTCTAAAATGTTTTTTTCTCTTTCCAGGTGGTTTCTTGCTCTGGAGATGGGTGCGTTATGTTCAGTGATCTGGATAACCCGGATATGTATGGCCGCAACTCTTTCAACTGCCATTATGGGACAGCTTATGAGGTATGTGTGTGTGTGTGTAGGCTGCAAAGGGACTCTTCAACTAGGCAACATTTGGTCAAATGATTACATGTATCCCCAGAGAGTGGAAAATGTGCATACATTGTGTTGCGGGTAAGCCTGAATCCGATGACCGGGGTAATAATATGTTCCGCGCCTAGAAACAAAGTATTAGGCGCATTATAAATGTGAGCTATTATTATTATTATTATTATACCAAAATGGTTCTTATAGTTTTCTTGGAAATCAGTTAAAACCTGGAAAATGGGTTCCCTTTTTTTCCAATCTGGAAAAAGTCAGGGAATTTGAGAAAAATCACATAAATCGGGGTGGAATATCAGGGAATTACGTCTTCCGTCTGCATGAATTACTGGGAACCATGCTTCTTTGAATATGATGAACTGGCTTGCAGAGAGTGAAAGATGTGTACTTTCTTCTTATTAGACATTTGTTTGTGTATCTGTGTTCCCGTAAAAAAAAATTGTGTTCTAAAGTACTGCTGGCACAAAAGTATGCATGTATAGCAAAAAAGTTTGAGAAAAATCCTTTGGGAAGATCCAAATCCCTCCTGTTTTGAAGATTTTTTTTTTTTTTTGCCAACTAGTTTATCTTTCATTTGCAGATTGTGTGGCTAATCCGCAACAACAAGAAGTTACAGCAAAAAATCTGTTCTCAAATTCATAAGTAGTGATATAAATATTGAAGTGTTGTAGTTGAGGGCTTTTATCATGACTGAAATTGCAAAGGTTATGAGTTCATCTGAATAATTCTTCAAGCACTCTTGTCAGTTACATTTGAAGGATGCTTTGTGAAGAAAAGAAAATTCTTCACCAATTCTTTTCTTGAATGTTCTTGAATGTTCTTGTTTGTGTTATTTGACCTCAGGTCGTGACCTTGCCCTCTGACCCCAATACTTTCATGTCGTGTGGTGAAGACGGGACAGTCAGATGGTTTGATCTCCGCATCAAGACTAGCTGCTCAAAAGAGGAATGTAAAGAGGTACGTCGTGTCATGAAACATATATATGCATTCACCCTTGCACCCGTTGTGGCAAGATGTGTCTATCCTGCTTTTATAGGGCTCATCGTTCACCAGCAGGCCTGCACAAACTGAGAAATACCCTAAAATCTATGCTTGTGAACAAAATGCAATCAATCATATGCATTTAATGTATATCATAAGCTTTCATTGCCTTTAGAAACACATCAAATTGGCTTAAGCCCACTGCACCCTGTATGATCCTCCTGCGATCTGAGGAAAGGCAATTATACTGAATATGGAAATCTAGACAAAAATCATCTCCTTGAGTGAGGTTCTGAATAATGATAAGAATACTTACAACCAAAATGTTAGCGCCATTAAGCTTTCTAGTCAGAATAAAAGCTGAATTTGGCTTCAAATCATACACAATCACACTATTGGTCTGATGTGACTACGATTCAGAGCTGATTTTGTTTTTCCTTCGCCATGGAATTTTGACATCCGTTGAAATTTAGACTTGATCACTTTCACAAGTTTAGATGTTCATATAAAATGCTTATTGTCCTTAAATGACCTTAAAAATTGTTTTGGGAAATCTCATCACAAATCCAAAATGAGCTTCCATGAACAAAATGCTATTTTTACTCTTCACAATAAACATTTTCTTTGTTTAATCTCAGAAGTTTACTTGTTTGTTATTGTCTTATCTTTTTTCATGGGCAGGATGTAATGATCAACTGTCGTCGTGCTGTGACGGGTATCTGTGCAAACCCCATCCTTCCCTACCAGCTGGCCGTCGGGTGCTCTGATAGCTCTGTTAGAATCTTTGATCGTAGGATGCTGGGCACCAAACTCTCAGGTAATTGAACCCAAAGTAGTCATGAAAATAAATTGACATTTTCACCACCACTCCCTCCTTATGTCTTCACAATTAAAAATTACCCACAGAGAAATAGCTAGTATGTAGATTCTGATAATCTAATGTAGAGTTCCACAGCACAAGTTCAATCATGTTCGTGTCGACTTGGCAAGTCTACTCCCCCATTCTTTTCTCAATGATCATTGTGAGCTCCTCATAAATTAGAAGTGTTGTGGTTTAGTGGATAAGTCTTCGGACTGTGAGCCACGAGATATGTGGTTCGATTCCTGCAGCAGCATGAACATCCTTTGGCAAGACCTTAATGTATATTTGCCAAACTTGACCCCGGTGTAGTAAGTGGGTACCTGGTAAGATTTATTCCTTGAATGCACTGAGTTCTAAGGTTGGAAGAGCTAAATCCAGGGTAATAATATCCAAAGACCTTTGGAAACGCAAACAGGTTTTATATCATAATGTGATAAGCATTATACAAGAATGGCATATGATCATTATTGTTGACTACATTGACTATCGCAGGGAACCACATAGGTCGTGGCATGCAGGGTATCCTTTGCCGATTCTGCCCGACGCACCTGCAGAACAAGTACAGCCGTCCTACCTCCCTGACCTACTCTGCCAACGGTCAAGACCTACTGGTCAGCTACTCCTCGGACTACATCTATCTGTTTGGTACCAATGCCCGCTACAAGGAGAATGGTGAGGCTTCCTTTGGGGCGGAGAGCGATGGGCTAGATGTGCTGGAAGCTGATGAAGAAGACAAGGATGAGGTAAGGTTCACTTCTAGCTAGGGGGAAAATGTTATTATAATTATTATTATTATTATTATTACTTATATCACGCTTTTCCCATAAGGCCCAAAGTGCTTACAGTAAATGAAAATTAGAATTACATAAATACATGTAATAAGAAAAACAGTCTTACAACTACAAACTGCAAAAGAAGATGTGTTTTTAAGGCCTTTCTGATGGAGACTAATTCTAAGTGGTAGATCATTACTGTATTTTGAAGCAGATACAGTAAATGTCCTATCACCGGCTAAAGTGCGGGTAACTAAATATGTGAGACGGAGAGAATCACTGGCTGACCTCAATGCCCTGGCAGGTGTATATAAATTCAAACAGGTATCTTAATATTATGGAGCTTGATTATTGAGTATTTTGAAGACAAACAAGAGTAATTAAAAAATGAAAAGCACTTTTCGTAAGTTATGGTGTCATGCATTAATATTCCTTATTTGAACGAGGTTTCAGAACAATCTGGATCTTGACAAATAAGTCGATGAAATTTGTGATTATAGAAAAATTTGCTACAAAGTTGGCTTGCATCCGTTCAAACTCAAGTGTGCTTTTAAGATGTCTGTATCAATTGACAAGTCTACCTCTAAAGCCGATTCTGTCTATTAAGGCTACTCAAGGGAACAGGAAAACTGGCCACTGTAGGCAAGTTGCCTTTCTTGACAGGTTCGACAACCTGCATTTCTTCCTCAAAGGGAAAAAACAAAAAAGGTGACCTCATTGACAATTAACAGGTTTGATTCTGTTCTGAGCTGCCAACCATTCCGTTTTTTCCTCCAAATTATAGTAGTTTGTTTTTTTCTTCATAAAATATGTTAAAAAAAATAATTTTTATAATTTATTTATTAATTTTTTATTTTTTTTAATAAATTGCACATCAAACAACTGCCCTAAAATGTTATTTTGATCACAAATTCAATAGAAAACTAAGGGTTAAACATACTTGAAGAGAAAAATATTCTCAAAGACAATGAAACGCTGATAATACCAACATAACAACAACAACAAAATACCTACTTGTAAATGAAATATAGGTCCTAATATGGAAAAAACAGCATGAAGTATGGACATTTCTGCATTGGAAGTGTGTCACGCTTGGTTGTAAGTTTCATTTTAATAAATTCCTTTTTTTTGCTTGAAATTCCTTTTTTTTTTGCCATCATGGTTCCTTTTTTTGGTCGCACAAGGTTGGCAGCTCTGCTTTCTGTGGCTAAATAAGCATTAAACCAAGTTACAGTGGCTTGTTAATGATGATGTCTGTCTCTTGTTGATTAGTTTGCAGCTGATAATCCCGTCAAGAGACTACGACTGAGAGGAGACTGGTCCGATACAGGGCCTAGAGCCCGTCCAAGAAGTGAACAACCAGAAGGTGAAAAGAGATTCTCTAGATATCGATTATCAAATTGCATCGTAATGGTATATGTATTATGGTGTCCTCACTGTCCTGTTTCTTGATTTATTTGAACAGGCCTGATAATTACCAAATTAAAAAAAAAAATTCCCCCCAATTTTTTCCCAGTTTTCTTACTCAATAGGGGGGGAATGTTGTTAGATGCCTCCCCCCCCCCCCCCCTAGGGGGGGTTGAGGGAAAAAAAAAAACATTTTTTTTTTTTTTTTTTTTTTTAAAGTTCTCACTATCACCCCTGATTGAAGTAATTGGGATATCTGACTCTGAATTGTGAATGTAAAGTTATATACAAATGAAGAATGCTAAAGTTAAAGCGAAAAGAATAATGCTATTTGCATCTGTAGTTTATGAATATAAATATGTTTGTATGAATAGTAGAATGAGTGAAAAAAGAATTTCATATTTCTTCTTTGAGTATCAACATACCGGTAGTGCATGAATTTACAAAGGCTGCCTCAAACATGCGGTATGATGTAAAGAAAATACAAACTTTAGTGACTTTATATGTCTACATATAATAAACACCCTAGAGAGTAGGCATAGAGGCCTTTGTTTGGCACAGTTATGCTTTTCACCCTCAAAAAAGTATACCTTGTGTCATTAATTGACATGCCATGTTTTGGTGGTACGGCCTTTTTTTAGGTGGTTTAGGGAATTACCGCATCCCGCTGGAATTTCCAGTAGCTGTATAATGTTTATTGACACAAATATTCTTTTCCATTCCTCCTATTGTGTCATGATAGGTGAGCGACCCAGGTCAACCATGGTGCAGAGGATGTCTGAGATGTTGTCTCGCTGGCTGGAAGAATCATCTTCATCGCCCCGACGACCCGTCAGATCTGGCCAACCGGGCGTCATTGGCTCTTCCTTCTCAACCTCTGCCTCGGCTACGTCAACAACTCAGTCGACATCAGCTTCAGCAACACCGTCCACTTCAGGAGCTCAACCGGTTACAACTGAAGCAACAAGTTCACAAGTGCACCAGGATGCAAGTCATGAAGAGCTTGAGGAAAAGGCAGGAGCATCAAGGACGAGGGATTCATCAAGAAAGCCGGACGTTGTTCCTAAAACTGATTCAAAAGTGCAAAGAATGTCAGAGAGGACATCAGAGGATGTTGAAACAGTCTCGGAAGAGAAGGGTGTGAAGGAAACTCTAAGTGCAATGGATGGTGCAATAAAGAAGAAGAGTGAAAAGGAGATGGACAGAAGAGATGATGATAGAGAGGGCAAGGGATTGAGTGACTCAAGAAAGGAAAGCCAAAGATCAAGTAGCGGTCGGGAGGCTGGTACAACACGAGAGGATGAGGAAGGAGCAGGGGGCTGGAGAAAGGGGCTGAAGTCACGAGGGGGGCGTCCAGATCTCCCCGCGCAAAGATTTGGGAAAGGTTCTGGTGAAGTAGGCAAAGAGACTGAGCTACATAAAGCAGCACCAAAGACACAAGACTTGGACAAAAGTAGGAAGCAAGATGGTCAGAAAAAAGAGGAAGAAGAAAAGAAAGGCATCTTTGCTTTTGGAGCGAGAATGGAAGACAAGAAACCCATGGTAAGAAACTTGAGAGAAGAAAGCCTTTGCATTAAATATTAATTCCCTCGTATAGTGATGAAAATTGCAAGATGTTGTTCACAAAATGGAAAGCTGTGCGATATGTGATTTTCACAAACTGCAAAACTAATCTAAAGGTTTGAGGGGGTATTCTGGCAATAATTTTATCTTGATGTTTGTAAAGTGACTTTGATTGTTGTAACAAGTGCTCCATTTTTGTAACCTTTCATTGGTATATGCAAAGACATTTCAAACAAACACGGTCACCTAAACCAGTCAAACGAATGCACCCTATTACTTTTAAATTTGTTAAGTATAGTTAAATCATTTCACTATGAAATCAAGATGAAATAGACAGTACCACCCCTGCATTTTTGGTAGAGCCTATGGAATTGGAATTTCTGGCTGATATAATCACCATTTTCCTGTGTAATTGTGTACCTTGATGGCTCATAGGAGGGCATGTTACATTTCGTGTTTAATATAGCATAATTTAATTTTAATATTAAGAATGATATTTTGTTTGTTCTTGCACAAGTAGCCTAGACTGACGAAACAGGATAGTCTTGAGCACACACGATCACGGAAGCACAGCATCATCGATAACCCTCCTAACTTACAGGCCATCGGTGATCCCAGCCCCAGCAAAGCAGGACCGTCATCATCTACAAGTGAGGAGAGGAGGGATCATGGAAAGGATAGGGAAGGGGGAGATGAGATGGGAAGAACTGATGGAGATGAAGGAAGAAGAAAAACAGATAGCAAGAGAGGAGAGGAGGATAAGAAAGAAGATAAGAGGAGCTCTATGCAGAGCATGGGATCAGAAACATCACAAAGGTGTGTAAACTGTTCATTAATATCCCAATGTCTCATGTCTTTACCTCCTCACCCCCCCCCCCCCCCCACCCTCCAATAAAAAAAGTAAACAAATATTGTTTGATATTAGGTAGAAATAACATATTCCACTTAGCAAAATCAATCATATAAATGTAGGTGGGAAAGGAGGGGGAGAAGTACTTTACTTTATTATTGGACAATCAAATTGTCACAAATTTTGCAAGTGATCCAGATTTAAAGAAACTTTAGTAACAGATAAATGCGACTGTCATTCACCATATATGCAAGAACAAAAATGAAAACTATATCAGATCTATTCAGTGTTTGTCTTTTGCAACTTTTGCTAAATGTGCTTTGCTTGATATACTATTGAGTAGCAGCCAATCTATGACGTGCAGTGAGTCTGACAGTGATGAAGACCTGCAGGTGCTAGGAGCTGAGAGGGAGAAGAAAACGCCCCATCAAAGGGATACTCCTAATCAGTGAGTTACAAATAAGTATTACGTTTGGGTGGAACGAACAAGTAACTTGACTAGTGTTGCCTTTGATAATAAACAACCAGACATGTGTCAATAGTAATTTAAAAAAAATAAAATTAAATGCCAATTACAACGTTTGGAGAGAATTTTTTTTTTTCTTCTTCTGTAGAGGTTGTAGTCGAGAGATTAATTATTGACTGAGAAAGTAAAGATGAGTTTAGCACCGGCAGGGCAATTTTGTCTTTGCTAATGGTATTTTATTCACATTGCTCCTCTCCACCCATGTGTTAAAATGGGTACCTAGTAGGATGCTATTAACGTCAGTATGATTGGACTAGCATGTGGAAATGTGTATTTAGTTGACTGGCTGGAATGTTCTTCAGTTGGCAATAAATGGCTTTGTCCACTGTAAAATTGTAGAATTGCAATTGCTTGGGGTAATTATTTCGTACTTTGTAACAGGTAAGGTGTTAAAGGGACTGGGTAACTTTGTCTCAGATTCTGAAACAAAATCCTGGATTTTGCAATGACAATTATTAACCTTTAGGTCAGTCGGGAACCCATGACTTTTAAAACAAGTCGATTGCCTCTCTGATTATCAAGATATTTATGATTGGAAATCAAAATTTCATTTTTTGTTTTCCTCACAGTTTTTATAACACTACAGTCTATTGGGTAAAATGAGTATGGTAAAACCGGTCACAAACATTTACTTCTTTGAAGCACTTCATGATCATTTTGAAGCGCAATATTTTTAGGGCTTCAGTATTACACCATATCCATGCATCTCAGATAAAACATTGTTAAACGATGCCTTTAAACAAGAAACAAATGTTATTGTTATTATGTAAACAGGCCTAGAGAGCGTGTGAGGTCGGAGGCTGAGATGAGGTTGAGGGAGCTCTTCAAGACGCGCAAGGAAGAACGAGAGAAAGAAGCGGACGTCATCAAGAATGTCTACTCCCCATCCGTTGAGATGGTTTACAAGGGACACAGGAACTCAAGAACAATGGTAAACAAAAGTGGGTTGCCGGCACCATTTTTCTCTGCCAAAATGTCGGTTTTTATTATTCTTAGTAATATTTTCTCCTTAATCCTCCAGAAATCTGCATTGGTTTACAAAATTCCCATAAAGATACATTGTGTAATAGTCATGATCTTTAGATTTCAATCATATCATTGAAGTTCTACAATGATTCGCTTTTGTTCAAGGGTCTCTCTGAAAGTGTGTTGTAAGTCTGATAGTCACTTGAGAAAGAATTGATGCTTTGCCTAATATGATATCCCTGAATATTCTATGATAACCACCACTTCATATCCTGTCTTGTCTCAAGTACCAATAGGGTATGCTCTTTGCCTTAGTTTCTTGGACTCAAAGTAGCAGGGTAGTTAGTAGTTATTTCAGATGGTTCACTTTCCACAGTATGCTACGTAAATTTGTGAAATAAAGGTCTAGATGCAATTGTGTTCTCGGTAGGTAATTCCTGGCCGTAATTGTCCAGGGGGGGGGGGGGGGGTGTTTTACAAAGATTTAGATTGACTTAAGTTGGACTTAAGTAAAGCAGGCCATTCATGCCACTGATTGCTCTCACCAATATGATCTTTAGATTTTACAAAATTCCTTCAATAATGAATTTTCAAAAAATGTAAATTCTGTAGATTTGTGACCATGATTTAAATGTCCCCTGAGAGACGAATGCCAGTAAATGGTAAAAGCAAACAGTGGCATGAACGGCCTGTCATAGTTAAGTCCACCTTAAAGTCGATCTTAGTCCTTGTGAAACACCACCCAGGTGTTAGTTACAGGGGTTAGTTGACATGGTTGTTGCTTCAAGTCCTCCTTCATAACATTATTTCTTTAATTCTTTTAAACTTGTTTCCATCTCTTCTGTACTTCACATAGATTAAGGAAGCTAATTTCTGGGGCGATCACTACATAGTGAGTGGATCAGACTGCGGACATGTGTTCCTTTGGGATCGCTACACAGCCAAACTTGTTATGCTGCTAGAGGGCGACAAACATGTCGTGAACTGCGTCCAGCCTCACCCCATTGATCCAAGTAAGTACCTCGTGTGTGTAGTAGAAGTAGTTAAGTAGCAGAGTATGGTTTGATGTGAGGGGTGGCAGCGTGAGGTACATTTAGTGTTTAGTGAGCAAAGATAAATTGCTCACACTTAATTTAATTTTTCTTCTGGACAAATTATTTTACTGATGAAATTCCACCCACTCTCTCAATGCTCAGAATATCACAGTGTATATATCCTCTGCTCATGCATGAATGGTTTTGTGTGAAACATTAGCCCGTGGGAAAGTTATGGAAAGTCTGGGAATTCTTACTTGGAAAGTCATGGAAAGTCTGGGAATTCTTACTTGGAAAGTCATGGAAAGTCATGTAATTGTATTGGGTAAAAAGTGTGTGAATCCTGGTGGGGCTCTACTGGCCTTTGGCCTTTACTAACTTTATTTTGTTAGACTAGGTTTGGGCTGCAGTTGCCCCCCCCCCCCCCCCCCCCCCCCCTCACATGTGTGCTATACAAGAACAAGTAATGTTCCTAATCTTAGCATATATTTCTTTGTTGTTGATTTCAGTCCTAGCTACCAGTGGTATTGATTACAACGTGAAGCTTTGGGCACCCGTAGCGACTGAGCCATACTTCGCGGAGAATTCCGTCGAGGTGAGATAATTTTTTGTATGTTTGGTTGGGGATGTAGATGCACGTTGTCATGGTTAATAAGGAGTATAGAACTATCAAAATTAGAGTAAGAATCACATTACAATTAATGATAAGTTTCCCTGCAACACTGCCATGATTGTTGCATATAAAATGTTTGCTGCACCTCATTTTTGGAGGCTTTTTTTCATCTGTAGACTACCAGATTATCTATGAAAAATGAGTTCTCATTTAATCTGAGTGATAATTCTAATTTCAAAGCTTTGGTAGTACCACACCATGCATAATTATTTACTTCATGTTAGCTTTATAGGCCAATTCAGCTACATTTGTGTCTCTACAACCACAAATACTTATACTACAACCACAAGGTCAAACATATTCACACTGACTTTACATCTCATCCCTACCCTGTTCTAGTCCTCCTTGATCTTTGTGATCTCTTGCCTTCCTTATGAATACAATATTGTGGTTCTACAACACACACTCCGTCAACAAGTACTGTGTGGTTGAAATTCTAAACTTACAGAATTTGTAACTTGTGCCTTGGACTAAATGATAAACCGAACCCTACCTGAACACTGAACCTTGTATAAATAATCTCTGAAGCTGCCTTTCCAAGCTAAACTTCGATGAGATGTACCAGGACAGCAGATGATGGTGCAGACAACTTATCCTAAACTTAAAGCCCCACCCCATTACTCGTAGCTACTTGCTCCTCTCTATATAGCAAACAATGCCTAATCGGTGCCTGTTGGTTCCCCATGATCCCCTTTTTCTTATGTTTATAATTGAGAGCTGATTTGATGAGATAACCACCTGTCAGTGACCTTGCATGGAGGTCTTATCCCCCTGGCCCAACTAGTGCAGACAGGTTTTAAACTTGAATGCAACTTTCACCCTAGCCCGTTGTCTTTGATCAAATAGAAACCCAGACCAATAGTTGGTGTAGCAAATGTCAGAGTACCAATTAATGTATCTTTGATGTTTCATTGTTACATCAGGTGATGAGAATCAATGAACTGATGCTGGAGGAAACCAGAGATACTATCACTGTACCGCCTTCTTTCATGCTGAGGATGCTGGCATCGTTGAATCATCTTAGAGGAGGTAACTATAGCAACAAAGAGATGATGGATGGATGGTGATGGGGGGGGGGGGGGGTAAGTGTTGGGCTATCTGTCGTGATGTTGGGATTTTTAATGGTTTTGATAATAACGATGATGAAATTGATAGTGATGATGATGACAGTGATGACGATGATGACGAACATCATTTTTTGGTATGATGATTGTGATTTTATGGAGATGCAACAGTGCTAATTTTGTGCAATTGATACCAGTGATATTGATGTTGATAGTCATGATGATGATGTTGATGATAAGTAGTTATGATAGGGCTTTTAATTCATGACATTGATGTCAATGTTGATCAATATTTGTGTGAAAGCTGTTAAAATAATTCAGATTGTAATCCAATTTATTTTGAATATGTAATGAAATCCATTTTGCAAGAATGATCTACTAATTTGTATATATTAAATTGGCACCTGATGAAAGTATACTTAAAATTTTCCTTTTAGCGCATTTGAATAATCTTCTTGACTGTAACTTCTTTCAGATCGTGGAAGATCCGCTGACCCTCGGTCTGCTAGTGAGAGCTCTGATGATTAGACTAGATCCTGCTTTCTAGTGCATGGGGGTGTTTCACAAAGATTTTAAGTCAAACTTATCTCTAAGTTGGACTTCAAAGTTATGGAGAGCCATTTGTAGCCTTATAATGAAATATATTCAAAAGCAAAAATTGAAGTATTTTAGACTTTTCATATATTCCACATCAAGAACATGAAATCTCCCATGATAATAGAAAATATGAATGATTTGTATCAACATTTTATACCTTTTAAAATAACTTTTACAAAATATTTTCAAAGATGCCAGCGGCTTTCCATAATTGTTAAGTCCATTTTAGAGATAAGTTCAACTTAGGATCTTTGTGAAACACCCCCCTGGTTTATTTAATGAAGAAAATAAAGGATTAAGTAAAACCTTACATATACGGTACATGTACGGCTCGCATGGAACCCAAGTGCATGCCCTATTCTATGTGAGTGTGCTAAAGGAAACCTCACCCCATAGAATAAGTGTAGGTACTCTGAAAATGGATATGTATTCCTATCCTTTGGTGTACAATATTTCCTACAAGAGATGAAGATATTCTTGGCGTGATGTGAGGTCTTTTTTAGCCTGACATGGGTGCAGCCATTTTCTTGCTTTATGCCTCTCTTGTACACTTTGGTGGGGAATCTGGTAGATTGATGTGCAAGAATACAATAAATCTTTCAGAAGAACTATAGTTATTTCTTGGCGTGAGGTTTCCTATAAGTAGTCTACCAAAAGAGATGTTTTGCAGTTGACTGGGAGTGTATTTAAATTACAATATCTCTTTGTAGAAGAAATATTTCAAGCTGTGGTTTGACTAGATATAATAACATGGAACTTCTTACATCAAGAACAAAAAGGGTTTTGGGGATCGGTATACTAATAAGTCAGCTATGGATATCATGGATGAAGGTGGTTGAAGTTTGCAAGAATGCTTGGGGAAGAAAAAATAATGGGAGTTTTTCAAATTATCCTTTTACTTTTTTATTTGGTATGTTTCATAATGTTTTCAAAAGCAACATTGGGTGTATTCTGATGCACTTTTATTTATTCAAGTACTGGTATGTTTATTGAGTGCATATATTGTAGGGAAAATACCAACAGTACATGTACATGTACCTAGTTATTTAATGTTTTGAACAAATAGTTCTGTTTTCCTTGTTTGGTTTTATTGGCAAGCTTGATGATAAAAATGCTAGTTCATTTTAAAGGAAATTTGTAGTCCCCCCCCCCCCCCCCCGGCAATGTTGAACAGTACCTTGAAATATTGAATAATACTTATTGCATTTTTATTTCCCCCATTTTCATTTTTGTAGCAAAAGATCTTGCCAGTACTTTATATAGTTTACCATATTAGGGCATGGGTTATGTAGTCTTATTTATTCTATTGTCTTCATGTTAATTTTAAATGTGAATCTCTTTGTCAAACACAGGGTTTTGGAATAGTATTATTTTTTTTAGTATTGGTGAAGCTTATGATATGAATTTTTGTGTTCCTATGCAGATTTGATGTATAGTGGATGCATCATTAAAGGTACAAGTTTGAGAAAGGCTGAAATTCTACAAGATAACCCCAAAACAATATGAGTGAAATTTACTTCAGAAGATGATGAGAAACCAAAAGAATTTTTTGTTATGCAGTCAGAGAAAATATATACATTGTCCTGTATTTCATATGCATTGCAAGCTGAAAATATTATTTGTAATTTGCTGCCAAAAGTCAAAATTCGGTTGAGTTGAGATACTCGATGTATTATCTTATAAGTATTTTGCATGGTTTATGCAGTGAAGTTCAAGAGAACATGCTAATTTACTGATTTGCAGTGTTAAATCTTCAATTCTTAGTTATGATATGTACTACGTGCATCTGAATGGTGGCATTTTAGTGTCTTTGAAAGGCATTTACTTTGTTCAGATCGGCTTAACTTTTAGATTATGCTTATTGAATAGTGAAGATGACGTAAGTGTATTGTTTAGATGTACATCCACGATTGTTGGATGTACATTCATATGTATCATGATTTACATGGTAAATGCATGTATATGTACATAAAATTATTTATAAGTATATTTATATTTATATTAACAAACCATTTCTTTTTTGCTCTAGCATCACATGCTAAATGATTATGAAAATGGTGTGATTTTTGTATTTAAATTATTATTTGTTGTCGTACATATATGTGTAACAGCATTTCTGACTGTTCAAAACAGTAAGGAAAGTTTAAATAAATTATACAGGTATATGACAGTTTATCTACCATGTGTCAAGATTCTAGGCCTCTGATAGGTCAAATTTGCTGGTATGAAATTCACTACGGACTGCCGGGTGGTATGGTGAAAAATAATGATCAGGCATAGTTAATTGTCTTTGTGTGCGATAGCAATCTAGATGCACGGCCTGCACTATATCATACATGTACACCAAACAAATAGCGATTTCATTATAGCAATTGATGTGAATAACGTTAAGGTAATGTATTTCAAACGTTGATTGCTTCTTTTGCACTTCATGGTTAAAAACCGTTGCCCTCAGTGATCTTGCAACTGCGCTATGACCAACATTTGTATAATATTTGCTCTTGTCTCATTTGTTTGGTGTGCATTAGAAAACAAAAAATTGAAATAGTGGGAAAGGGATGAAAAAGTAAATCGAGAGAGAGAGAGAGAGGCAAAATGATGGGCTTGCCATTTTTGTCAAAAAGGGGCGTTTTTTCACATTTCATGAAATGATCTGCTAAAACATATTTTGAATAGACAGGGTTCGTATACATCTTCTAGAGATGAAAAGAGGCCTTTTTGAAAATTCATGAATTTTGGCCAAAATGATGGGCTAACCCCTAGCCATGTTTGTTAGAAAGGGGCATTTTTCCACAGTTCATGAAATTATCTGCAATAACATATTTTGAATGGACAGGGGTTATAGACACCTTCCACAGACACAAAGAAGCCTCTTTGAAAATGCTCAAATTCTCGCCCTTTCTGAAAATTCATGAAGTTTGGCCAAAAATGATGGGCTAACCCCTTGCCATTTTTGTCAAAAAAGGGCATTTTTTCACATTTCATAAAATGATCTGAAAAAAACATATTTTGCATTAACATGGGTAATAGACATCGTCTAGAGATGAAAGAAGATCTTTCTGAAAAATTCATTAAATTTGGCCGAAATGATGGGCTAACCCCTTTGCCATTTTTGTCAAAAGGGGGCACTTTTCACATTTCATGAAATGATCTGAAAAAACATATTTTGCATTAACATGGGTAATAGACATCGTCTAGAGATGAAAGAAGATCTTTCTGAAAATTCATTAAATTTTGGCCAAAATGATGGGCTAACCCCTTGCCATTTTTGTCAAAAGGGGGCACTTTTCACATTTCATGAAATGATCTGAAAAAACATATTTTGAATAGACGGGGGTCAAAGACATCTTCTAGAGATGAAAGAAGATCTTTTTTTAAAATTCATGAATTTTGGCCGAAATGATAGGCTAACCCCTTGCCATTTTTGTCAAAAGGGGGCACTTTTCACATTTCATGAAATGATCTGAAAAAACATATTTTGAATAGACAGGGGTCAAAGACATCTTCTAGAGATGAAAGAAGATCTTTTTGAAAATTCATTTAATTTGGCCAAAATGATGGGCTTACCCCTTGCCATTTTTGTCAAAAAGGGGCACTTTTCACATTTCATGAAATGATCTGAAAAAAAAAATAAACATCGTCTAGAGATGAAAGAAGACCTTTCTGAAAATTCATGAATTTTGGCCAAAAATGATAGGCTAACCCCTTGCCATTTTTGTCAAAAAGGGGCATTTTTTCACATTTCATGAAATGATCTGAAAAAACATATTTTGAATAGACAGGGGTCGTATACATCTTCTAGAGATAAAAAGAGGCCTTTTTAAAAATTCATGAATTTTGGCCAAAATGATGGGCTAACCCCTTTGCCATTTTTGTCAAAAAGGGGCACTTTTCACATTTCATAAAATGATCTGAAAAAATAAATAAACATCGTCTAGAGATAAAAAGAGGCCTTTTTAAAAATTCATGAATTTTGGCCAAAATGATGGGCTAACCCCTTTGCCATTTTTGTCAAAAAGGGGCACTTTTTACATTTCATGAAATGATCTGCAAAAACAAATTTTAAATAGACAGGGGTCGTATACATCTTCTAGAGATAAAAAGAGGCCTTTTTGAAATTTCATAAATTTTGGCCAAAATGATGGGCTTACCCCTTGCCATTTTTGTCAAAAGGGGGCACTTTTCACATTTCATGAAATGATCTGAAAAAACATATTTTAAATAGACAGGGGTTAAAGACATCTTCTAGAGATGAAAGAAGATCTTTTTGAAAATTCATTTAATTTGGCCAAAATGATGGGCTTACCCCTTGCCATTTTTGTCAAAAAGGGGCACTTTTCACATTTCATAAAATGATCTGAAAAAACATATTTTGAATAGACAGGGGTCAAAGACATCTTCTAGAGATGAAAGAAGATCTTTTTTTAAAATTCATGAATTTTGGCCAAAATGATGGGCTAACCCCTTTGCCATTTTTGTCAAAAAGGGGCACTTTTTACATTTCATGAAATGATCTGCAAAAACAAATTTTAAATAGACAGGGGTCGTATACATCTTCTAGAGATAAAAAGAGGCCTTTTTGAAATTTCATAAATTTTGGCCAAAATGATGGGCTTACCCCTTGCCATTTTTGTCAAAAGGGGGCACTTTTCACATCTCATGAAATGATCTGCAAAAACATATTTTAAATAGACAGGGGTCGTATACATCTTCTAGAGATGAAAGAGGACTTTTTGAAAATTCATGAATTTTGGCCAAAATGATGGGCTTACCCCTTGCCATTTTTGTCAAAAGGGGGCACTTTTCACATCTCATGAAATGATCTGCAAAAACAGATTTTAAATAGACAGGGGTCGTATACATCTTCTAGAGATGAAAGAGGACTTTTTGAAAATTCATGAATTTTGGCCAAAATGATGGGCCCCTTGCCATTTTTGTCAAAAAGGGGCACTTTTCACATTTCATAAAAATGATCTGCAAAAAAAATAAACATCGTCTAGAGATGAAAGAAGACCTTTCTGAAAATTCATGAATTTTGGCCAAAAATGATAGGCTAACCCCTTGCCATTTTTGTCAAAAAGGGGCATTTTTTCACATTTCATGAAATGATCTGAAAAAACTTATTTTAAATAGACAGGGGTCGTATACATCTTCTAGAGATAAAAAGAGGACTTTTTGAAAATTCATAAATTTTGTCAAAAAGGGGCATTTTTTCACATTTCATGAAATGATCTGCTAAAACATATTTTGAATAGACAGGGTTCGTATACATCTTCTAGAGATAAAAAGAGGCCTTTTTGAAAATTCATAAATTTTGGCCAAAATGATGGGCTAACCCCTTTACCATTTTTGTCAAAAAGGTGCACTTTTTACATTTCATGAAATGATCTGAAAAAACATATTTTGCATTAACAGGGGTCATAGACATCTTCTAGAGATGAAAAAAGCCTTTTTGAAAAATCATAAATTTTGGCCAAAATTTTTGTCAAAAAGGGGCACTTTTCACATTTCATGAAATGATCTGCCAAAAAAGTAAACATCTTCTAGAGATAAAAAGAGGCCTTTTTGAAAATGTTCAAATTTCACCCAAAATGATGGGCTAACCCCTCGCCGTTTATTTTTATTTTAGAGAGAGAAAGAGAGAGAGAGATGAGGGAGATTGAACAGATGGCTGGATGGAATCAAATGACATGTGAATGAGAGTTAAAGAGGGCCACAACACAACTACAATAATGTACAAAGAATAAACTTGTGTTGTCATAACAAAGTGCATCAAATCTACTTTGTTTCTGTATTTATTCCCATAAACTCCATTTATCTCCTCCAATTTAGAACGTACAATAGGCAGCCACACTGAAAACATCAAGCCTTTAAAGACAACATACAGACTTCTGTCATAGAATATTCTAAACACTTGCACGTACAACTGTTAACTTTTTAACTTTCTTTGTTAAACAATTTCTTTTTCATAGAGCCACTTAATTTTTCATTAAGCCGATTAACAAAAGTATAGAGTCTTTATCCACAAAATAAGAAAGAGTAGATTATACATGTACATAAAGAAAGGCAAGTACGTTTGTACATTCATGTTAAATAAATGTCCAAAGGAATTCATCCATATACAAGTACTGAAGGCTCATACAGCATATCAATAAAAACTATTGTCTTTCAAATAAATTCAAAATGATCAGAAGAGAAAGAAGATTAAAATGCTAAATATTAGCGAAATTTTCTTCTTGGTTTACATGATGTAACTGTACACTTGTACATGTTGTTCTATTCATGAATATGTTAATGTATAAATCTAATAATTTGAATATAAGATACGAAATTTTTCTTTTCACCAAATATGTACACATAAATAATGAGGTCACTTGCAGTGATATGAAGTATACACCATAACATTTCAAAACAATATGGTCCTAACCACTCTGTTGAGTATTCTATTCTATTTTTCACTGCCTATGTCATCCAATGCACGTGCTTTGAAAAGAGAGTTCAATATAACAAGCAGCATATAATAATCTATATTCAAACAATGGTACAGGTACATGTAGATAAATAAAACAGGTTATATTCTTTCAGTTATACATTCCCATGAACATAAAAACATTTGATATAAACTTTCTGATGATTGAATTGTTTGCTTTTCAAAGACAGATTTACAAACTCTTCATATTAAGAGGTACATGTATGCAGACTACCTCACTCAACTCTTTCTGCACTTGTTGCCAATTTTCTTTTGGATAAAAGAACCTTAAATCAGCTTAATTTGTGAAGAAAAGAGAACTTTCTAGTTTATCATCTGATTGCCTACATCACCATCTTTGTGTCCATGTATCTCTAATGCAATATTGACTTCAACCAAGAGTTTAACAAAAATTAAACATTTTTATCTACGGATGCATTGAGCAGAGAAATACTCTACTTCTTGAACAGATCTTGTTAAATAATAAAGGCTTCACAAATATTAATAATGAAATAATTTATGAATATTTACATAGCATACTCCTGCTGTTAACGATGTCACAACATAATAAAATGAGTCAATTGATCTCTTGAGAAAACAGAAAGTCATCTTTTTGACAAAATGTTGTAAAGCACATTAGTTATTCAATGTCAGTGAAACTGCTCAATTTAGAATAATGAGTCCAATCTTGTACATACTGTATATCCTAAGGATGATAGACTATACTGTACATGTACTTGTACAATGGTTTAACTTGTTTCATATTTTTCTTTACAGTGGAATATTCCAACATTATGACATACATGAAATATTTGATGTATGAAACAAAATAAAATCCCAACGAAAAGATTTTTTTTACTAAACTTTATACAATGGAATGGTATGAATAATAGGAACACAATGAAAATAACAGGCAATTATTATTCCTTTTCGGAACATGGCACTTAACTTTTACATGTCTTTGACAGGAATATTAATATAAATAAAAACAAAGACTGTAATTGTAAATTAGAACGCAATGGAATCTATGATGAAGGAATCAATGTCACGTACGAAGAAATGACATGCATAACATCAATGGGGTTGAGAGCACCGATGAGCCCTTTTAAAGTTCAAACTTTAATGTCAGTTACACAAAACGGTGATTGGTGGACAATACGCACGATACAAAGTTCATTTTGCAGCATGGGACCTCAGGCTATACAGTTAAGTTGCAGAAAGTCATCCATTAATCAAACAATCAATCAATCAAACATATAATTTTTCTAGCAGTATACATGTAGATCACATACCACTGACAGTACATGTATGGCAAAATTACATTCAAATATCATTAATTGAACTACCGGTACTGCTTCTAAGAGTGAAGGGGCTATGTGATTTATGGACTTTGTAACCCTTCCGGTTCGAATCTATGTGGATGTTACATGTATATCAGAACATCTCAATTCACTTTCATTTGGTTGTGGCACTACACACAGCATACATGTATATTCTATCTTACAATCATTCCCATACATGTATCACATTCAATGGCATATTTTTCAGGCACATTTTTAATTTGAATGAAATTAAAACAAAAATATTGCACTACAGAGAACCTGGATAAATCCATTGTTGTTAAAGGTGAACTTCTTTCAAGGTTTTTGCAATATTCCACTCGTAAACAAACCATCACGTCTGTCACGACACCTGTGGCTCGCTCACTCATACTAGGAAACATGCTTGTTTTTCTGGTGAATTACATCAATACATTTTGTAATCATTGATAGTTCTACTATAAGACCTATCTACCTCGCCAAAGAATTAAATTATTAATATTCAGGACATTTGTGAATGAATGGGATGAATTCAGTCCTAATAAACTGCATGACCTCATTTGGAATGCATAATATTTCCCCCTGAAATAAGTAACATATCTAACAAATTTTGTCCAAGCTCAGTATACATATTCTTCCAAATCTCAACACCGACATCTTTTATTTATACACACCTCCATATGACATGCCAAAGCTTTAGATATTTTGTAAAAGAAAAATTGTAAAGTAAAATGCCCAATACAGATAAAAAGGTAAATATCTTTGAGGAATTTGATATATTGGAGCAAAATCGACAAAAAGACAAAAAAGAGCAAGCATGCATCCACAACGAAATCAATTTAAGGAAAATCTTAAATATTGATAATCCTGAAATTCTGCTAGAATTAACAGAAATCAATTTTGGTTAAATAAGGTTCCATAAGTTCATCATCATGGTCTGTTTTTGAACCTCCAATAATATATTTGCACATTGATGCAGCATCTCCTTCAATTTTGAAGCAAACAATTTTCTTTTAATAGAAATTAATAGGAATGAATATCAGTTGGTTTTGACATAAATAGCAACAAAATAACCGTCACCTAATTTCACCAAGCATATGCTTGTACTTGTGGTTCAGTTTCTCTTGTTAACACCTCAACTCCTCTACATACATACATCTCTTGTTCTTAATTGCATGTATACCTTGGCCCCTGGCATAAAGAGGTAGATCTTTAGAACAGGTCTTCAGTCACAGAAGGAGGACTTTAGCATCAGTCGTGTTGTTCAACTAGGAAAACCTAGTAACTGACAGAAGAATCTCCTTTCTTTTTGTTATAATGGTCTTTTTGTGTGGTATTGCCTTTTGATCGTGCTGCCTTTCTTGTGGTATGTCACTGTGTTGCCTTTGTCACATATTTTGACATTCAGAAAATCCTTGCTTCTGATTGGTTATCAGCAGATTTATCACTGATTTTTGTCATTTATCATTGAAAAAAGGCTTTGTGAAGCAGGTCACATGTCTCTTCATGCCAGTCTACTTGCACAGTGGGTCAAACCAAGTGCCAACAAAAAAACACCATGGGATTCTAGAAGGCATCCTCAACAGCAAGCCATGAACCGGCAAACATTAGCAAGATACTGGCATCATATATGGAATGAAACCTGCGTTGAGCAACCATGTGTAAAGGAATATGACCTGTCTATAAAGACCATTAGTCTTGTTTCCCTGGAGAAGTTATGCACAGGTTTGACTGCATCACATTTCTTGGGATGGCAGACTCTTTATCTTCCCATCCTCCATCTCTCTTTCCATCTAATTTGAGTTCCATCCTCATCACGCTATGAGGAGGAAATCTCTTTCCACCAGATGTTCTATCAGCTCATCATCAGCCATGGCAGACTGGACGCTGCTCTCCTTCTTGTCCCAGATAACCACCGCCTCCTCCTCGTCATCCCGGCCGTTACTCTGCCTGTTGTCATGGCTACCTGAGGGCGTGGTCGGTCCCTGAGATGTGGTCCGACGTCTGGCGGTGGATGGCTGTTGCATGCTGCATAGCGTGTTGAAGAAAGGCATGAGCTCTTCCACTGAGCGGATGTGATGCATGGCCAACAGAGGGCGCCCTTGGCTAGTCCTTTGCATGATGGTGTGATTCAGGCTCGGGTCCTGAAATACATTGAAAGAATTTGTTTAAATAATAATAGCTCACATTTATAATGCGCCTAATGCTTTGTTTCTAGGCGCAGTACATATTATTACCCCGGTCATCAGATGCAGGCTTACCTACACACAATGTATGCACATTCTCCACTCGATCCCTGGGGAGTATTACAGCCAGTTGGCATTTACAAGCGCCACTTGCTAATCAATATTGGGACTGCTACACAGAAAGTCCATAAAAGGTGAATACATGTTTATAACTTGTTTTTGAAAATTTGCATACATGTTAAGTGAAGTGTATAGAATACTATGGTAATTTTAATTTTTTGAAAAATTCACTCATTTGCATATTTATTACAATTTATGCAAATAAGGTCATGAACTTCACATTTTTGCCCATAAATCAGACAATATTCATATTTAAGCATTCTTTTTCACTACATATATTTGTTACACCATTTTGGAATAATAATACAACACAAAAAAATGAATAACCAGGGTTATTCCTTATGTTATCTATTGTTTTGATAATTTCTTATGTATTTCCTTGTTTTTTAACTTATGTATTTTATTGTTTTTGTTGTTTTATTTCATTTCCAACTATAATTCAACTATTTTGACCCCAAAATAAACACCTAAAATATAAACAAGACCAAATAACCAATGTTTTATCTCTTTATTTGAAAAATGAGATTTCCATATGTTTTGTACACAAATCACAAAAATGAGCGATTTTCGGGCTGACATGCAAAGACAAAAGGACACGTGACTTTGTAATGATTTCTTTCAAAAGATGCGCAAGACTCGAAAGAAAAAAGTCACAAAATTTCAGTGCAAGATATTCTTGCGTTAAAAAATTATCGCGGGCTAAATAGGGTTAAGGGATAGCTTACATTTATGACATCAACATTTAACGTAGCAAGGAGGGCTTCACGTAAAATCATGTGTACAATCTGCTACTTGTACAGAATACATGCAAGTCAGAAATTTGGATCATTATACATTGAAGCACCATCATACATTGTTATGTTATCAAAGTTTAGTGAATGGTTTTTACCTGTTTCTTCTTGGCTCTAAGCAGCTTGGTGACCCTGGCAATATGAGGAACAAATCTGGTCTGGGAATCACCCTCGTTGCTCTCACCAACAAATGCCCACTTGTAACTGCATGTAGAAAAAATAATGATAATACCATAACAAACTAGATGGAATTCGACTGCGCGCAGTCGAAAATGATGCCTCCGTCATAGAGCAATTTTACAAACCAAAACAGAAGAAATTTTTCGAATTCAAGTTCAATTGTAATCCATTGACAGGTTCTCAGAATATCGTGATTACAAGCAATTTCTCATATACATATATGACCCTTTGATCTTTGACCTCATGACCCTAAAATCTACTCAGTTCATTGGCTCTGCAAGATGTCCTGAGTTAAATAGTAATCCATCTGTCAGTTCTAATGAGAATGCGTTCACAAGCTATTTTTGCATACATAATGAGCCCATGACCTTGAACCTTATGAACCAAGAATCTACTCAGTTCATTGGCTCTGCAAGTAACATACATGACCTAATTTTGGCAGGAATCCATCAATCGTTCTTGAGATAACGCGATCACGAGCTGTTTTTGCATACATAATTTGCGCTGTGGCCTTTGACCTTTGACCTCATGACCTCTAAATCTAATCAGTTCATCGGCTCTGCAAGTAACATACATGACCTAAGTTTGGCGGAAATCCATCAATCGGTTCTTGAGATAACGCGATCACAAGCTGTTTTTGCATACATAATGTGCGCTGTGGCCTTTGACCTTTGACCTCGTGACCCCAAAATCTAATCAGTTCATTGGCTCTGCAAGTAACATACATGACGTAAGTTTGGCAGCAATCCATCAATCGGTTCTTGAAATAACGCGATCACGAGCTGTTTTTGCATACATAATGAGCCCTGTGACCTTTGACCTTTAACCTCGTGACCCCAAAATCTAATCAGTTCATTGGCTCTGCAAGATACATACATGACCAAAGTTTGGCAGGAATCCATCAATCAGTTCTTCAGATAACGCGATCACGAACTGTTTTGGCATACCTAATGAGCCCTGTGACCTTTGACCTTTAACCTCGTGACCCCAAAATCTAATCAGTTCATCGGCTCTGCAAGATACATACATGACCAAAGTTTGGCAGGAATCGATCAATCGGTTCTTCAGATAACGCGATCACAAGAACGGGACGTACGTACAGACGTACGTACAGACGTACGTACAGACGTACAGACGTACGTACGGACGGACGGACAACCCGAAAACATAATGCCTCCGGCTACTTCGTAACGGAGGCATAAAAATAACAAAATGGCATATGAAGGTAATTATCATCATGTTGCCTGAGAAGGGCACCAAAATCAAATTTCTTGACTCTATAACCGTTCAATCCACCAGAAAACAGAGTCCAACCCGACAGAATTTGGAAAGAAAAATCTTTTTCTTGTGGTCTGTTTTAGGTCTGGTGTCTGGCTTGTTAGTATGCTGGGGTATAGGTTTCGATTACTGAACAATTATTATCATTGTTTTCAAATTTGTATGATACACAGACTAATAAAATGTAGTTAAACTTAAATACCTTTTTCTCACAGTGTTTATCTGTTGTATGTCATTATTCCACAAAGTAGGGTTGTTACATCAATGAACACATTATCAAAGTAGCAATTCAAGATAATCGCTTTTAGACTATATCAATATTTTCTTTGTATGTTTCTAAACATCCCTGATGAGCATAGAACTTACACTTGGAACTGAGGGAGTGATTCCGACGGCAAGCAGAGTGCGAGGTCAAGGAACTTTGAAGCAGCGAGGTAGAGATTAAGGAATGTCTTCAATGCGTTGCCACCATTAGAACCGAGCTGGAAGAAACTGACCAGTGCTGACCGTTTGGAACCGTCCTGGGCGCTCTTAACTAACTGCTCCTCCATGTGAAGGAATACTTGAACCTAACAAGATCAAAACAGATTATAACACTCATGAGGAGGGTGACAAATGCAATGTCTAACATCAAACCAATATTCAATGTCTATGCCATGGACTAGAAATAGCCTGGCCCTGTGTTACAGCATTATTTTCTCTTACAAAATTTCTCCCATGAAGCTTATTAACATTACAGAAACACACAACAACAAAAAATCTGTCTCAATTTTACGACTCCAGTGCATGGAGAGAATAGGACATCATGATGACAGTGGGTTTACATGTAGTACATCTTCAAATTGATTAACCGCTATTAAGATTTGTATCTTCTTATATATCGTCTTTTTTTCTTCATTTCTCACTTTTTTGACATTTCTTGTTGGTTGCTCTGTTTTCTATAACACATTGCAACTGATTCTGAACTTTGTTACATTTGGTATTTCAAAAATACCTTGAACATGTACATGGTAGCCCCTTGGGAAGTTTATCTCATGGAAATAGTGCTTTATAGATAATCATGATAATTAAATCTACTCTAAACCGACAAGTTTCCACTGCAATTGTTTGAAAAATTCATGAAACCGGGGTGGAGGGGGTGGGGGGGGGGGGGTGTTTCACAGAACTTGTCACCAGTGACAAATGACAGTTGTTGTTATAAGCTAGTGAAATCCTTGCTTCTGATTAGTTATCAGCAGAGTTGTCATTAATTTTTCTTAGTTGTCATTGAAAAAAGGCTTTGTGAAACACCCCCTGATCTATTACAAGGATACTTACCATCTCAGTGATCATTGTGGGCCAGAGACCTGTCAGGTGATGAGGCGACACCCGAAGCAGGAGAACTCGGAAGAACATAAACACCTGCAGAATGACAAGAAACAGATGATGATGAAATATATCTCAAATCATTAATACATGCTGTCTTGAGGCTAGATATACATTTATAAATGGCAGCTCTCTGTAGTCACAATTATGTCTTTAATATTCAAACAGGGAATAGGTGCCGTTGAGCAATACATTTGCAAGCTGACATATGCATAGATAAGAACAAAATAATGAAGACTTTTATGATGGAAAATGTCTCAACAGAAGGGATACCACGCTTGAATATGTGATTGAGAAGAAAAGGGTTAAGAAGAGGTTGAAGAAATGGAAGGAATAAAAGTATTTTAGTAAAAAGTATATTTTAGTAAACAATAAAATATTTTAGGATTACAAAATATGGGGAAGGGATAAATGAAGAGAACAAATAAAAAATTAAAACAGAGAGAAAGGAGAAGGCGGGAAAGGGAAATTAGAGCAAGAAGAAAACAGGGATAAAAAATATAACTTAAAATTCAATTGCAGAAAAGAAAAAATGAAATCTAACCTGTTCATGAACGACAGGGCTCTGACTAAGTCTCAGACTCTCAGCCAGTCTTTCCTGTATATCTGGTAAGGAGCGTACATACTGATCCCTCTCACTGCAGAACACTACAAAGCTAAGCCTCTTCAAGAGCTGAGCTCTCTGCTCCATCTCCTGCTCCTTGCTTGCAAAGATACTCAGGGATGTGTTCTGTAAGGCTGCTACTCGAGCTGTTAAGCAACAGGGAAAATGTACAATGCATCATGTTAACTAAAGTCTTACATTATTATACCATCAGTTATTAGTTTGTTACAATCCATAGTCCTTTGTAAGCACATTCTTGAACTACCTTGTTGCCACTCATGTACAGTGTTGCTTCTTCTCTTGGACATGTCAGTAATTCCTTGTACTTAATTACAATACTTGTCTATGTAAATGTTAACATATTCATAAATTTGATAGAGTAAAAGTAATTTTCATATCTTTTCAGTTGAGGATGACAAAAAACAAATTCAGTTTTATGAATTGTACAGCTAAAGTAAAATAAACATGTAAAATTAACTAAAGCAATAGAGTGAAACATTTTTTTAAATACTTCAACATACAACACAATAAATAAATATGTAGTGAATACAACACATTAGAGATTTCTGTATTGATGTTGAAGGGGGGGGAGGAGAGATGGAATAAGATGGACAATTACTACTTACTCATGAGATCTTTGAAAGTTGTTCTGTCATGTGTCATGAGATTATCAATGATACATCTCCACCTGGAATATGATAAAGAGACATTATATAACCTTTTGAAGCAACATCATCGACATTCACTTGTCAAAACAAAAAAATATGTACTTGACTACCATCACTGCCATCATCATCAACATCAAGTCTTTAGCTAATAAAAACAAAACCAGAATTGCCATCATCATTATCATGTTCATCAATATCAGATGATCATAATTATCATTATAATAACAATAATAATACTCAGTTTTTATATAGCGCTTATTACAATTACTAAGCGCTTCCAAACTTGGAGATTATTACCCTGGCTTTAGCTGTGCTGCCATCGCGGCACTCTAGCATTTCAAAGAATTAATTCCTGCCAGGTACCCATTTACTCACCTGGGTTGAGTGTGGCAAATGTAGATCAATGTCTTGCCTAATTACCATATTAATCACATTATAAAGAGGTTCGTGATCAGCAGCAGCAATATCATTATCATCATCTCCCTTATCAGTATCATAATACTACTACGATTTTAAGGATAATAATGACATCAAACACAGTCACATTTGCACTTATAACATCACCTCATCCTACATGTATGTTTAAAATTAAAATAAAAAAAACTATAGTCAGTTAATGACTACAATTGAAAGTTAAATACAATTTTGAATGCAAGTCTCACCCTCCTATACAAGATGTGTCCATCTGAAAGAATGAAGCATCTACAAGCAGATCAAAGGCATCCTTCTTCCAAGCTTTCCTGGTATACTGGTAGTCACTCAGACTTGAGACCAGTGATGTGCAGGCACGGAAACTGGGCATGTTTAGGGCACTATCAGATAGAATGAGAAGTTTGAAAGTGTGTTGTACGTTAAGTTTGACCATCCAATGATTGGCTTTTAGTTATAAATGATATTCATTGTTACGGATAAAGACATTTCTATTTCATGGATATCAATTGGTTTAACCGAATTGGCTTGAAAAGAGACACAATCATGTAGCCCCATAGGTGAAGTACAACCTAAAACAGATCAGGTGACAGAGCCTGAAATCTGGCAACCCTGCAATGACTGCAACTTCAGTAATCTTGGGTTTGTTACTCCACAGATTGAATTGACAACGGACGGAAGCACAAAAGAAGTACAAAATTTCATGGACAGCAAAATTACCTCGAAAACAAACAAGTGAACATTAAGTTCTGCAATGTGTTTAAAAGTATTTATATTTTTTTCAACAACCAGAAACACTTACCACAATCAATTTGCTTGAACATTTTCACTCTTTGTTTTCAATATTCAAAATACATTCATCCACAATTCAAACACAGGATACATAAAGAAAAAAAAGTTAGAATATAGCTGTAAAGCATTTTATATCTAGTTACTTGGTAGATGGACTTACCTATGGTTCTTGAGGTACGGTGTAACATTGTGCATAATGGATGTAAGGAGTGGTACCACTTTGTCTTTCTCATCACTGCCATACACCATGTCCAACAGAGGAGCCATCAACTATTAAAGAGAAACATCATTGACTAGCCATGAATGTTTTAGTCACAGATCCTCTATTTCTTCTTTCCAATTAAACACTTTCCTGGGCCCCATTGCACAATACTTACCATTGATGGTAACTTTGCCATCAATGATAACTACCATGGAAACCTGGATTTTGATTGGCTGTTGAGCCCTGTTACCATGGTAGTTGCCATTGATGGCAAAGTTACCATCAATGGTAAGATTTATGCAACAGGCCCTGATGTCTAATTTATAGATGTCTCTTCTTTGAGCCTAGTATCATCAAATCTATTATGATAATATCACAAAACAAGGCCAAAGGACCAAAAATTCAGCAGATTAATTCTTATACGGATACTGACTGAAGGAAAGTGTTGTGTAACTTTTACAGGGTGATATTATTACATATTGTTGAAACCTTTGGTCTTTGAACTATGTGACCTGAGCATTTACCCTCGCTTACCTAGTCCCTCAGATAGGCCTAAAACAGTGAGTCCCCTGGAGCTTTCTTTCAAGCACATACATGTTTGTTCACATGCTTTCTTACCATCTAGATAACATATGAACTTACCTCTGCAAGCAAAGTGAGTGCTTGGACGCTGTACTGTGAATAGGAGTGCTGTGCAGGCGGGGTGCTGAGGGGAGGGGAGGTCAATGGACTATTGCCATTATTGACAGCGCCCTCTGTGGGTGACTCTGGGCCAGCTGCTGAATCTGAGACTGAACAAGAAAGGAGACAGAGCAATGTTTAAAACCCAATGATCTGATATATGAGCTGGTTTATAGTGGATTGTACAAGACACGTTCCAGCAACAAATAATTCATGGTCAATTTTAAAAAAGTAAACATGGACCTAACACTTACCTCGCCCAAACCACAATCCCAAACCTACCCTCACAAACCTAATCACATCATTATCCTTAACCATGTAACTCTGATGAATTAAAGCCCTTAGTCTTGTCATTGGTGCAAATATCAGACCAATGATCAGTGATGCTCATAATTATACATAAGGTATTCTATAATGACTGTGACCAAGGATGATTGTAGATCTTTCAAGAAAGAATGAATGCCAAATATGTTTGACCCTTGCTTACAACAGTTTTTATCACCTGACAAAGTATTGCAGTAGCATACGAAACGTCGTGATCTTTTAGATTCCTTATTGACCACATTGCGAGACAAACGAATATCACTAGCGATATTATTTTCGATATGTTTGCCTTTCTTCAACATTCTAATTTGTGTGAGCATATCAAACACATAAAACTGTCGACAAAGGAAAACTGTGTTAACTTGGCTTCAAATTTCTTCTGCCAACATAATTATTGAGAAAAGGTCTGTTGACAACAGCACCAACACATTAAAAAACTAGATGGATCTTCGACTGCACACAGTACAAAAATGATGCCTCCGCCATACAGCCATTTTAGAAACCGAAACAGAAGCAATTTTTATAATTCAAGTTTGATTGTAATCCATTAACAGGTTCTCAGAATATCGTGATTACAAGCTATTTTTCATAAACATGTATGAACCTTTGACTTTGACCTCATTACCCTAAAATATAATCAGTTCATTGGCTCTGCAAGATACATACAGGCATAACAAGAATTTGAGTCCCCTTACCATCAGCATCCGATTCTGAGATTTGAGAAGCATTGATTTTGACAGAGACGTTTCTCCTAAGCCATGTGGTCTGTTCCAGCGAGGATCCTGCGATGGTGTTTGCTGCCTCCATCAGACGCTGACTGATCTCCTGTAGGTCTCTCTGATCCTTACGCTCATCAAACGGGAGCAGCTTATGAACAATCACATTCAAGATCCTGAACAGAAGATATTCATTTTCATTCTTCATCAGATCCAGTTTTAACCAAATTTAAATATAATCATTTCAGTAATCAACCCACGTGATGTAAATGGGTACCTGGCAGGACTTAATTCCTTGAAATGCTAGAGCGCCGTAATGGCAGCACAGCTAAAGCCGGGGTAATAGTAAATTTGGTGCCTTGAGCATCCCTTGGGGTGAATATGTGCGCATTATAAATGTTTTTATTATTATTATTATTATCAACTGCATCAATTATTTTGTGGGAAATACACACTTAACTCACACACGTCACCTACACACACACACTTAAGAAAAAAAAAAGATATTTGAAAGATGTAATAAATCCATCAAAATGATTTTTTTGACAGCAGAAAGAGAACAAAGAAACAAGACCTGCAGGTGTCCGAGATTAGAACTTCAGGTATCCAGAAGACATATTGGAGACTCCCAACTCAATCAAGTACCAGCTGGACATTCTCAAAGACAATGTGCCGACTACCACATTAGACTCACATGGATATGACAGTTGACAAAGCTTTACAGGCCCGGGAGGTGTTTCACAAAGACTAAGATCAACTTTAAGTTAGACTCAAAGATGGCAGGCAATATGCCCCTAGTTGCTCTCACCATTGGTCTCTCAACTATGATCTTTAGATAATATTTTTTCCATCAGTAATGAACTATCAAAAAAGGTAAATTCTGAAGATTTGTGACCATGCTTTGAACGTCCCTTGAGAAACCAATGCCAGGAATGGTTAGAAGAACTAATGGCATGAACGGCCTGCCATAGTTAAATCCAACTTAAAGTCTATCTTAGTCTTTGTGAAACACCCCCAGGTATAATACTTACCCTAGTAATAGAAACTGAGCTGGAGCAGACAGGTTGAGTTGAAGACCATCCTTGAGGAGTCCTAAGATGGAAGGCCAGGAGTCCCTGAGGGGCGCAACAGCCATCTTCTGGACATAAGCATAGAGGAACTGAAGCATGCTCACCTCAAGTCCAGGTTGGTTCTATAAAACACATTGAGAATAGAATACCATCAAAAGGAAATCCTGCCCGTTAACTATTTGCAGATGGTTTTGAAAACAACTCTTTGTTTACAGGAGCTTCTTTGGTACTTTTCCTATTTTCTAAATTTTCCCATGGCTATTCCACAAAAAGTAGGCCTATTAAGTTTGGAGAGCTCAGTCTTACTCTCAAATCATGTACATATAAACAATTTTTTGCCGCTTGTTCAGCAACAGCATGTTTTGGAGAATTTGTATGAATTTTCAAATACTAACTAAATTTAGCACAATCTCTTGAGTTAGTCCTTAGGTTAAAACAGCAGGGGAAAAGTGTTTCTACATGGAAGTAAAGTTTCAAGCAAAGAATAAAACAGAAAACAGTAGTTTCTCCAGCATTCTACAGCATCAAAGCAGTCTAATCATTTTTTAATTCATATGTAAAATAAATTGAATTAAATACTCTACTCTATCGAAAGAGCTTCTAACAAAATAATCAGAAAATGACAAAGCCTAAGGATTCAAATTTACTTCCTTCCCACGAAGGAAACAGTGATAGTCCATTAAGCTTCCTGGGGGGCGTTCACAAAACTTTTTATTAGTGACAAATGACAATTTTTGTTATAAGATACTGAAAGCCTTGCTTCTGATTGGTTATCAGCAGATTTGTCACTGATTTTTGTCATTTGTCATTGAAAAAAGGCTTTGTGAAACACCACCCTTGAGTGGTTACCATACCTTGTCTCTGATTGTGAATGGTGGTGCCTTGAGGACCAGCTTAATGGTCTGGACCAGGGTGTCCGTCGGTAGAGCTTTGATGGCACTCACAAGCTGGACCAGGACTAGTTGTTCTTCAGAAGGCTGGGCTAGGACCTGAGAGGAGAGGAAACAAATCATGGAAACATGAGGAAACAAATCATGGAAACATAAACTATCAGCTAACAGGTGGAATGTCTATAACTGTACAAAATATGTATTTACTAATATTTGATTTGATTTGATTTGATATGGTTTATTGATGAAAACTTTCATTCAAATAGCAGCCAGAGGCTGAAACATATTGAATTTACAAAAGATTGATACATACAAATGCAAAGCATTAAAAATCGATTTGGTAAAATACAATTATGTTTACATTAGATTACAAAACGGCCATTCACAATGAATAATCCAGGATGCAATAAATGAAAAGAAAGAGAAACAAGAGAACAAATTCATCTTTCAGTATATGTTTATATATTTTTCCCCCGTAAGTTCAAGGTAATTGGAGTCTAAGAGAAACTGGCTTGAAGTGGTTCAGCATTGTTGGCTCTCACACCAGACTTGTAAGTAAGTCTACTCACCTTTCCCTTGGGTGGTTTGTGCCTGCGTCTGCTATCACTCCACACCACTCCTACAGCAGCTAGGAGGTTGGTAGAGTGGTGCAACGCAATAGGGCTTAACAGCTCCATGATCTGTTGCCTCACAGCCTGCAAAAGAAAAATATATTCTCATGTTATAGAAAATAATGAAATAAATGGAGCAAGGCTTTGGTCATGTAGTACTTACAATAATCATTTCAAATGAAATAAATTTAAATGCGCAATTCATATTCCTTGCACAATCTTTAGGATTGTAATATTTTGGAATGAATAACACTTTAGGTATCTAATTAGACAAACATATGCAGATGTGCATACTTGTTTTGATTTCATATAAAGTATTTAAACAATTACTGCTGGATGCATTTCACCTTATACCTTCACAATTAACAGAATTTAGTTTCCAAAGAACATATTTCAGTGAATATTCTGCTGCCCCCCCCCCCCCCTCCCTCCCAATGCAGCCAATATTTTGGTCTGAAACACATCCATCTAACATTTATGTTTCATGTTATACAGTCAAACCTGTCTATAGCGACCACCCGAGGGAAACACAAAAAGTGGTCTGTGTAGACAGGTTCCTTTAGTACATGTTTCAATGAGAAACCATTTTCAAGGGTAACAACAAATGTGGCCTTTGTAGACAGGTGGTCACTAAAGCAGGTTTGACTGTATATGTAGACATACATACACAGTACCATGGTCTTCAATTCAAATTTCAATCCTACCTTTGGTGTTCCCATACTGAAGCTAGGATACTCCTGTGTCTTCTCCAGGTCTTCCCTGAGGAGCTCAGAGCTCTGCACAGCGCTCCACAGACGTGCTATACTGGCCATGATCCTGGGTAGCATACCTAGGAGCCCCTTCCTGGCCTCCGTCTTGGGGCTGCTCATCGGGCCATCGGGTGTGGCAGCACCCTGCAGGGATACATCCAAAACAAACACCACATATTTATGGTATACCCTTAAATGCAATACCTTGGCAATAAACCTTGGAAGTAGGCATTTAAAGTTAAAAACTTATTTGCCTCTCGTTGACATTAGGATGAAGAATCCATACTGGGAAACATGTTTAGTGGCGCTGTACAGAAGTTCACGAACATGGACAAATAAAGGACTCTTCTGGATCAAACTGATCTTTTCTTGACGACCAAAATTTTGACAAATTAAATTTAATGCATAACAAGTCCTAGAATGTTTTTGTCCCGAATTTTACAAACGAATCTATTTTGTTAGTGCTGTTGGTTAGGTCTATGTCTCCAGTTACAAATCAACAGGATATGTTGTAGCTGAGATTAAATTTAATTTGATGACCAATTCTCTGTCTAAACATCAACCCCCAGTCTGGCCTGAATAGAATCAAATTAAATTCTCAAGCCCCATGGTTGCTTACCCCCAGGCAATCACTTCTTTTCTTGAAACCTTAATTAAGACATGTAATTTGATTGTGAATCTGTACCTTTGAGTAACAATTTCAGATTACAGACCGGATTAATCAAAACATATTTCTTAAAAGTTTCACACGTTATGTCATTTTTTAAAGCACATCCAATGAGCAATAATCAATGAGCAGAGACTCATCTTGAAGACTCCACAAAATGGAATGGCCTATCTGAAGATCACCCAACGACTACTGACCTTTGTTTTATCTCTGGTCAGAGCACCAATTAAGCTGCTGAAGAGCTGAGTGGTCGGAGTCGACTCATTCTCGGGACTGGATGCGCTGTGTCTGACGGTCATCGACGACAGGCTCGACGTCGACTCCAGCAAGCAGAAGTGACAGATTTGGGTGAGGCCTTCAAGCATGGTGATCACATGATCAGGGGGAAGGTCTTCCTTGTCACTGATGAAATAAGAAAGTTCTTTCTTTATTTAGTGATCATAACAAAATGTGTAATATATCTGTAAAGCGTTTTATAGACACATTGTTGTATTGATGTATTGGGCACTATATAAAAACAGAGTATTATTATCAACATATTAAACACAAGATGGCGGCTTCAGAATGTCAATACATCTAAAATACTGACACTTTTATTTACAAATGACCGAGCCAGAGATTCAACAAGTACATGTAGTAAGGATAAATATTGACAAATTATCATGAAAAGCATATTGAAATATTACTGGTTATAACAGATTTCACTGCTATTTGACTTCTGAATGATGCAGTATTACATAATAATTAGTTTCTTCTACTCACAAATGACCCACATTATCTTAGTACATTTCAACAGGAAAGCAAGAAGATTCTTGGTTTTACATAGAATGCATTTACACTATATTGGTGCATTTCTACTTTTAAAGGAGAATCCCTAACAATCAAGGCCACCTGGCATAATTACAAATGCCTGCAGAACTAGCATATCTCAATGGTCTGCTAATAAAGCAACAATTTAACATCATATATCGAGCAAGATAAGCTGAAATTACCTTTTACTACTTTCCTGTAGCTTGTAGACGCCAGCCAGGGATTCCAGATTGCGGCAAAGTTGACTGGTGAGGGGGATAACCAGCTTAGGAAGCCCCCTCTCCAAGTAGGGCAGTGATTCAGTCATGAGAGCTATCCAGTGACGATGCATCTTGGCATTGTGGTGCTGCTTGAGGGCGGTCTGTACCGCCGTCAGGAGTAGACCCTGACAGGACAGCCGCTCCGACTTCAGGAAACCCATCGCAGAATTCGGCGACTGGAACTTGAGATGGCGGAACTCCCATTCCCCATCATCTGCTGCGGCTGTTTCTAGAGACGAATCCCTGAGAGGGAAGAGGTGGTCTTCCAGGACGATGATGGTCAGGACCAGCTTCAGGAGTTGGATTTGGAAAGTTTGAGCAACCTCTGTGAGAAGTTCTGGATGGGCATCCTGTATGATGGTTTTGTCCTTTTCCGCCAGTGATGACTTGGACTTCCTGGCACCATACACCGAAGCCAGCAAACAATACACTACAGCCTTTTGAACCTTACACCTGACTAGGAGATCACTGATAAAGGTGGCTAGTCCTCTACCACCATTCTTGACAACATCCACTAGTTCAAACAAAACATGCTGGAGGACTTCCATGCTTGCTGTCTGGACATCCCGATTCCCAAGGGCATCTCTCTCTCTGGCACGGCCGTCCTGAGGGTAGTAGCTGCGCATGAAGTAGACACAGGTGAGGATGAGAACCTCGAGATAGGTGGTGCTCCTGAAGCTGAGAAGTGCTTCTTGCTCAAGCTGGGTGTAGAAGTCCCATCCCGTGATGCAACGCTTATGACGGGCAAGCAGCTGCTGAAGCTTAATCAGCTGGGGAGTGTTGGTGCTGCTGATATTTGTGGACGACATTGCACAGACAAATTGACGTGGGCACGTGTGGAGGATGGATTTTAGCCTCGCAAGAACATGCAATATTTGTTCCTCATCATAGACTTGAACATAAAGTAGGATATGCTGCTGAAGTGGGTGCAAGGAAGTCAGTTTTGATTCCGGCAAAAGACGGATGCGTTTCACATCAAACGCCTGACAGTATTCTTGAGGGTATCTCCATGTGATTTCAGAGTCGCTTGTTGGTTCTGTTTCCATACCTGACATGACCCCTTCTAGATCGTCCAACATGAACTCTTCTGATCCTTTCACAGGGGAAGTAGGTGCAGCTGTACCTCCTTTGGCTCTAATATATCCCTTAGTACTATGGTGTGTACTAGCAGGCGGTGATGACGTTGGGGGCGCTCTTATAACAGAAGCGGAATCTGATTCATCAATCTCCTTCTCCTCAACGTTTGCAATAACCTTATCCACCAAGGCATAGAGGATACTTCTGACTGCATCCTCTATGGATTCATCTACCTCTTCGTTGTACACATAGGATGGTTCATCATAGCCATCACTCACAGATAGATCATCTGTGCTTCCCTCTCCGCTTCCTCTGACTGGGGTAGCAGTGTCTGAACCTGAGTCCGTCTTCCTGTCTGCAGCCATCTTTCCTTTAGTACTGATGCTTAGCTTGGATTTATCCCCAACGCTTGTCCCACTGGATTTCCTCCTCTCTGATGATCCTTCGGCATTCTTGGAGGTTGGCGCGCTGGCTTCGCTATCAGAATCGCTGAACGACGCTGCATGCGCACCCATCATCATCGGGTTGATTGTCACACTGAGAGGCTTGTGATGGAAATCTGGCGGCTGGCTGAAACGTAAACCTAGGTTACTCCGCGTCACAAAGTTCATCTTCTCGTCGACACTCGTGCAGGCAAAGACCGGGTCCTGCTTTCCTGCATTCATCACAAACTTCTGCTCCCCATCTTTCAGGACGTAGAACCTGACGTCCCCATCCACGTTGCTGATACTGTAGATGCGGTTCTCGATGCCGTCCAGGTGTTGCTCTCGCTCCCGGAGCTCCTCCTCCATCTGTTTTCTCCGCATGGCATCAGCTCCAAGGAATTGGACCGATGCCCTGGCTGTCGCGGGATGAAGCAGGACCAGTAGGATGGGTTCTAAGAGCCTGGCTATGTCACCACGGTTGATAGCATCTAGAAGCCAGCTCTGTGTGGTGGAGCGGATCATGCTGCTAGGGTGCTCCATACTGTCTAAGACCACTAATAGAGATCTGTAAGAACAACAGCATCAATATCTCTGATATACAATGAAACAATCTGACCCATGATGAAGTAAAGGAAAGATATATCATTGGAAGCCTACTCCAGTGGATGGATGGTTGTATTTCAAAATGAGGGACTGACCGTATCAAGATAAATTAGCACCATTTAGTATCATACAGGGATTTTACTCTGTATTCCATGAGGAAATCAGTTTAAATGTACACATTGAAAAATCACTGCATAACACCAGACAAATATAATTTTTATTATAGAGAGACATTCATGTACGATGGATCTTACTCAATGTTTGTGTTCTTTAGGATTCTGTCCCTAAGAATTTCTACTGGGTATAAATGAAGTTACACACATCCATTAATGGCCCTGAGTATCTTTATGAACTACTTTTGTCTGTAATATCCTACTTTGTGTAGTGGTGGTAATTTTACCTGATGCTAAGAAAGCATAAATGCTTGTTAGTAAGCAACCAGAGGACCGACAGCTTTAGGTCCTCTCTGAGAGACCTGGTAATGAGGATTAATGCCTTACCAAAGGGCACTAGCGCATTGCCTTTGTTTCAAACCCGGGTCGCCGGATTACGAGACCACTGCTCTACCAACTGAGCTATCGCGCCTTCATCAATGGTACAAAATTAATAAATATTGTGTATCACTTTTCACGACCAGTAGAGACAAGTTTCTCACCTGTCAAATGTTCTGATCTTAGAAGCTGGGCTACTTGATCTTATCTGGCTCCGTATCAGGTGCCATAGCAAAGCAAACTTGGTGTGAGCTTCCAATGATCCAGTCTGAACACAAATCAAGTGATTAGGGATGTTGATTAATTATTTACCATAAATCAAAGGCTCTACTTGATTGCTTAAAGTTGTTTATCTTAATAAAAGATTGACTGGAAAACGATTTGTAAACAAATTTGTGAGGTCAATATATATGAATTCCAAACAAAAAAATTACCAATACAAAATAGTATTAACAATAAGAAGTTGATTAATTTCAAAGTAATAACTGTAAAATCACAATAACATTCAATGTTTTTACACAATCTTCATAAATATCAAAATTTTTAAATGACAACTCTGCAGTGGAACAGGTCAAAACATCTTTTGAGGAACATCGCAACAACCAAATGTGTTACATTAATGATATGAAGATTGTAGTGATAAATTGGAAATGATGTCATAGCAAAATTAAACAGTGGACTTTAATGTCACCATCTGGAAAATATGACTCAGGATCCGACACAAGAAGACCTGGGAGTCACCCACCAAACCAGACCAAACCAAACCAAACCAACCTCTGCATTCATCTTATTATTCATTATACAGTCAAACCTGTCTTAAAGACCACCCAAGGGAAACAGGAAAAGTGGCCACTGTAGACAGGTGGCCTTTCTAGACAGGTTCTACAATACACATTTCTCTCTCATGGGAGACAAAATGCATGGCCACTATAGAGAGGTGGTCTTTATAGGGAGGTGGTTGCTAATACAGGTTTGACTGTAGTTCTTGTCTTACCGTTCTGCTCTGAACCAGCGAGTTTCCGATGATATCTTCACAGATGTAAGCATCAGGTGTAGCGTTGTGAAGCTGATGAAGCAGATCTGCACTACGGGCATGGTAGTCTGGTGTCTGGGGGCTCAGGTGGGACCAAAGACCTACTGCAACTCTCTGTAACATGATCAGCAAATGTGATATTTAGTTGTAGTTGGAAAATGAAAAATAGCTTGACACTGTTGGATATTCTACATGAACTTATGTTAAATGACATGAGTCAGATATTCAAATGTTCTGTCCATGATTTCCTATTAACACGAGTGGAAATATCTCAAGGGCGCACCATCTCAAGGCTATTGCTCAACACTGATTTGTACAATTACAGTGATATCTAGCTATGTCCATTATGTGGGTACATGTTGTATCTTCATTACCTAATCATGGCAGATACCACAATCATTGATCTTACGACAGTTCTACGCGAACCTGCTGTACTTTACTTCTCCCGAGAAGAAAACAAAATGGCTTCCTACCTGGAAATAGCTGGAGCTGTAGTTGAGGCATTCCAAGTGTTTGGATGAGATGGCTGGGATGAGTACCACTGATATTGTGCCTGATTCAGAGCGGGGCGAATTGGGCGGGTTGGGCAGCACCAGTTTGTTATCTGAGCTTGACATGACTGACTTGGTCAGGGTTATGAGTTCCAGGACAGTCGAGATGGCCATGGTCTGTGTTTTAAAGTCCTTGAGGAAGCAGCAACACGTCAGGAGGTTCTGAAGCCAGTCTGGCAGGCCTAGCATACTCCCTGGGAAGGTAAAGTGGAAACATAAGAACAATTAGGTGGGACTAAATATAAAATAACTTCTAAATATACTAATAAAACAATAAGACTTGGTCAGGGTTATGAGTTCTAGGACCATTCAAATGGCCATGGTCTGGGTGTCAAAGTCTTTAAGGGAGCAGCAACAGGTTCTCAAGCCAGTCTGACAGGCCTAGCAAGCTCCCTATAGGTCAATCATACAACAGGCAAGTTGGAACAGGGGATGAAGTAGATTAACCATCATATTCCCATGAAACCACAATTAATTTGGGAGAACTATTTTCTAAAGATATTCTTTTTTAAACTACACTATATACATCAACAAATTATGCAGAGATTTTGTCACCTCTTTCTGTTCATGCTTATTGTGCATTGTAAATGAAGTACAATGCACTATAAGATTACAGAGCCGTCTCTATCATATCTGGGGGGTGTTTCACAAAGACTAAGATCGACTTTAAGTTGGACTTAACTATGGTTATCATGCCACTAGTTGCTCTTACCATTGGTCTCTCAAGGGACGTCACAAATCTACAGAATTTAATTTTGTTTGATAGTTCGTTGTTGAAGTAAAAAAAATTACTCACATTTTAAATGCAAGTAATAGTTAGGACTTGTTTTCTTGAACAATGGGGAGAGCAAACAGTGGCATGAACGGCCTGCCAGTGTTAAGTCCAACTTAAAGTCGTTCTCAGTCTTTGTGAAACACTCCCCTGAAGTGACTTTTATACATGTATATTGAAGATATAGATGAGAGTTCCACTTTACTCACCTTTGATCCTGGGCGCTTTGAGTAGTGAAGCTGAAACGGTCTCGTTACAGTACATTGGAAAGCAAGCAAACTCAACCAACAGATTACAAGCTGTACTGAATGCCTGACATAGCACCTTGGATGATGAACAATTGATAGTCACATCAGCTACAGAGGATACAAAATAATAGAGATTTACAATGATACAATTCAAACAAAAATATCATTACATTCACAAAGATATCATAAAGAACAAACATGTACATGTACTTAAAGATTTTTAAAAATACACATGAATATTATTGCTTTTGAATATATACAAAATGTTTTGTTTGGAAAACAAGGGACAATGTGTACATTGTGTATTAAAATTGTTGTTTATAGGCCACGATCTGTAGTACACAAGTTAACTTAATTTCAAGAAAGTAATTGATGCAATATTTCAAGCTACCAGTATGTTATCAAGCTAACAATATTTACAGTTCAAACTATTAAGAATATTGTTAGTCATAAAAGCCTTAATCTCTTGAATCAATATAAGTATATCAAAATTGAAACAGTTTCAATTGTCAATAATAAAGCCTGCTATTATGTGTTCCCCCTAAAACATCAACAAAAAAACCTGATTGAATCTGCTCACCTAAATACTGCCTGGCAGCCTCATCACTTGTCAATGCAGAGTCTGTTCTTGTCCTCACGTCCTCCATCTTGTCACTCTTTGGTTTCCATGGCAACTCATCCCATGAATTCCTCTTCTTCGACTCTCCCTCCTTTGCCTCATCATTGTCTTTATCAGAAGCATCCCCAGGCTCTTCCTGACCATTTTCCGATGGACCTTTGACGGGGGAAGCAACCACGTCACCCACCTGAAGCTTGGTCATGCACGTCTTGACGATGTCCGCGTTGGGCAAGATCTTCTTGGTGATCAGTTTGGCAAAGAATGTCTGAAAGCACTGGACGCAGGCCTGCATCAAGAACATGGGAGGTCCATCCTTGTCGCTCTCGCTGTTGCCCATGGATGAGATGCTAGGATTAGGTGGCTTTCTATCAACTGTTTTGGCCTGTTCAGGACTGTCCATAGACTCGTCCAGGAGGGAACTGGAGTCCTGTCTACTACTGAGGCTGGTGGGGCGACGCAGACGGGTGGGAGGGGGGTTATTCTCGCTGAACTTCGTAGGCTGCGAGGAAAGGCGGTCAAGCGATTGCACTGTCCCTGAATCATCATCACTATCCTTGTCCTTTTCATCAATTAGTGTACTACTCTCATCATCATCATCCTCCTCTTCCTTATCCTTCAGGTCTGTTCCTACATTCATCCCCTTCGCATCAGACTGCTCACCCTTCCGTGTGGGAACTGGGGCTCTCTCTTGCCCGGCTTCCCTACGCTCAGGTTCAATCATCTCGTACCCATTCTCTATCCCCTCCAACTGCTTGAGAAGAGCCTGAGGAAGCTGGTCTGGTTCGGGGTGTGGTATCAGACCGGTCTTGGTATCAGGGCTGGTCACCATGGATGGCTGGACTTTGGTCAGCAGTTTGAGGCACAGCCCAAGGGCATGGTGAATGTCACTCAGGTCCAGGTAGCCACAATAGTTGGTCAGGGTCATGATGATCTTGCACAGAAGCTGCGGTAGATACTCCGTTGGGGTTTCAGGGTAGGTTTCCTGTGTGGTCATTGAAATAACGATTAATGGAGCCAACAGAAAAGACTCTGAATCCTCTATCATTTATCAAGGATCAATAAGAAAAGAGAAACATAGTACATAGTCAACTTTCTCTACAAGAAGTTATCTTGACTTAAGTCCTAACTTATGAGAATATTCTTTTTTCATACATTAACATTTCTAATTTAATTTTTAAATAAAATAAACTCAAATTATTTGCAGGTTAATACCCTATTAAATGTGACAACTAATGACAAAAAGTATGAAGTTCAGAGTTTAAATGGACCTTGAGAAACTGTACTAACAGTGTTGTCCGATAGACCACCCAAAAATAAATTGCTCTAGAACCACCATCAGCAGTAGCGATATACTAAATCTGCAATATGTATGAATTTGGATGTTTCATTGTTTGATTAAGACATGCAACAGATAATGTAAGTACTCACTAAGGCAACAATGTCCAGGAGGAAACTGACAAGGACACAAAGTTTGGTACAAGTAAAGTTAGTACTGGTAGAGCTGGTAGAGACAGAGCCCTGTGCAGTACTCCGAAGCACACTGTGCTGACAGCACAATTCAAATTGCTGGGCAATGTATTCCCATATGAAGTACGGTTCAAACGAGTTAAAGAGCAAGTTAGCCGTCTTGATCAGCTCGATGGGCTTCTCTGCTCCCTGCAGCATCTCCCAATGAGCAAAGTCCGCTTCGTTGTTTGTCGCCAATGGAACAGAGTTGTCCGGTTTTGAGGGTGCCTTCCGCTTGGTGCAGTGGGTGAAGAGAGCCAGGAATACTTCCAGGAGGATTTCATCGATGATAGGGGTGCTGATCTCCGGTTTGTCCAGAAGGCTGATCAGGATGCGGTAAGGTTTGAAGAATCGCTGCTTGCTGTCCAGGTTGTACGGATCCAGCGGCGGATCGTGGAGCCACTTCCGCAGCCCCTGGATCAGCAACCGCTTGGAATGAATCTCAAAGTACTCCGACACCTCATCCTCATTGCTGACCATACTGTCATTGGTGAGCACACTATTGGTTCTTCGATGCGCCATCACGGATTTGTCCATCCCTACAGGAAGTGCAGGAGGCAGGCTGGGTAGCTTCTTACCGTTCTCGATACCTAGCAACCAGGAGAAGAGTCTTCTGTTCAAGGACATGTCCCGACGGAGAAGAACACCGAGAGATGCAGTGAGTAGCTGGGCAAGTTTATCAGGCTCTAAGCCGCAGTTGTGAATGGGGAAGCAGATCATTATGAGGTCTAGCACACTGCGCTGAACGAGCACCACAGCATCGTTGATGGCTGCACAAACAGCTTTCACCTGCAAAAGAAACCATGCATTAATTTCAATTACAAATACAATAAATGTAATAGATGTTTCTGTCATCATTACTTAGTTTGAATTGTAACTCCTTCATATTGCAATAATATAATCTTCTCACGCTATATAAGTTTTTATATTCTGTTATGTTACAAAATGTATGACTAGTAAACATGCTGACATCTAACTCAGCACGTAGTAACAATATACCCTTAATAACATTAATGTACAAATATACATTCATTCAATTAGTGTACACTATATTAAAGAACATCCATTCATTATCACAGCACAGTATAATTTGAAATGAATTTTAAAATGTATGACTGCAATACAAAGTTCAATGAATAACCTAACCTCTCAAATCTAACTGCATGTAATCTATTTTCCAAGAGAGAAAATAATCTTCTACATTACATGTATGTGGACAGTACGAGTAGGCCTACGTTACAGGAAAAAGTAAATTCATTCTCCAAACTGTTGCCACAATAGTCCATTTAATGTTATGTGAATTTCAATGAAGTGTCTGAAAATTAGTTTACATGCATCTATTTATAATATTCATACAGGGTATTACATTAAAACAAACAGAACAATTTACTGACCATGATGCATTTGTTGCTACCAAGGAAGTACTTCTGGTCACTGATGGGCAGTTTCCTGTCCACCTGAGACAGAATGAAGGAGATGGCCGGTAGTCTGACCACTGGACTGGACAGAACACATTCCCACAAAGCACCATAGAAGTTTGACTTGACCATACCGGCACATAGCTGCTCTAGTAGTGTGTTGGTACTAGGATAAACAAAAAGAAAAGAAGAAACAATGGGGTTATTTTTTTTCAAAATAATCATAATCATTCACGTAAGTTTACTGAAATGATGTGTGGAGATGATAAATGTGTGGAGATGATGAATGTGTGGAGATAATAAAAAAGCTACTAGTACACGGTACCAATGCGTGCCAAGCAAATACAAATCAAACAACTTCTAAACTATTTTTAGAATTGATTGCTGAAGTAATACGTTAAAGTATAACTGTGAATAATTTAGACAATATACAGACCCAATGACCTGTAGTCTACTAAATTCAAACTTGGCACTGGGTTGAGGCTTTTGTCCTAAGTTAGGTGGAAGTTGTCTGAGGTCTAAGTTTTCCACTTGTTAAACATGATTTCAGAACCAGGGTCAGGTTCAACTGAATAAGTGGAATACAGACCTAAGACGAGTAGAGTCAACACAATGCCGTCTTGGTCAGGGTTATTTTTTTCTGAGAAATGATACAAACTCCTTTCAGCCTCGTTCAGATATGGGGTGGTGAAAAGTGGAGAATTTTTTGTGATGACGTAAAGTATATTAAGCCTCACATTTCTGTATCTTAAGACACAGAGCTCAGTCAGTATGTGTAGGACTTTTGTTGCATATAGTTGCCGTTCATTTACACTATAAAAAAAACAGAGGATCGGCTGTTTTGCAGCGGTTTACCGTGTCATATCTGAACGAGCATTTAGCTTGTAAGCCAGGTCAGTTCTCACGTAACATACCTGTCAAAGAAATCGGAACCTTCCTCTAAACCGGGAAGGATACCCTGGAGGAGACCTGTGAGGGCGGGCTTCAAATGCTCTCCTAACGGAAGATAATGCTCCTCGTATATGTTGAGTAGAACAGGCTTGACTGACATGGAGGCATTGCCAAGCAGAGGGAACAGGCCCGCACTGTATATGAACATGTCCTGAAAAGAGCAAGAAGAAAATATGATTATTCATAGTCATTGGCATGAAAAATGTAGAATTGAATGGCTGAGGTAACAGGCCTGCACTGTATTATGAACATGTCCTGAAAAGAAAATAATTTGTTTCTTCTAAGTTTAGTTTTAAGTATAATGTTATAAGTATGCTTTCTTACAGACATTTAAAAAAAATATAAGGTATCTTAATATGCAATACCATTCATATTGCATTACTGCAGTATCACTTTAAAGTTGTCTTTGTCTATAAATACAGTTGTTCTTCACAAAACATAGGATTGCTTAAAACTTCTGACAAGGACGACAGCTTTGTTTTGTTTTGTTTTACTATAGTATTAAAAATCAAGATACTATAAACATGACCCTTTGTTTACACCAACATGTTCAGGATTATAATTCAAATTATATTGAGGATTTTTGTTATAAATTAAGAACTATTGTATATAGCTGTACGAATAAGTTAAAATAAATCCCAACTCTCAAGCTATGAATCAAGCTAGCATTACTAAGTCAGGATCCACGATACCAGTAATTGATATCTTGATCATCATAATGCTAAAGACTATATCATTATCAGTAGCAAGTGAATGCAAAGTGACCAACTGCAATCAAGTGATAATAACCCCTTTTATACATATATGTATAAAGTGCAAACACAAAAAAGAAACAGCTGTTCAGTTTTAAATACCAGATGCTATAAACCATGCGATTTTCCCACAATAATAAAGCAGTGGTTTCTGCTGTGCAATGTAAGCTACACATAGCAGATATATCTAAAATTATGTACAATGTTTACAAACATACTACACATAGCATTGCAGAAAGGCAGTTACCAATTCCTTCTTGCATTAAGCAAACTGACAAGAAAAATGAGAGCTACAATAGCAGGTATATCTATCATAGTATCATTGTGAACAATGTTTAACACAAACATAATATGTGAGCATTGTCGAAAGTTATGCCCTACGCAAACTGACATTTAAAAAACAACAGACTCAGTTGCTGAATTGAAACAAAATCCCTCAGTACCCTGAAGATATCCTTTGGTAAAAAATGATTGAAAAATGCGGATTCTAGAAGCCATATGGCATTGCAGCGTCTACCCTGGATGCTGAATACAAAACACCACAATCTGGCTTAATGCCACATACTTCAAGGGATGTTTTACGAATCGTTGGATCAATGAGATTCAGTGCATCTAATATCATAAAAACATGAATATTTTGTTCCTTTGATTGATCCTGTAGGGATAATAACTGCAAACTTTGGTACATAATACTTCTTTAGTATGTACTTTGAATTCATAATCACCTATTGGTGATGGAGCGGAAAAGTGTGTGACAAAAAATCTATCCAATGTACTAAGGCTGTGCACAACAGTGTAATGAGGTACCCGAGTACACTTCCAGGCTCACAAGCGAATACTCGAATATTCGGACGCCATGTTTTTTTATAATTTTTTTGAATTTGTTTTGATTTTTTTTGATTTTTTTTTATTTTTTTTAATTTTTTTTGTTGAATTTTTTGATTTTTTGATTTTTTTGATTTTTTTTCTTTTTTTGCCACTACCATACCAGTCGGCAGTTTCCCAGGTCCCTCGCCGAAAACGCATGCAATTTTACTTGCAGTTGAAGGCGCCGATTTAATAAGAATAATAACAGTAAACAATGCTGTTTTAAAAACCAAAGATGGCAGAATAATCCATTGTCCTCCGAGTCCAAACAGAAATCTGGACATTTGGTCCCAGATTCTGAAAGGTGAGTTTGACAGTGCTTGAGTTGGGAAACATTTTTACCGACGGTACCATGCCAGTGGTCGCCGCTCTCCCTGGCACGGGTAAGCGTGGGCCTGGAAAAAAAAAAATTTGATTTTTTTTTTTTTTTTTTTTTTTTTTCGCGGCCGAATATTCGGGTACGAGAAATCGTACCCGAGTAGTTGTCAACCGTGCGGGTACTCGAGCATTCGACTACACGTCGCAGCCTTACAATGTACACACCATTACAAAATTGCATTAGGATAGTTGTCATGCTTCAATTATCTTTCTCATGGACACATGGAAGAAATAGTCATGTTGCAGACTTACTTTACATTTCAGTGCACGTCATGGTTTTATGCCCTTTATTATGGGTATGCCCGTTTGGTTTTACTCTTTGGGCCTCTTACAAACTCTTACTCCAACGCCTTACCTGACATAGTAGCTTTGGTCCGATGAATCTAAAGATAAGATCATACGTTTCTAAGGCTTTGAGGTGCACCCCGCTAGGAAGGGCAGGATGCGTGCACTGGGCCAAACGTTTCCCGATCAAGAGACGTTTTGGAATGATACGGTACCGGGAGTTTGTTTGCAGGACCTAGATGTATAAAGGATATTAAACAGAAGTTATCATCAATCACATCATTAAATTAAGGTTATACAAATATTTTTTGGGAAGTCAATGGAATATTGACGTTAAAGTAGTGTATGCCATTCGCAGTGGGTTAAGGATTAGGTGTAGTGGTCTTGTGGAGAAGTCTCCAGGCTGTGAATCGCAAGGTACAGGGTTCAAATCCCTCCCTTCAGCCACAAATAAATCTACATTTGCCACACTAAACCTAGGTGTAAGTGGATACTAGGTAGGAAGGATTAATTCCTTGAATGTACTGAGCACAACGGTTACTAGAGCGAAAGCTGTATTATATATACAAGAACGGCATATTACCGTATTAAGGATTAGCCAGTGAACTCATACATGTATTCTCTATCACATTACACAACAAAATGTGTATGAATGTTTAGGGCATAAATTGGCTCTACTCTGCATGTTTATGACTCAAAACCTTAGCAATAGAATACAATTAAAAAATTCAGTCTAAGTTTTGGTTCAAATTATTTTTTTCTACACTCTTGATTAATAAGGAATGGCTTTCCCCTTCGTACAGGAAAGGAAGTCACATGAATTATAAAGTTTAATCTTCCTGTTTGTCTCACTCACAATGGAAAAGATACAAAATGAAAATGAAACTTGTTTAAAATGGAAGTGGTACATGTACAATCCTGCTCTAGTTATTTGTAAATATTTGGACGGCAAATAATACAAGAGAAGTAGTTTCAAAATTGGCAAGATTTAATAAATTTGATATAATATATAATCATGTGATTTTGTTTCCTTCTCTGTTTTAATTGCCTTAATGTATGGAAAGGAATGAACCCGTTAGCATACTTTGTCTTTTGATTCACTTAATTCACTTATTTGAAAATCACTTGAGTAAATTTTACAGGTCTTCCCAGACAAGACTAACAAAATGTAGTCTAAAGTCTCTAAAACCAAGTAAAAGCCTTTTAACATGTAAACAACGGGCATGTGGGGATGAAAAGAAGTAGCTGTTTGCAACAAAGGTCCATACATGTACTCATTTATCTATATCATATCAGATACAGAAATGTGAGGAGCACTATGCTTTATTTGCCACACCATTTTGGGGGCAGTTTACCACATCCTACCATAAAAGTGAAAGGGGTCTAGCCCTGACGGTATAAATGCCATCCATACCTTGTTTAGCTTTCCCAATGCCGAGATGAGATCCGCCCATTCACTGGAGTACTCGAAGGCCTTGAGCGCCTTCTCCACCGCGCTGACATAGGCCCGGTACTTGGGCTCCGACAGCAGCTCGTTCTCATCCATGTTCATGGAATCTGGTAAAGAACGCTGTCCATTGGATTGACCAAGAATGAAAGGTCCTAGGCTGACCTTGGGAAGGTTCTTCACACCGTTGTTGATTGCGGTCACCCCCTTCCTGTTTGAAGATAACAAAAACAAAGATCATAATCAACAACTTCTTTGATAATTTTTATGTAAAGCGCTGTGAAACAACAATTAGTTTGTAAGAGCGCTATAAAAATGACTTTATTGTATTGTATTGTATTGTATTGTATATTAGGCTAGATTTTCCACCAAAAAATTATAGCTTCTTTTCAGTTGGTGAACACACATACCGGTACCCTGTCAAATCTATTTTTGCTGTCAGAGTGCAGCTAATATTTCATGGGGTATAGCAGAGAATGCTTTTCATTGGACAGACCATGATGACAGTTCCAGGCTGGCCTTGGGAAGGTACTTGAACCCCCTGTTGATAGTGGTCACTCCCTTTATTCGAGATTCAGAGTCTGGAATACAACATGTACATGTACGTACGCTTCTGCCTAATCAACATCTCACGTATCATTTTCCTTTGCACTCCAGCTCTTCTAAGAACTTCCTCATTACTAACTTTGTCAGTCCAAGGGATTTTCATAATTCTTCTTAAAAACCACATTTCCCAACTTTCAAAACGCTTTCTAGTATCAGAGGTCTATGTTTCACTGAGTTTCAATGAGTGGTAAAAAAAATAATGAAAAAAGCTTGAAGTCACTTGAAAAAGCTACTTGACAGTTAGTCCAGATTCAGTCCGTTCGTTCTTTTTATCCCCCACACACATCGCGGTCTCTCCACTGATCGCGCAATCCCCAAATTTCCGTCCACACGAACGTCCAGACGAATCTGCCAGTGTCGGGGGTCAAAAGTTCGCGCTAATGTATGCTGACGTAGTGCCTTCGCTTATGCCCCAATGAATATGCATTAGTAACATCGTCGAGCTTTGTTTGTATTAGGATTAGGTCAGCCCTGCCTGAAACCTTGGACCATGCTGAAACTCTACACGCACTGCCCCGATGCAGTGTAAAACACATTGGGTGGAAGTCCATGGTTTTAACTCCCTGATCTCTTCACATGCATGCAAACTGTATTCTTGTCTGAATTCAATAAGATTCTTACTTGCAATCACTGCCATTATCTCTCGTTGCATGAATAAATCAGCAGTAAATTTAAGATGGTGGTCTCCTGAATTTGTCAATTAAGTTGAAATGATTTGTAAACCGTTGAATAAAGGTAGAATTATTATATATTTTTTTATTATATTATATGATCATAGGCCTATATATATTTGGACTTTTATTAAAGGTATTACAAAGTTTCGGTATGGGGTCATGAATTTGGTTCAAATTAACACATTAGAAGCATATGCGTTCCTACAATATACATTGATCGTTGTCGCGGTTGAAATCGAGTCTAAAGTTATGAAATTATAAATAATAAACTCTTTATGTTGTATAGTTCCCTCTCAAGGTCAAGATATTAATTTAGCTATAAAAACAATGTTTCTTGACTGACATCGACCGATTAGCTATTCCCGTTAGGAAATTATATATCCCAACTACATATTCTGAGATTTTCATGGTCGCAGCTACGATTGTACGGCCATAGGCGCTATTTGAAATTTATCAAAATTTACCGGGAGCACCGGTAAATTTTTATATCCAATTTTTCTCGAAAACAGAAGTGTTTTAGGGGCTAATTTTGTCAGTGCTTATAATACATCCACAGGGGCATCCAAATATATCAAAATTTTAAAGATTCACTATCCACCCAATTTTCAAAATTTCCCAAAACTTTGTATTACCTTTAAAGTACCTCGTTTAACGAAATAATGATACTATCAATTATAATGATATGAAGGTCACTTAATTCAACATAAAAACGCTCAGGCATTTGACACGGCACATAAATATGTCTCTATACAATTCTCTTTCGTTCATGACTCGTACTCGTTGGAATGATGAGCCACAGACAAATTTTATTTATATGTATTTGTTATACGGGGCAAACTTTCATATTTTCTTTGGGGTATATTGAGCTAGTATTAGGAATTTGGACCACCAAGATTAAAGGTATTACAAAGTTTTGGTATGGGGTCATGAATTCTGTTCAAATTAAAATATTGGAAGCATAGGCCTATATGCGTTCCTACAATATTCATTGATCGTTGTCGTGGTTGAAATCGAGTCTGAAGTTATGAAATTATAAATACTAAACTCTTTATATTGTATAGCTCCCTCTCAAGGTCGAGATATTAATTTAGCTATGAAGCCCACGCCAAAGCTATACACGAAATTGACTGGCGCAAATAATCTTTGAGATTGAAGAGCGCCATCTAAACGAAGAACCAACCACCTATGAAACAATGTTTCTTGACTAAAATCGACCGATTAGCTATTCCCGTTTGGAAATTATATATCACAATTACATATTCTGAGATTTTCATGGTCGCAACTACCATTGTACGGCCATAGGCGCTATTTGAAATTTATCAAAATTTACCGGGAGCACCGGTAAATTTTTATATTCAATTTTCAGTCTCGAGAACAGAAGTGTTTTAGGGGCTAATTTTTTTAGTGCTTATAATATATCCACAGGGGCATCCAAATATCTCAAAATTGTAAAGATTCACTATCCACCCAATTTTCAAAACTTCCCAAAACTTTGTATTACCTTTAATATCATTCTTACGTGCTTTTTTTTTCCTGAAGGACGGGAAATGGGGAAATCTTGTTTGGGAACATGATGATCTGAACAGGGGGTCGGAATACTTTAGGTGTCGGGAGGGGAAATAAGAACGAACATCAGTGGACGAAAGACATTCGTGGTTTAAGAAGAAAAAGAGTGGGCCTATTCCCAATTCTTTTGGCTTATTATTTTATTTCCATCTATAGAGAGTGAGCAAAGAGCGGCAAAAAGTCTAATGGATGGTCCAATACGATTTACTTTTGGCTGTGAGCGCGCAAGTGACATCAATCAGATTGTACGAGAAGTTTTTAAGTCCTTAATGATTTATTTGCAAAAGTTACTTTCATTAAAACTTTTAACCGTATATTCGATTAAATGAAGCTTTAAATACTTAAAACAGTTTAAGTCTGAAGAAGGATTTAGAACTTAAGAGAGTATGCGATACTGAAATATTGAGCCTCATGATATTCGTTATTAAATCTGAAAGGTTTGTGCCCGGTTGAAAAATCTCTTCGACTTAAAATAATAAACCATTCGCGCTTAGAAATAAGTCTTATTTTGTAGAGCATTATTCATGTTAATATTATAACGGAAAACCTAGTCTGTGAAACAGTATTGTAAGAGTTGCCTTGTTTCATTCACTTAGACTTTTATGAGGCAATATATTGAGTGGGAAGTGGTGAAAATAGGAACGAACAGATATCTGCGGACGAAAGAGACGGATGGAGGAAGAAGAATATGTAAATTATATCTATCTTGGACATGTTTATTTTGACGTTCGTAGAGCATAGTTCTTGTTCCAATTAAAAGGTGGAATAAACCTAAATTGCGAATAATAATAGGATTATTAATAATAATGATAATAATGACAACAACAACAAAAAACGATTTAAAAAAAAGTAATGATAGTAATAACAATGATAATGATAGATGTTATATTCTACATCATTTATCTTAATGGTGTAATATTGTTCTTTATTTAATCAATGTTGATTTTCATGTTTCGATATGGGCATCAAGTATCCATGTGTTTGTTGTAGTAAGCCAGTGAAACGAAATCAAAAAGCTCTTCGGTTTGTTCAAAGTATGGGGAATGGGTTCACATTAAGTGTGACAGAATTCCACGAATACAAAGTTATGTTCATACCATCACACCCAACTGCAAAGTATGATGATTAAGCAGTATCTTGGGCAATTTAAAGAGAGAAACAAACGATGAAATCATCCCTAATAATCTAATCACAATGTAGGGGTACAATATGGCAATAATTGTATATTTGTGCTTTGAGGTTTCCCTTTGTAGGTGCCCGTTTTTCCGTAAAGTCCCCTTTTTGTTGGTGCCCCCCTACTTTGGAAGTTGCTCCGCAAGGCACTTGTCCACGGTAAGAGGAAACTGTTAAATCTCGAAGAACAAAACCTATATAATCTCACATGGCTATACTCCCCATATAATGTCTACAATTTCCATTTGGTATTTTTAAATTCATAAATTGGTTGTAAATTGCTCTGAAAAAATGTCATAAAATGCACTAAAATAAGGCTTATACTGCACCGGAGAGAATCTAGGATCCCAGAGCTTCCAAGGCCCCTGGACCCCAGCATAAAGGGACTTCACACATCGCGCTGGTGATGTGATTTCAGGGTGAGAGCTTCCGAGTCAACGCTCCTTCCCCAACTTCAAGAAAGCTTCCTACGCCTATAATCTACAATGTCTATTTTTATTAGGCACCTATAATCCACAAGCACCATTTTTTAATATAGGTTCCTCACATTTTACTTGAAGTTTTATTTATTCCACATTTTACAGAAAAACAGTTTATATTCTTTCAATTTTTTATTTTTATACAGGCGTATATTTTATAAGAGTAGATTTCACACAAGAAGAAAAACAATTAAAGATTTCAAATCAAATATAATGTACGCAAAATAAGTACGAAATTTCAAAATATGTAGATATAACGGGCAAGGTAAAACAATGTAAAATGTGGGGAGCCTAAATAAAAAGCATAGCTTGTATGTGAATAGGCTCCCGTACTTAATCGGACATGTGAATTGAGTTTCTTTGTAACTTGATTATGTACCGTTACCATAGCTATTATGATTTCTATTTCATATGTCTGTCTCTATACTGTAAAATGTGGAGAGAGCAACAACAAACAAACTTGAAAACTTGAAATGCAGGAAAACCACAGGTTTTTTAAAGCAAGGATATCGAAATTCACGACGTTGGATGGAATTACCCCCTCCGACCACTTTCCTGTTCGGTTGCTTTGCTACCTCGCGGGGTCACATTAACGATGCCACCCCCTTGATACAATTTCCTTACAGGTATGGACGTGTGACCATAGTTCGCGTGTGCCCTCAGTAATTCGCTATCTCAAAAATCGGTAAGATTTCGAAAATCTAATATATAGGCCTATAGTGGAAAGAGGAACATAAATTAACCAGAGATGAAATTTTCTTTGGAATTGGGTGCGAAATTGAGAAAATATTGACAAAAGATCGGTAAATTTTGCAGTCATTATTTTGGGTCCGTTCCGAAAAATTATCAACTTACCGATAAGGGTCTGGAAATCTACATTTTGAGAGCAGATATCCTCAAAATTGTGAGTAAAAAGTGCTCCCAAACTGGTTGTATGATATATTGCCTTGCAAATTACGATATTATCTTGTTTTTTTTTATTAATTGCGTTTTTGATAAATCAGCTGTAAAGCCCCGTGCGCGAAGTAAGGTCTCGTTGATTTTATAACGTTTTTAGTTGCAGAGCGCACGCTGATCCGAAATTAAAATGATAGGTCATCTACATAATTATGCAGGAAACAATAATTGTGATAAATATGATCAAAATATAGGTAAAGGGTAGGAGAAACAAAAAATGGTGAATTTCCATATTGAAAAGGGATGGAAATTACCCATGTTAATATCAGAAGCTTAACTTAGGTAAACGATGTTCAGTATTTTTTGACAAAATAATACATACGATTTGTTCAGTTAGTCCGAAACATAGTTAAACGATGACATTGTATGAATCAAATCAATTATGTGCCAGGATAAGTGTGGTTAAACATAGAGGCCGGTTAGTTGGAGGAGGAGTGGCTTGCCACATAAAGGAAAATATATCTTACTTAAGAAGAACGGATTTGGACTGAATGTCACAAGATTGAACTGATGTGTTTAGAAGTAAAAAGGCACCAAAGCAGTCCTATTTTGTAGATATAGATCCATCCAGTGATGCAACTCTTCAATTTTCTTTAATATACTATAACAAAATATTAATGATGTATTTTCTGTCACAAATTCTGTCACTATTGTTTTTGGTGACTTTAATTGTAATATGATGACCATTGTCTGTTATGCGACCTATCGTATATAATGCTCGCCATATATACCATGCACCCAAAACCTTCGACAAATACCATTTCCTAAAACAGAATACAAAAAAATGATCCTTTTTATTCACCGGAAATTGCCATTGTCCGTCCAGAATTGCAAGTCACAATTTCAAGAAACAATGTAAACATTTCTCTAACATGCTTTAAAAAAACACGACAATCTGATTACTGTGGGGGGGGGGGGGGGTTCTCGCCGTGCATCTCATGTGCGCTCCATGTATAGTTTAATCAAAATGTACAAATGTTTTTTTTTTTAATATATTGAATTGTATTGATGTTTTCATTCATGTTTTGTTTTTATGTTGACTGATTTTGATTGTATCATGTGGTGAGGGAGGGCTCCGTTGGAAAGCAGTCCTTATAACTGAATCGGAATACCCTTCACTGTTTTATCCATTGTAATAAATAAAACATAAATAAAACATAAATAAATGTTAGATTCGAGAGTCATTCAGTCCCAGTTTCGTATAGCTCCATATTTCAAAGCTTCGGCAATCTTCTCCTCCGTAAAACGATGATGATTATATCCACAGACGTTCTTACAGATTATGGTTAACAAACGATGATAACAACAGTTCCAAAAATCATGAAATGTAAATGTAAATCTCAGAAAACCAACTCGATAAAGCCAACCCGAAGAGCACAGTTTGTGTAAACTCGATATCAGGCGTCAGGACGTCAGTATTTATAGTTCAGTTTCTTTTCAATTTGCAATAGTCAGTTCATGTTTTGCTCCACAATCTTCAAACTTTAATTTCTTTCAACAAACAGAGGATTTTCTATTTATAGAAACATTTGAAATGCATTAACGTAATAAACACTCCACCATAATTTTTTTAAATAAGTATGGAATCCTTATAATGAGAATAGTAGCTTCGTGACGGCGGCGGAACATTACGTAATGCGCCAAAGTGATTGTCAGGTTTTTCGTCCAATCAGCGTACATCGAACGTGTATAGCTTTGTGGGCGGAGTTAATCTCCCCCGGAATTCCGGGGGAGAATGGCAGATTCGTCTGGACCGTATTCAGGACCCAGATTTAGAGGAATGGCTAGGTCTACTTTCAACGTTGAGGGTGTGTTATTTTATCAGCTGATTGGGTGCGCTAAACGAAAACGGTACAGAGGCTGGACTACTTGACAGTCAGTGAAGAGGCTTCTACATGTACATGTATGTACGCTTCTGCCTAATCAACATCTCACGTATCATTTTCCTTTGCACTCCACCTCTTCTTAGAACTTCCTCATTACTAACTTTGTCAGTCCAAGGTATTTACATAATTCTTCTGAAAAACCACATTTCGCAACTTTCAAAACTTTATAATATCAGAGGCTAAAGTCCATGTTTCACTGAGTTTCAATGAGTAGCAACAAAATTATTAAAGAAAAATGCTTGAAATCACTTGAAAAAACTACTTGACCTTCAGTGGAGACGCTTCTACAGTACGTACATGTACACAAAATGTACAAGGTGTTTGCTAAATTTTACAGAACATGTACAGTTTTATATTGCACTTACGATTGCAGAAAGTTTGTATTGTAAAACCAGAAAAAAATTGAACTCTGACTCTGTACCAAGTGCTGCAAGTATAAAAAGAGATGATTAAAAACTCCCTGGATCAACACTAATTCTACTGTAATCCCTGCTAATATCATCTAATCCTCAATCACATAATAGTGTATAAGCTTTGACAATAATCTGTTTATTCCCCTCTCTCTCTCTCTCTCTCTCTCTCTCTCTCTCTCTCTCTCTCTCTCTCTCTCTCTCTCTATCTATCTATCTCTCTTGCTTTCTCTCTGCCTCGATACATTTTGCAAGAGCCAATTTCCATTCATCAGATTTCCCTGATTTTGAGATGCTTATTCTAAACAGCTGTGAAGTTTCATCTACAGTCAAGTAACCCATTTATATTTTGAAGTGAGGGTTGAAAAATTATTTTCAGGCTGCCACATTATTTTCCTTTGCTTTCTTTCATTTGCATCTAGGCCTCTGTGTATTCAATTGATGCACAATTATACAGGATGCTGGAGGTACTCATTTCACAGTAGGCTACTACAAGGTTGTGACTTGTATTTGTAAGAATATTCTCATGGAAGTCCGACTGCAGTCATAAATTCCAGAAAATTCATGATAAAAAAATCAACAAAGTGTCAACTAACTCTTTGTATCACTGATGCACACACAAAAAATGATGTGCAACATAAATGTATTAAGTCAGTATTGTTGGGGTGATTTACAGTTCATACTTTGCCTCTAAGGTGTTTTCTGAATTCCCAACACTATTGTCAAGTTTTCCATGGGGGCTTTTTTGAGCAACCGATAAACAAATCGCTATCTGCTCCCATGTACATGTATTTCCTCAACCAAACTTTCATGGTGCATTAGATTCCAGAGAGTCTGAGCTTGTAGACTATTAGGCATATACACCTGTACACAGCAGGGAAGTTTTCAACTTGAGAGAACATTCATAGGTATTGTAAGGAAGTGAGATGACAGCGAGAGGATGACACATCAAGACATCGTCGGAAAGAAACATCATCATCTTCTTCCACCTGCGCATGTATAAATAATGTAGTCTTTATTCTCAGACCAGGGAGATTCACTCCCATCTTCCTGCCTGGACTCATAAATGATGCAATTGTTCTCATCTAAGTTGAGGACGTTTCCTTAAAAACTAGTTTAAAAGTATAAAGGTTAGAGTAAAATAGAGGAAGTAATTCATTCTGTCCAAAAATTTCTTTATACAGGTAGAGTGAAGAGGGGAAAAAATCAGTCCGACTGAATTCTGAATATATAAATGCAGACTCAAATGTTGACACTTTCTTAAAATGTACAGTCCGTGGAATACCCAGTATTTATCATTTGGACAATGGTTTTGACAAGAAGGGCTACATACATGTACATGTAAACATTACATACAGGTAATGTGCAATGTAAACATACATGTTCCTCCAGTCTTCAGAGTACAGACCCTGAATCATGACTAACAGGAATAAGTTCTAGCACACCAGGCAATTCAGGGTTATACAGGAACATTGGTTAATATTCCTTTGTAGATATGTGACGCCTCTTAATCAGCTAATATTGACTCAATTAGTAATCTAAGTCTGTCCTGGGTGATACCTACAGTACAAAAGAAAGTACCATCTGCTTGTAACAGTGAAAAATATACACGGGGGCTCGGGCGAATTAGCCACCTGAAATGCCCAAAATAGCCCCCGAAAATCAGAAAAAAGCCCCTGTAAATTTTAAAATGTTATTTTCATGCAGGCAAGCTTGAAAAGTAGCCCCCGAAAAATAAATATTAATTTTTACCCTGGCTTGTAAATACAAGTTTCTCTACGGTATTTGAATTGCTATCAAACCTTCAAAGCATAGTGTATCGAAATTGTAAATGTATATTTAAAAATTAAAAGTCAGAAAATTGAGTTGCACAAAAAGAAGTCCACTCGTAGAGATATACGATAATGATAATTTTTCATGACTTACATCCTTTGTCTGTTGACATTCATTATAGCTCTGTTTCTCTAAATATGCATGGAGATTGAAGAACACACTTTCACTCAGGTCTCAAATACATTGCCTGGCCCTACAACATGAAGATATTCCTTTCCTACATTTGCTGCTCCAGAGATACTACAGACAAGGCATAAGGACCTCGTCTAGAAACTAGAAGTACGCGACTGTACCAGCAGTTTGGGGTTTGCTTTACAACCAATATGAACCAGCATTTCTTACGAGTTCTTGTTGTTTTTTTGTTTTATATAATAATAAATAATGCAACTGTAGTGTCTCTGATGGGGTCATGTTGCGATGCACATAGCAAAGCTCGTAAATTTTACACATTTATTGGCTGTACAGTACAATGTTCACTGAAAGGTATATAAAAGATGACTCATTGTTGGTGTGAGGCATATTAGTACATGTATGTACCTGGCAGTGTCTATGCCTGAAATTGACTGTCCGCTATTTTTGTGTCTCTTTTTCATGCCCCAACTCCCACACTTCTCTACATCCCCTCCCCCTCCTCTCTCTTTATCTCTCTCTCTCTCTAAATTGTTCTCTATTTATCCCCCCCCCCCTCTTTCTCTCTCTCTCTCTCTCTCTCAGTAGATAATCTCGTTCATACATTGTACATGTATCTCTCTCCCTCAACTTTCCTCTTCCTCCTCCTCCACCTTTGTCTCTCTGTCCTTTACTCCCCCCCCCCCTGCTCTCTCTCTCTCTCTCTCTTTCTATCTCTTTCTCTCTCTCTCTCTCCCTCTCTCTCTCTCTATTCCTCTCCTTCCTTATAATGGTACTCCTGGTTCTTCCACAAGTTAAATTAAGTACAAAAAGTCATCCATGAACATTTTTGTTCATACTCTCGTCCATTCCATACCTATTATAAGCAGCACATCTTTCCTGATCTCACACAATTCAGGTAAGGCATCGTACAGCTACAGTACATATCAAACAACCCATACACATCACTGTTTGATCTATGGTTAATCATTAGGCCTAACCTTTTAATAGAACCTTTATGTTCTGTTGCAAGCTGCAGTACTCAACGCATTTCCAAAACTAATTTTCTTTATTGCTCACTTGGAGAGGCAGGCAGGGATAGCTAAGCCTAGGCTGTGCTTGTAGACTACATGTCAGTCAGCTGGTTAGGAAACTGACCTTGAATGTGGACGAGTTGGCAAGGTCAACAAACTTTTCAACAGTCCTAGGTTTAAACACACTTTTACTGTAGTGTAAACAGCTTTCACACTTTAATACTGTAGTGTAAACACTTTCCTCACACTGCTACAAGAGCAAGATCCGGATGCATTGTTTTCCAAATGGGTCACTACACAGCTAACAATAATCAATACAATTCCCTTTTTGCTTCAATGCATTCTATATTTTTAGAAAATCTCGCCACCTTACACACAAATACGGTACACATATGAAGAATTACACCTACGGTAGATCTCTCTTCTTCTTTTTTTTGTATGCGTGTTGTTGTTTTGTCCAAGCTATAACTTAACTACCGTAATTAATGGTGCATTAATCGCACCCTTTTGTCGCCGAAAAAAATTCAAAGTCGGGGTGCGGTTTATACACGGTACACACACAAAAAAAAAAAAAAAAAAAATTAAAGTTTTGATTTATGCCCCTCCATCTAGCGCTATGCCTGGCAATGTCTCCCAGCTCAGTAATTGGTGTGTTGACTCATCACTCGGAAACTAAAAAAACACTCATATTTGTCTGTCATCTTGGTTTGAAAGTAATCTCTCTGATAGATCTCAATATGTAGTTTATAATAATAATTCCTCCAATTTTTCTTCTATTACATGGTGTACCACAAGGTTCTATCCTAGGTCCCCTACTGTTTTTTAATTTACATCAATGATCTTGCACACACCAAAAAAATCTCTGCAATTTTTTTTTTTTTTAAGGGCGAAAAAGAGGGGTGCGGTTTATACAACGTTAATTACGGTACATGAACATACTGTACATTATCATGCTCATGTACATTTACTACCTTTGAGTGTGATAGACATACATTGTACAGTACAGTGTGACTATGTTTCGTCATCTTTTCTAACAGACTTATCCTCTTTGTTTTCTGCATTGTACGCACCTAGAAACTGTTGCGCCCCATTTTCAACTTTTAATTTTTGAATAAATCTGTCACCAATACATGCATATACATAACTGTAAATTTGTTTCATATTATGAAACATACATGTACGTGTGTACCAATCATTACTAGAGTAGAAGTCCATATTATACATTGTACCTGTAAATTGTTCATACTGTACCAGCATTATTATTTCATCACGTGCCCATGATATATGTAGAAGAAATATGATCTTTCGAACAACAGGACAGTTTTTATTTTTACAATGAGCATTAAACACAATTTTGCTTTGTCATGACAAAACAGTTCTTGGCTAGGAGATTCACATTGTTAAGACTTGGAAAATGTTTCATGTTTAGCACTATCACAACCTTCCAATAACAGTTGTCATAACTGTTTGGGGGGTTAATAGAAATTCATAGCTCTGTCAGATTTTATTCAAACTTCATATATCTGTTCCTCTTATTTTTTACTATGTTCCTTCAGAGCAACTTGCTATCAAGGTTTGATTTTACATAATAGTACAAGTTCAAGAATAGATTATGAATACACTGAGTTTTAGCAACAGTGCTGAAATGGCAAAAAGCACACTTTTTGGGGGGTTAAAAATTAACTTAAAATTAAGCTGAATAAAGAACATAAAATACTGTAATTATACAGAAAGCATATTAACAAAATTATATCCTGTTATTACCTGACTTTGTCCTTCATGGACGTTGTGGTGCTTTCACTTCGCTTCATGGTTATATATCCTAATTAATCCAGCACGATAAGTAAACATCCAAGAGGAACATAGCTATGTGTACCAACTCATCCTTGGCTGACATTAGAGAGTAAGATAATAATCCTGAGTACACAATCAATGTTCATTAGCGTGTGGTTCATGCAAAGATGTGCGGGCCAGGGTTGATTTGTAGATGGAGATCGCTATCAAACAGAGTAAAATCAGGCACAGAGATGCTTTCAGTGAAAGATGGGTCCGTACATCTACAGGTATTGTAATCATCACAAGTACAGTACTTTGCAGAAGATTGCATGTTAAAAAGTTCTTGCGTAGTAAACGAGAGTTCAACTTCACAGAGTCTTTACAAAACATAACAGTGATGTTAGCACCTTAATGTCAAAGAACCAGAGAGAAGTCAGAACCAATGGCTAGGAAAAGAGAAATCCAGACATAGCCTCCAGGTGCATCTACATGTAACATCCATTAGAGAGCCAAGCGCCCACACAAATTTCTACGCCTTCTGTCTGGGAAGATCTGATTCCTTAGCAAAGAAAGGCCCTTTTTTACCTCAGCTGATCATACCTTCTGAAAATAAAAATGTATTCCAGCATTCAAATGTAGACATGGACTCAGAATTCCTGCATGATCCTCACTTTTAAAAATTCAGCACACCTGATGAGTCTCTTTCATTCAATAGCTCTTTAGTTCAATGCAGCAGTGAAATTAATATGCAAAAGGTAAGAACTCTTTCTGGTGTACTTCCAAAAAGCAGCTGCAATGCGATTGTCATGCAATGTTCAAGTTAATAGAGAAAATAATCCCTTCTCTGCAAGTCTAAACTGTCCTTCGAGTTTTCCTGCAGATATTCTTTTGACGACTCACAGTTGGGATTAAAGAATCTATCATGCTAATTTTGAAAGCCTTTGAGAACTGTAAATTTACGCCAGATCCATGGTTGTGACTCAATTTATGATGCAATCAAAATAAACAATGTTCAAATCCTTGTCTCCTCACAGAGAGTCCAATAAACATCTATTTGCAGAATCTGTACAATGAACTAGTTTTTACAACCCAGGACAGAAAGACAGCAACTGTTCAGTGTAGATGCAGTGACGTTTGTATACTGCAAAGACCTACTGATGGTATGGGCATGTGTAGCAGGGGGCAGTAGGCGTGACACGGATCAATAAGATCTACTGATCCTTAGTCAACCTTTAGAATAGAATACCGGTAGATAGAATTATTGAAATTGTGAATAGCCATTGACTCAAAAGCTTGGCAATACTATAGATATAGTAGGGGAGAATATTACTTGCAATCTGGCTCCTCAACAAATCAATGAATAAAAGAACAAACGGTTTGACGCTCTACGCAAGGTTACATTGACTTGATCAAGATCGCACTTCTGGCTGGCAACCAAAGACATTAATCCATAATGACAAACTTGTAGAATACATGGAACAATCCATTGATACATCAGTTGCACTTCAAAACATCTTTCCAACACAAATATGTTCCTTTCAATGATGTAGTTCACTGGCTACAAGAGTATCCTGATGCATGAACAGTTAATACTCTACAAATTCAAATATTAGAAAAGAACAACATTAGCATATAAAGCAAACAAGAGTTTTAGACAGTAAACGTGTACATGTAGGACTGGATGAATTCCTTCGAAACTGTTGAAACAAGTAAAAATAGAATCCTTTTCTGTCACAGTAAACACACTGCAGAACTCATTCTCTACAAATGAATATTCATGACTCTTCAACAACGACTGAACAAGATCCAATGATCTGTAGGAAGGACATCAGCACAAAAGGCACCAAAGAACACTCCTAGGGTGAAGGACATCAGAACACTGTCTATGAAGGAGTACAAACATTTAAACCTGGAAGCAATTATCCTGCTAAAGAGAAAAGTCCAAACTTTCCAATAATGTTTCTGCCATTACAAACACTAAACATGATTGTTTCTGAGAATATCACTCAATTATGATGGCCTTCATGGCTTGGATCACTCTCCAATACCATCCGAGAAAACTAGTCCTGGCCAACTTGAGTAAAGTCCAAGTGGTTTAATACACCAACACGTGTAACTAGACCAAGGATCTCCTTTCTATCTCCTAAAGTGATATAACACAACCTGAACTATTTTCCCCTATAAAATGGGATGTTTTATTTAAAAACCAATTACCGGTATGTGGAATGCTTTAGCGGACCATTACAAAAGAACATCCCTGGGAATGGAGCGGAGGGTAGATCTACGAGTATCATCCTCTTTTATACCAGTCTTATAGCCTCCACTGCACAGAGACTTTAGTTTTACCCTGCATTCAGATCAGACTACAGAAATGTATTGTATAGCTACACAAGGATCGTTTCTAGCTATACAACAAGTGATTACATTATAGGATCTGTAGTCTGAACACCAAATAAAGAAATGTTGTTTGGGCATCATTTGGAACCAAAAGATGATGAAGAATCAGCATCCCAGTCTAGTCTGAACATCGTATCGTTTCAATAATCATATCTATTCTTCAATCAAGGTTTCTTTATACGATTTTCATATGAATTACCTACAGTGTACATGTATAGCCTGAACAGGCTTTCAGTGTATTCCTCATGGACCAACTGAAGAAAGGTGGGATCTCAAGACATGTACATGTAAGGGACATACAAACCAATCTCCTGTCATTTCTTAGAGCCATTTTCATTCAAGGTCTCCAAATCTTGGGTAAGTAACTGGATGGAGTACAGTAGGTCTACTTATTGAATCTCCCATATATTATATAAAAATGTAACAAGGTACAATAGTACCCCCTACCTTTGGAGTTGAAAAGGTCAATAATATCAATGATGGTATAAATAATAACATGTACATGTAGCAAGTAATACACTGTTGAATACAGGTGATCAACAGTATTTGTGATATAAACAACAACAAATCATTTACATGTAAGTACCATAAACAATGATCCTTTTTATTACCAATATTTTCATTTTTTGTTTCATATTTTTTTTTGTGTGTGTGCACAGTTAGGCAGTACATTCCAACCTCCTAAACATATCCCATTCATTTTCAAGTTCTACATGTTTTTGTTGCCTAATTCATTTATAGAAATAAATTCAACCACTTTGATTTATAATATTTTCTTCAATATATGGGCCTACTTGTATCGACCTACAATTAGAAAAATGATTACAGATAAATCATTGACATGTACAATGTACATGTACATGTACCTGTAACTAAGTAGGACTAGAATACAATACAAAGGAAAAATATGAACTTACTCATTTTTCATGACACTCCATTGATGGCCTGGTGAAAACATCTTGAATTCTCAATTTTTACCAAGTAAAACTCTGGTCCTTCTTCATATGTGCAGAAATCTATACCTCTTCAGTTAAAAAAAAAAAACCCTACACTGCCATATTCCCACTACTTTCACTCGGAAAATGGTGTTTACATTCAATGTACTTTTGTAAATCTGCAGTAATAAATAAATGATCATCAGCAAAATCCAACTGGAAAATTAATCCTCATCAACAACTACACTGCCGCATTTCCATGACTTTGAACTGGCATTTGGTGTTTTACAGTCAATGTACTATTGTACAAAAATTGCAGAACTGAATAATCACTGATAGAATCCAATTGGAATTATTAATCCTCGTTAACAATTAAAAAGACAGCATACAGTACATGTGAAGTGCTGTATTGATGCCCTGAATAAACTGCTTCAAGTAGCAAGACAAGCTTTGTAGTGGGGGCATGTTGTAATTAACACCCTCAATTCTTATGTTGAGTAACTCCCATCCAATCCCAGATAAGGACCTATCGACCTCATTATGACTGATTACAAAAAGCCCTATCTAGCCTAAAATACCAGCATTATCTCCTCAATTACGTCTGCATGAACATGTGACCTCCAATATTGGGTTCATCTATTGCTACAATATACAGTATACGTGTGGCTCCGAGATGAATTATAAAGAAAAAGTTCTGGTCATCAGTGTATGAAATACTTTTAGTTTAGATAGGAGCTCTTTTTTAATTTCCTACGAAAAATGGGATTTCCTCAGAGACGATTTTGTTGATTATTATTATTATTTTTGTGTGTGTGTTTTATTTTTCCTGAGGTGTTTTTGAGATTCCTAGGGAAATTAAAGAGTCTCCCACAACTACAATGATTTTCACACCCACATCCCATTTCACTGTTGACCACCGCCTTATTCAGGATAGCAGCCGACAGTGTACATTGTACTTTACATAACACATAACAAATACGGTAGCAGGTGGTACTGTAAAACCTTTTTTATCATTCTCTCAACTAGTAATGACCTTTTATAAGCATTAGCCCGTTCAAATGAAATGGATGACATCAACCTTAAAAGGGAAATACAAATACTATACATACATGTACAACTACATATCAGAGAACAAAACTACATGTTGGGACTATATCCAATAATCTGTTTATTTGGCAGGTAGATTTTCTTCCAACTGTACCACAAATTAAATATAATAAAAGATGTGGGCTTTTTTAAATGGTTTTATCTTGACTTGTTTTATCTGCAATATTCTCAAATTAAACATTTTTTAATAACATACATGTACAGTTAACTACTAATTTATTCATACCATTAACAAATTTTGAAAAGTATGTGCAAAATTGATTTGTCCCAATTTATGTTTCTTGGGAATGTGACATAATAAAGCTTACATCTCAAAGTATTCAACAGAAGCCCTAATTCAATCAGGCCACCTTTCATTCTTGAGTTACAAAAAAACAAAAAACATCAAATTTACAAGGGTATGAATAATTTAGTTGTTAACAATACATTTTTGTTGTTATGAATGAGTAAAGAGTGGCAGTATATTTACATGTACATGTAATTGAACTTGATCAATATTGAATACATGTGTCTTATCTTATGCAGGCTATCCTTTCATTTCAGACTCTACCACATGTGTATGTATTTGTGCCCCATAAATAAAGTCTAAAGGCAAACAAACGTGGCCATCTGACCCATGCACAAGCCCACAGCATAAAGATCAAAACAAGTCAATGCATTACCTGTGGAGGTATAAATATTTGAATATATTTCCTATTCTAGACCAACTGATTGTAAACCATTCATCATCCCTATACCTCATGACTAGCTTTAGACTTTGATACCTCAATGGGACGCTATTGTCACTGAATAAAGTCAATAAATACACACGATCATTTCCACGTGGTATTGAGCTAAAATTAGATATGAGGAAATACTATGCTTTCACACAGGCAGTGTCACACACCAGTGCTCAAAATTGTGCATGTATATGGGAGAGCAAAGTGTGAATTATTGAATGAAAACCTTCATGTGTGTCACCTGATGTGTGAATTTTAAGAATTTTTATACAGTGTACATGTACAGTGTATTATGTATAAGATTTGAATTTGATCCATGATTCTTCACACTCTATAACATGTACAGCACTAATATTATATATCCCAGCAAAACACAATGATAAAACTCTACAGGCTAAATTAGAAATAAGTAAAAGTAAATCTGCAGATATTACAATTTCGAAATTTGTCAGATAAACAAAAAATATAGAAACATCAGGTCCAAACCGCACGGATATGAGTTTATAAACCTATTATTATAGATATTCCTCAAACAGGATGTTATGGACTGTAGAGGAGAGTCACCACCTGTTGCACTATGATCTGAATATATAAAGAGTAGGGGGAAAACCACACATTCATGTAGCAGCATTACTACCCTGGCTGTGTATTTAGACTGTACTGCTGTACATTCATGCAATGTTTTGTATACAGTAACCTGCTGTATGACACTTTCAAATGATATGATAAACAATTTAATGAATCAATGTTGATTACAAATAAGTAACGAATGGACCATACAAGTTTCGTTTGTGAAAATTTCCTTGGTTTTGTAGATATTTGAGCCTACTTTTACAGATTGGGCCAACCGTATTCAGCTACATGTACATGTACGTACAGTGTATGTTCCGCCATTTTCTAATTTTATGACGTTTTTTCAAAATGAAGGGAGGCCTCACCTCCTGAATACATTGCATTTCCATCAGTTGTTAACACAGGTCAGCGGCAGGCTATCTGCCCATGCGATATAGACAGCCACCGGCGGATATTGCGCAACTTCTTTAAATGAAGTCACTGGTAGAGTATCTGCAATGCACGCTTTTTTATTTTATCAATATCAGGAGGAGGGAACTAAGCAGTTGTCTCTCAAAAATGAGGAGAAAAAAGGGCTTTAAAGGTAAGTTTACAAAAAAAATCTCCATCTAAGTATGAAAATCATGTACCAAGGTGGTATATGATTAAATGTAACATAACCCACATTATGTTGTAATAGTAGAGTATTATACCTGTAGAAAAGTTCAAAAAAATGGATCATTTGGTTTACACCTAATGTATGAGGTCCATCCCGTTTACGGTTAGACTTCATGCATTGTACATGTAGGAGTGGGAAAAACCCAGTGCATTGGTCCACCTGCACATCCTAATCAGTTACTTTGGTACAAGAGACACAAGGATTACACTCACTAAATTTGCTTTCCCCTCCCATTCATAAACTTGGAGACCCCAATTTTGTATCAGAGAATATTTGATTTAGATGCTGCTTGTAAATGACCATGGTTTCTATCCTCCTCAGTCCTCATTCTTCTTTTCTTTTTTATTTTTCCTTCTTTTTTCTTTCTTTCTTCTTGTTTCTTCTTCTTCTTTCTATTTTTCTCCTTGAAAAAAGATAATTGTAATGATGATCATAATAATTATTGTAATTAATAATAATAATAAATAGTAATAATAATAAGAAGAACAACAACAATAATACTACTACTGCCAATACTAATAATGATAATAATAACAATAAAAATGATAACAGTATTACTTCAATGCACCACATTTTAGTGAAATGTCAGCGAACTTGAACTTGCAATGTTTGTGAAAAGTTGCCGTCATCTGTCCTGCACAATAGAAGCTTAGGCCTACATGTACAATGTACGTGTACATGTATGTAACTTCACAATCACATACACTAGCTTTTTTCACAATAAGCACGATAAGGCACCACTCATCAAGTCATTCCGTTTAGCAGTAGGGGCGCTGGTCTGGATGAGGATTGCCTTGTAAACGCGGACAAATTGCGTCCTAAAATATAAGGATCGTCTCGTTTTCTTCGACGTTTTTTTTCATTGGCGCTCTGCGGGTTTCGGGTTCCTATCGCGTGGTGGCGATGCAAAAAACGGATTCCGCGTTAGAAAATAACCCCAGTTTACCTTCTACTTGTATGGGTTCTCCGTCTTCCCGAGGATTTATTGCTCATACTTGAAAGTCTCTGTACAAAGTCAATGTAAAATGCATCAGGAAAATCACTGCAAACTCAGTTTTTTTCGCATCGCCAACGAGCATATCGGTGATATGAAACATCTGCAAAAATGTGGACGATGCTTATTTTTGCAGACGCATCCGTCCGCGTTTATGAAGACGATCCTTATTCTTGGACCAGCACCCCTACTGTCTGTACTGATTAGTTTAATTTATATCAGACAATTGCACGAGCTAAACTGTTAACCTCTTTTAGTCCTTGCTCTTTTAAATTTCGACCTGCCGTAAAAAAAGAAGTCACCATGCACCAATCATTCTTCCAAATAAAGGCAATAATTACAAAAAATAACGCACCCTATCAATCGCTATTATTAAAGTTAATCGCCACACACGACACAGTCATGGCTACACACTAACGTCATAGTTTCATACTCTCATGTTTTACAAATTTGATTTCAAATCTCCTTCATTTTGGAGTGTTAGTACTGATTGCAGTCTGACTGTAGACTCTAACTGTTATCGTGTTAGCTGTATTAAATAATTTTGCATATAAAACAAAACAAACATCAGCCAAATTGAACGTCTGGGACTACACATGTATGACAGAGTTTGTGCAAGACACAGTCACAGGCGAGAAAATCGGGATCGGTCATCTATTTTATATCTAAATTCTGAAATAATTTCGATTACGAATTGTATACGAATTCTTACCTTAAAAATCAGAAGTTTCCGTGAAAGTTAGATGAATTTGGGATGAACAAACAGATGCTTCCAGATCCTGTTCAGAGCAGAAAATGACGTTTGTACACTTTTTTGTACCAGCAGGAATAATAATAATAGCTAGTCTTGAAATTCAGGCAGTGCAGTGCTAGTGCGCTAGTACATAGTGCAGTGCAGAACATGCCCACATAATTATTAAATGAATGAAACTTGTAACATATCACGAAGTATCCTTCTTTTTTTCGTCGATGTTGTTATTGTTGTTGTTTTTGCTTTGCCACAAATCTGTAGACCTACACCTTTCTATGTAATTGCTACAGGAATTACAACTTTGTGATTTCTCAATAATTTAATTGAATTCTCAAAATTCTCTAAGGACTTCTTGAATTTCAGAATTTTCATACATGGATTTCCTTGACATTTCCCCCCCCCCCCCATGATCGTTCTTTTGTGTCTCCTTAGATCAAGATTAATGTAAAGTTCCTTAATTAAATTAAGTTCTTCCAACGCCCGATGTAGAGGAAATGGTCAAGAGAACTTGAACAAGAATTAATAAAAACTTAAGAGGAGTCAGAAAAGTAAAATTATGTTAATTTTCAGATCACTACATAATGATCAGAAAAGTAAAATTATGTTAATTTTCAGATCACTACATAATGATATGAGAATCTCTCTCTCTCCCTCTTTTCCAATGATGGACGGAATGTCATGTGTGATGTACATGTACTCCCATATTGTTGTGTAGGCCTTCAAATTACCTAGAATTATTTGAAATATACCCCTTTTCAGCATCAGAATATATTTTATGATATATAACATCATCCTTTTTTTTCTTTCTATTCTTCTCCAATATATGATTGTAATGATGATGATAATAATAGTAATAAATGTAGTAATGATAATAATTATATTAATCACAAATTACATTTAGCACTAAATATGTTTCTGAGCACATAATTTCAAGAAGGAATAGAACGAGACAGAAAGAGAGAGAGAGAATAGCTAGAGTTGGAAATTGAGTAGGAAAGAGAGAACATTTCAGAAATTAACATTACACACACAAAAAAGACTGATGAAAAAAAATGATTCTCTGACAATAATCAGTTTATTTGTCGATCATCTTATTCTTTAAGCTGATGCAATACTTTGCATCTGACGTTGTTGACATTCAACATTCCATATTTCCCAATTGCTTTTCAAATTGCAGCATTGGTAAAGGACTATAAGATAACTGTGCCAAATTCTAAGACGATAACCAGTCTATTAAGTAAAGTTCAACTCACTGCACCTCATACTTTTGAAATTAAAACAAACACTTTGCACCCAATATAGTTTACTTTGCCAGAATTCTACTTTTTCTATCTCAATTCAATTTTTAAAAATACAGTCAGTGAAAATAGCCCATGAAACTTTTCTCTCATTATCAAGGAGGCACAATGGCTCAGTGGTAGCGCAGCGCAGTCTTTTAACTGGGAGGTCCCAGGTTCAAAACCAAATTGATGCGCTGGTACCCTTTGGTAAGGCATTTTTTCCCCTTTGCAAAGTCGCTCGGAGAGGAATTTTAATTGGTTAGTCCTCTGGATTAAATTAAACAAGCATACGCATGCTTTCTTTAATAGCAGTAAGGTAAGATAAAATCATTAAACCTAACCAAACCATATTGCAAGTCTGTAAAGTGTTGAGCCAGAAAGATGCACACATCAACAAATCCATCACCTTGACTATTAATAATTTAGTAAATTTTCTGAATAAAAAAGAAACGTATAAAAATAATAAAATTGCACTATCATACAGTCTCATTCAAAATAAACAATATTTTAAGCTTTTAGCACGTTTGAGTGCTGCATTTTCAGCTGGATGAGATATTTAAAAGACAACTTCAATGAAATGGGCAAGGTTCAGCTTTTACAAACATGTAAGTTACACCGTATCTGCAGGGGAGAGGTGATTCAAGACTTCTTGCAGACTTTCCAATATCAAACAAACTTATAATTTGAATATTTGAAGCTATACCGACATCTGTATGTAAAGCAAGATGGGCTACATGCATTAATTTTGTGATTAAATTTGAGCCCTCTGCAAGTCTTTCTAAACAGGATTGTCTGAAGAACGTACTTTTTGTGACCTGTGCAGCATGCATAGGTAGTTCAAGATCATGTACATATGCAAAATCACAGACCATGCAAATACATGCTATGTGTAGAGGTGTTATGGTCTAGTGGTTAAGTCTCCACACTGTGAACCACAAGGTACAGGGTTTGAACCCCTGCATCATCACTAACGTCCTTTGGCAAGACATTAATCAACACTTGCGATACTATACCCAGTTATAGTAAGTGGGTAAATGCATTAGGATTTCTTCCAATGCCCTGAGTGCTACAGTTGTCGGAGCTAAAGCCAGGGTTATAATGTCCAAAGTCCTTTTGGAGTGCAGAGAGACTTTATATCATTATGGGATATGCGCTATAAAAGAATGGCATATTATCGTCATTATACTTATTGTTACATACCGGTATATAGTATCACTGCAACGACAACACGTGCAGTATCATGTTTAACAAGGGCATGTAAAATAGGCTCACCACCTAAAGTGCCTGTTGTATAAAAAAATCAAAACTCTTTGGAATTTTGCAAATAGTGATATAATATATACTACATTTACAAGAGTACAAATAATACATACACGTATGCAAATTTCTATTGTCTGAGTTCATTTGAATAAAGTTGGTTATACAGAATACAAAAATTATATATAATTATAAAAATCATAAAAATACAAACTTCCCTTACAGACCAGATATTCATGATTCACAATAGATACCTACCGGTACATCACTGTATATGGAATAAAACAGAGGATATTGATTTTATATGTTTTTCTTCATCAGTGAATGATTCTAATTACATCATAAGTTCTACAAAAATGTAATAATGTAATCTTATACACAACCTGAATTTCATTGCAAAAACATTATGAGAACTAGTGGACAAGAGATCACAATTTGCAAAATCATCTTGTTCTATAAAGTTTGCTCACATATACATTCAGATTTCTTTAAATAGATAATTTCATCTCTTTATAATATAAATATATATGTATTGATTGTTTCACAATGAATAATAATGAGTTGTTGAAAAAATGTCACATTAAATATGACACTTGGAATATAAAATATACTATTTGCACTTACCATTTTCTTACATTTCTCTTTACATTTAAAATGCAATCACAGATTAGCATTGTTACTTAGTTTAAATCAAAACTAGAATAAAACATGACATAAAGTACATACATTGCAATATAAAAATTAACAATATCAGTTCTACAATTTCACTTTTTTCCAATGGCACCACTAAATCACTTCATTTTCCCCATTCATTTCCATATAATTCAGGATTAATAAAATTGAGATGTGGCAAGTTTTATCCCTATGGCACATAGATTATTAAATAAATTAATTGCAATTTGCCTTTTTAAATTCTTATGTTACATTGCTGATGCAATCACATGTTACATTTTTCATTCTCAATTAAGACTATCATTATGGCACATTATACAAAATAATCAATTGGGCAGTTAGTCATTTGCAGATATTTTCTTGGTCAGTGTATAACATTTGGCAGCAATTTAAAAATGTTATCATTATTCAAATTATCTCTCCAAAAACTGAATACGGACTAACGCAATATATGTAAAGGTTGAATCAAAGTACATAAACCAACTTTTGTATGTATAGCCACGATGTAACAAAGCGAATTCTAAATTTTGTGTTACATGCTTTAACCAATAAACATCTGTGCTGTCCTATATGGCATGCATATCAATGTGAATTACTTTTCAGCGTTTCTGATATTCAGCAAGATGTCATTTCATATAATGTTTGTTAAAGTATTAAATTGTATTTTCTAATTTTCATAACTATAATTAATCACCATTAAAGAATAGCTTGCAGATATCTTTTAAACCAAAAATGCAATTCTCACACAACTTTACTCAATATCACCTGGGAAACATGGCAGTATATATAAAGGAGCTGAATCATTTTGTCTTCTTTTCTGCCAAGGGCATGAACAACTTTTCCAGGTTTCCTAGAGGGAATTCGATGGCTATAGCCATCAGAATTGCGGCGACGTAGGCTAGCGTAACGATGGCTGTTACCTCAAAGGCCTGCAATTCAAAGATATGATAAAACTATCACAATACCAGATCATAATAACCCTATGCCTCATTCCTATAACTCTGTAGAATGGTTAATAATAGTCACAAGCAACATCTACATCACAAATGAGAAATAATGCACTTTAAATGCACAAACAATTCAAAGTGTACCATCACCTGAAAAGAATATTTGTTTGTGCATAGCTAGAATGTATTAGATCAATCTAAAAACATTTCACCTGGCATTCTTAAGTAATGGAGTATGAAGAAAATAAAGGATAATATATAGACCCCGCCTAAAGGGCTCGCATAGAACCAAAGTCGTATTGGGTTCTACACGCCCTATTCTCTGAGAGTGTGTAATGCTTTTAATGATCACTAAGAATGTATTTAAATTACAGTATCTCCTTGTAGAAATAATAATGTTTGAAGCTCATATTTTGAATACGGTATCATCACATAGAACCCCTTACATCAAGAACAAAACTAGTTTTGGTGTTTGGTACAATTTTAAGAATTTTATTTGATAACTTGTTCAGCAAAAGGTTAGTATTCTACAAGATCTATGATTAGTGGTAGTTTGGAACAAAAAATTGGATGTTCAATATGATCATTCATACACAGTGATGCTACTCACCAGCATATAGATTGAGTAGAAGTAGTTGTTCCCATGATTGAAATCGTAGATCATAATAATGATAGGATGTAGAAGATAGGCTGAATACGTCAGACGGCTCATTGGTATCCACAGCTCCCAACTCAGGAAGTCATTGATCCAACCTATATAAAAGTAAATGTAAGAAAAAAGAAGAAGAAATAACATTCGTTTTAGAAGGTATTATTCTCCATTTGATATTGCAGCAAATTTAATCAGGCATTTTGAGCAGAGCATTATTAATAACAAGCCCTAGGCAAAATATTTCTTACTTTAATAATTAAAATTAAATAAATCAAAATAGTGAAAACAGTTTACATAGAAATCTCTATGCAATTTAGCAAATAGGATGGACAATGAAAAAGGGGCACGGATAGACAAAGTCACTTTAAGAAAATGGCTGTGATGTTAATATATGCTGTTATATAATTATAGTCTTTCAAATACATTTTTGTTATTTTCATCTGATAAAGGAAATCTTGGCCTGTGACTATCATCAATTTTGCTCTTTTTACAGTAACTTCCCTTATCAACCCTTTTGTCCTTAGTTTATTTACCACTACAGCCCAAGCCTTCATATATTTCTATATTTTTCCCATTTTCTACTCCAACTCCCTCCCAACTTGAAAAGGAACCTTGCACAGATCAGTGTTTGTCACCTTGGCACAAACAATGCCTCTGGGCTGCTCTGATATACCTTGTAATTCAAGGCACCAACACATGACCCAAAGGGGATTGTTCACAAAAACAACATACTGTGGCCTGAGAATGATTGCATTTCATAATTAGTTAACTGGATTATTCATACCATTAAAAGTTTGTAATTTTTTTAAGTAAGTGAAAAATTGATTCATCCCAATTTATGTTTCTTATAAATGTGACATAATAAAACTCGCATCTGAAAGTATTCAATTGCCCTAATTTAACCAGTCCACCTTTCATTCTTGAGTTACGCAAAAACAACAAGTATCAAATTTACAAGTGGTAAGAACAATCTAGTTGTTAACTGTAAATTAGGCATAGGTACCTCCATATCCATAATGGCATGCAAAGACCACCCATGAGAGACAGACAGCCCAAGCGAATCGACACAGAGCCATGTAGGCAGCATTCTCCGCAGTACTCAAGGGATGACCGTGAAGAGAAGGATACAATCCATACACCAGTGACATGCCAACTGCGGTTGCGAAGACCCAGCCTATCATAGCCACAATCTGTGATGGAAAATGATATGATACATTTCATCTAATTTGAAGTAATGTATAAATACATACTTGTACAATTCTTTATATTGTTTTTGCGTATCTTTCAAATTATTTTTTTCCATATTTGTAATACCGGTAATCATTATGCCTATGTGTTGTAAAACTAAATATCCATGTACTATATTAATGAAGTTTTCTAATAAATACAAATACAGAATAAAGCCAATAAAATACCATAAACTGTAATACAACATTAGATAGTTCTTACATATACAATGAGGTGATTGGTCCACAGCTCGTCACATAATATCAATTGCGAGGATCATATATACGATATTTCACTCCCGATCATTTATCAATGGTTATATTGACCATATGATCAAATGAGTATATTCAAGCAACCCTGTGCATACCCTTTGTTTGCATTCTCTTAACCGCATGCATCGGACGCGGAAGGCATGAGATCGGAACTACCCTTAATTTTATACAACAAACTGTTACCAAGGTTATCTAATATAACAAGTATTCAATGGAAGGGTGTGTAATAAATACATTCTTGGTGCCCTCTTCACATTACATTTGTCCTGATTTCTACATCTCACTTACTGGATGCATCTTGAAGGCCTTGTTCTTGTAGAGATGGAAGAAATATCCCATCGCCATGCCAACCAGATACGGAGCGATGCGGCAGTAGGGCTTTTCATAGATCTCTACCATGAAAGAATGGTTTGGATCTTGATGGGGATTCGTACCATCCCTAGCAGATAGGAAGAAAGAGTTATCATTATGTAACAACATAACTGAAGATATAATTGGTACTACAGAATTGAAGTATAGATACGAATACAGACATACTAGGGCTGGGAATATCAGGTATCTTTTTAACTTGGTACCCAGAATTTTTTTGGATGGGTACCCAAAAATGGTACAATATAAAACATCTGCAAGACCTAATACTTTAGTTGGATCTAAATTTTTCTATGAACATGCGCATGCTTAAAATTAATCATTTATTGCAGCAAAATTCCTGTTATACATGCACACACTATGAACATGACTGACAAAGAAAGCGGACAAAATATACAATTCCTCAGGTAGACAAAGGAACATCCCTTCACTATATGCATGCGACACCTGTTCTACACATTTTTACATAATAGCAGTGAAGGGATGTTCCTTTGTCTACCTGAGGAACTGTATATTTTGTCCACTTTCTTTGTCAGTCATATTCATAGTGACACTTCCATTAATATCAGAATATCTCAGATAAGGTTATTTTCATCCATGTTTGCCGATGTTTGGCGATGTTTGGTGTTATTATTATGCCTCTGGAAGTAAAAGACTGAGGAAAAAATAGAATGTGATTTTGATTCATGTAGGATGAAAGAATCAGGCTTGAAAAAAACTGAAAACATTGGGAAAATTGGAAAAATATATTGTAATCAGTGATCGAGTAACTAGGAATTGAAATATACTAGTGAAAACCCTGGATCTGATAACTTGTCAGCAGGTTTTGTTGTAAAATCGTGGCAGTTGTTATTTGTAATAATAAACAGGACCTAGATTCATTATAAATCATATAGAGGGTCAAACTTTGTGAAAACTTTCAATTTGATGCCAATTTGAGGATCAGACTTACATGATGACTGCATAGAAGTTATATTTGACCATCAGAACAGCCGTCGTAATAAAGCTTGCAAGGCACATTACTCCCATGGTCACGAGCCCTACGATGGGGACCCTAAACAGGATCAAAGATAATAAATACAATGGTTGAAAAGTTTCAAACTCTCAAGACAACTCAATTCAATTAAATTCTTTTTATTCATCCAAATTCACAAGAATACACAGAAATTTGTTTTGGCCACACATTCTAAAAATATGTAATATATGAAAAACTACATTGTTGTGTTTATAATCATAGAAGAACCAATGGCATCAAAATAAAAGATAGACAACATAGAAGCATGTATCCACATTAATGATATTTGTAGTGATAAAATTCATTAATGTACTTTAAAGATTATTCAACTGAAACTCATGATTTTATATGATTTTTTGTTATTTATATATGGTTTGATGTTGTCATGGGACGCTTTCCCATGACCTTTTAGTGCAACTTTGAGAAAGGAACTGAAAATCAAGGCTATCAGTCATATCCATCAGTAGGCCTACGTGTAGTAATTAAAGGGATAGATGAGTTCTGTTGCAGAAGGCGCTACACAAAATATTTTTTTTGTGAGATAATGAAAAACTGAGTGTCAAATTTGAAAGAACATACAATTTAAATGCCAAAACCATCTTTGTTTGATCCATAAATATAACAATTTCTAATATTTGTTTACCACCGCAAATATTAGATAATTTGAACCAGCCGTTGTAAATACAAAATAGCGCCTTATACGTTTTATTCACTTATGTAAATTATTTTTTTCAATGGATAACTTAAATTGCTTGTTATTTTACATATTGATTGTACATTAATGTCAATTCGAATCATGGTTATTCCGATGCATGATTATTTCTAATAAATTCTGTGTGAACACATGACCGTAATATTTGTATCATTTATTGAAGAACATTGAAGGCATCTACTCACCTGTAAAGCATAATCAATAAGAGAGGGCTTATCACAAAGAACTGCATGTCGTTAGCAAGGTACCACACCCATCCAATGCACTGAAAGTTGGAATACACAACAACGACTATTAGCGATGACGATTTACTGAGCATGTATCCAACAATGAGCAAGATATAGTATAAAACATGCTCCAGTGACAATTCTCGCTACCTCATATAGCAATATACATTAACCGTAATGCATTCCACCTTAAATACCGCAGCGATTTTGCAGACACACTATCTTCCGGGGATTCTAAAACAAGTGTTCTGCTATACAAGATATACTAATAATTCATTATCTGCAATCGTTAATCTTGCTCGATAGTTACAAATGTTGAAAAATACAAAATCCCTGAAAATTTGCTAGTAAAAATAGAGTGGCACATACGTTGGCTTGTTTTCAGCTATATGGGGTAGGGAGAATTACCGAGATGTTCATTTTTAACATCTATCCAAATTCCTAACTTCAACCCTGGCGTAAAGGCCGCAGTATTTTTGGAAGAGAAAATATCAAAAAGTCAGGGTGCGGCCTTTGCGCCGAAAGAGTAAAAAAAAAAAAAATCGCAAGTCAAAAACATATGGACAACAATGAAAGGTGATGGACATTTCTAGAATAACTGTCTAGAGTAACACATGTCTTACCAACAATTATGTGTTATATTTTTTAAATGAAGGTTTCAATCTCCTAAATAAAATTCATAACTTACCAACAAAACTCTACTGGTAGATCTAGATTTAAGTTTTTGCCATAGCTAAAGTAACCTGAATCCTCTCGCTCGCGCGAGCAAAGCTATGGCGCAATTATACACAAGAGAAAGCTGCAAAGGATTGCATCAGGGATGGGATGGCCAAGCGGTCTAGGGCAGTGATTTGGGTCGCATCTACATTTGTACAGGTGGGTTCATATCCCGCCTCCGACAATTTTTTTTTTTATTTTTTTTTTTAAATGTCAAAATCGGGGGTGCGGCCTTTGCGGCGCTGCGGCCTTATTTCCGGAAAATACGGTAATCCATACACCACAGTGCAACCCAAGCCCTAACCCTATACAGTGGACGAAGCCAAATTTGGAGCAAATGTCAACAATGAAAACGCTGAACAAGAAATTTATTTTCTGCAAGAGGAAAAGTCTTATATTAATGTCTGCCAAAACAGTTCTTTCACTGTTCACTGTTCATTTTATCTACATCGCTCACTCCATCCAGGTTTAAACGAGTACCTGGCAGGAAGTTAAATGGCCCAAATTGACAAAGGAGGTTTAAATTTATCCCATGGTTTAATTAAACCCTCTTTAAAATAACCCATGGTTTGAAATTAGTGCAAATTAAGCGTACATGGCCTTGTCTTGTCTAATATTGGACCTCTGACTGTATCACCCTTATTTTAGGCTGATTTTAGACCATGGGTTAATATGTAAATGAAGATTTAAACCATGGGTTAAATTCATACCTCCTTTGTGAATTCGGGCCAATGTGATTAGATTAGCATACATGTGCTCTCCTGTAAAAAGGCACAACTGGCTGGAATGCATCTCAGTGAGTTGGCAGTGTGTACCCTAAAGTACAGAATCGTAAATGAATCCAGTGACCAGGGTACACTGTCAGCGCTTTGGTCTATTAACTTGAAAAGCACTTTGAAAGAAAAAAAAATTATCACTAGAATTGTTTTAAGTCTTTCTTACTAGTCCTGCATCTGGAACAAAATTATTGATGTAGAGAATATTGGCCCACCAGTACTTCTCACAAGATGGGTTAGAAGCCTCGACCTGCCATATAGGACCGCTTCCAAGGTAGGGCTGGAGGTAGAGAGCAATCAGCATTGTCATACCCAGTGCTGGCGTGAGCCTGGTGAGAAAATAAACAAGCGGATCATAATTTATGAAAAATTAAAGGTACAGACCAGTTCTGGTCATGCGATTGCATTGTGAAAGAAACGTTTAGGAATCGATCAGAAAAAGTTTTAGATTTCAAGTTTTCAGAGAGCTGGGATGTCTCGGACAGACACTAAAATAGCATACCGGTATAGGTAATTGATATTATTGTAATCTAAGACTTATAAGCTTATGTTGATATTCAATTCATCTCTTTCATTTTTTTTTTCTGACACATTTTTTTTCATGACGTATGCATATTGTGTTTCACATATCTGTATCTCAACACTCTGCTAATATTTTCTTTGCCTCGTGTTTGGCACACATGGGCTTTTGAACAAAACAACAGGTACCAACTCTCGCTGCTGCATATAACAATATATATTCCCACAATGCATTGGCCTCTGATACCTCAGCGATTTTGCAGACAAGCTAACTTCCGGTGATTCTAAAATACATATTCTGCTATCCTACGATATACTAATAATTCCTTATCTGCTATTCTCAATCTTGCTCGATAGTAACAAATTTTGAAAAGTTCAGACGCAGTAAGCAATTTTTTTAATTAAAAGTAATATACCAGCAATTTCAAATGCCAGCACTTGAAAGACTTGGCACGCTGCAATGCAAGGGGCTTCTTTTCCCAAGCCATGATTGTGTGCTATTGTCAATAATCTAAAGAGTTTCTTATCATACAGTCGAAACACAAGAACACATGCCGAATGAAGTTTGAAAATTTGAAATATTAAAATTTCTTGCAATGAAAATAAAATAAAAGTTTCACGTTGTAAAATTTCCTGGTTTAATTCATTTACCTCCAGTATCTATGGAAATAGAACCAGAGCCAAGGAAGCTTTCCATCAGTCTTCACCATCCTTCCAAGAGCCATATACGCCACCAACAACCCACTGTGTGATACAAAATATATACATACGTTACAATGTATGTTAAAGCCCCACTGCTTTAGCTACCTCTATATTGCGAACAATGCCTAATCGGTTCCTGTTAATTGGTCCCCCATGATCCCCTTATTCTTATGTTAATTGAGAGATGATTTGATGAGATAACCACCTGTCAGTGACCTTGCAGGGAGGTCTAGTCCCCCCTGGCCAAACTAGTGCAGACAGGCTTTAAAATGTTACTACCGGTATATTAATTTCATAATGTTCCTTACATATTTTCATTTACAAATAAGCATTCATGCATACACATATATATTGGAGAGCTGCAAAATATTTTTTTCTTTTTAGAAGAATGCTGTTAACAAGTTACAATGTATTTTAATAGTTACTATATTAACTTCAAGATGTTCCTTACATATTTTCATTTACAAATAAGCATTCATACACATATATATTGGAGAGCTGCAAAATGTTCTATTTTTTTCAGAAGAATGCTGAGGATTCCATGGACAGATAGAGTGAGTACCGGTAGTGATTTTATTATTATGATAGATCTATGCTGGGAGCTTACCTGAGAAAGAAGAAAGAGTCAACAGAGAAGAAAGCATTGGAGATTGCTTGGAAGCCAAAACGGGCAATGAATCCATAGCTGTGAAGTGGGTTACCTGCATGATAGTACACAAACAGGATACAGAATGAGACAGAAAATAATAATAACAATTGTCACATTTTGTACAGCTCTTAATACTACATTTCTAAGCCCTTTATACATTGCAATTATTATTATCCCAGTTATTGGGTTCAATTGCAAATCCACACATGGTAGTGCACAAGCTTTTAATGTTTCAATGAGAAACCATTTTCAAGGGAAACAAAAAATGTGGTCTTTGTAGACAGGTGGTCACTAAAGAAGGTTTGACTTTTAATTACGAAGTTCTTTACTGCTGCTCATTTTCATAGCTTGGTCAAATTTAATTTGTTTCCATAATTATGGCATGGAACTTACAAGTTGATATTTGGCCTTACAATCAATCAGTGGACTTAAGCCAGGCTTCTTAACATATCGTAAATCTCTGTGTATAAGGCAAAAAAAATTCCCGTCGGCAAAAATCAAAAGTCGGGAGTGCGCCTTATACAGAGGTAGAGGATATTTTGAGTCCTCAAAATGCTACTTTTTAGTGGTTTTCGAAAATATCTGTGTCTCAACATGAATTACATAATGCAAATAAAGAATAGGATCTACTATTTGAAGTTAAACTACGTTCCTAATTTGAAGGGAAGAGAGTGTTTTTTTTTTCGTTTTTTTTTCAGTCTCTATAAATTATGCCCCTTCACAAAGCACTTTGCCGGCCGAAGCTCTCCTGTGTCCTCAGCTCACTCACCTGTATGATGCAGCTCACTTACACAGGGATAAGGAATCACCACTCGAAAACTAGCCTGTCCAAATTTCTGTTTGGACTCGGAGGAAATTTGTTTGTTGGCTTTTTTGTGTGGCTTTGGGGGCTTTTTGTTAACCAGACCAGATCGCCTCTCATTTCAGTGTTCGAAAATACTTTCATTTTATTACGAGGCACAGTTGAAGTGTTTGTGAACTAAGTTAGACCTAGTAATAATGTCGTTTTTAAAACTGAAGATGACAGATTTTTCTTTTTTTCCAGAATTTTTTTTCCCTGATTTTTTTATTATTATTTTTTTTTTTGTCTTCAAAATAGGGGTGCGCCTTATACACAGAGATTTACGGAGGCTAATTTTAAGAACATGGGCAATTGTATTTACAAACAGCTTAAATTTGTTTTATCTCACAATGTTTTTAAGCAACAACCTTCACACAAAGGCCACAGACTATTTTCCAATGATTTGGCCTTTTTCACCAGTTTGACTTAATAACCTTCAAAAACCTTTCAATTGTGTTCTATAAATCAATTACAAGGTGTCAAATGTATTGAGTTTTCACGAGAATGAAGGTATTGACACATCTATTCAAACAAATTTAGAGCCTTATGAAAAAATTGAGATATCCCTTACCTACAATTCCACTTCCAATCATAAAGGACGACACGTGACCTAGGATGACCCAGGTCATACTGATGACCCGAATACCGTTCAGGCATGTTATACTGCCCTCTGGTATCTTAGCCCCAAGCAGCTTGGCCAAGTTGCGGTTGACGGCAAAGGAAAGCACAATCTGATGCCAGAATTTGGTACATGCTGATAAAATGGATGGATGAAAATGATAGTGTTTAATTAAATGGGGACCAATCACACAAGAAGGTGTGAATGATAGTGGATATAAAATCAAGTCCTGGGGGGTGTTTCACAAAGATCCTAAGTTGAACTTATCTCTAAGTTGGACTTAAAAATTATGGAAAGCCGTTAGCGTCTATGAAAATATTTCGTAAAAGTTATTTTAAAAAGAATGAAACGTTAATTCAAATTATTCATATTTTCTATTACCAAGGAGATGTCATGTTCTTGATGTTGAATTTATAAAAAGTCTAAAATACTTGAATTTTCGCTTTTGAATATATTTTATTTTAAGGCTCCAGATGGGTCTCCATAATTTTTAAGTCCAAATTAGAGTTAAGTTCAACTTAGAATCTTTGTGAAACACCCCAGTAATCATTAACTTGCATTCTATGGGTTAACACATAGAGAGTATGAAGAAACTAAACAACAGCATAAACACCCAATACGCCTAGAACCCAAGTAAAACTTGGTTCCCATGCACATCGACCAATGTACATCAAACCCTGCACTTTCATAGCATTTAAACTTGCAATATCTATTTACAGAAGTACTATTTGAAGCTGGTAATCTAATACAGTATACCAGCATGGTACCAACAATTTTTAGGGCAAATTATTATTTGGGGACAGGTCCCCTTCTAAAATTTGAGTCATTAAATCTTTATAAAAGTCTTTATATTAATAACAACATAGAATAAAGGTGGATATATGTTTGCCTAACAAATTAATAATAGTAACAAGAGTTATGCTACCGGACAGTTTTAACAAATGAGAATAAAACAATCACTCAAGAGATACAACTGATCGGAAAATATGAGAAAGTAAGGGTTAACTTCATCTTAGACACATATTTCTTTTCAAGAATGCAGAAGTGAAAGAGAGAATTTCAGCATTGCCAACTTGAGGAGGATGACCAGATTCTTGAGCACTTAAGAATGTCATTTTCTTTGATGGTCCCCTATTATCAATTTCCAGTGAAATTTTTTATGAAATAGAAATGCAAAAGTGAAAGAGACAATATCAGCGTTGCCAATTTGAAGAAGAAGACCAGGGGGGTGTTTCACAAAGCCTTTTTTCAATGACAAATGACAAAAAATCAGTGACAAATCTGCTGATAACCAATCAGAAGCAAGGATTTCAGTAGCTTATAACAAAAAATGTCATTTGTCCCTGATGACAAGTTCTGTGAAACGCCCCCCAGATTCTTCAGCACCTTAGAATTTCATTATCCTTGACGGTCCCCTGACATCAATGAAACATTTACCTGTGGGTAGCTCCTCCTCCAGCTCTTGCTCCTCCCCCTGGTGCTCTGATTCTACCTGCCCTTCCCTACCGGTATCTCTCACTCTTTGGTAGGGGTATGCGTCTACCACTCTGATGGGTCCATTGATAGGAACCCCAGGGGCGGGGGCGGTGGCAGGTGGCTTGTAGTCAATAGAGCGCAGTGTCTTGTCAAGGAAGGCACCCAACACCATCAGGCAGGCAATTAACCCAAGAAAGCATCTGACAAAAATCAAAAAAACATAGAGGTGGAATTGTAAGATATTATTTAACACTACCAAGTATATTTGGTTAAAGGTATTACAAAGTTTTGGGAAATTTTGAAATTGTGTGGATAGTGATTCTTTACAATTTTGATATATTTTGATGCCCCTGTGGATGTATCAAAAACACCAGAAATTTTAGCCCCTAAAACATTTCTGCTTTGAATATAAAGATTTACTGGTGCTCCCGGTAAATTTTAATAAATTTCAAATAGCTCCTACGGCCGTACAATTGTAGCTGCGACCATGAAAATCTCAGAGTATGTATTTGTGGTATATAATTTCCGAACAAGAATAGCTAATCGGTCGATTTTAGTCAATAGACATTGTTTTATAGGTTGGTTGGTTCTTCGTTTTGATGGCGCTCTTCAATCTCAAAGATTATTTGCGCCAGTCAATTTCGTGTATAGCTTTGGCGTGGGCTTCGGAAATCAAGCCCACGAGCGACTTTCCTTGGTGAAATGAAATTAATAGTGATATGGTTTTAAAAAAAAAAAAAAAAAAAAAAAAAAAAAAAAAAAAAAAAAAAAAAAAAAAAGCTGCAATATTAAAATTGCATAAAATGCACATAAAAGGCGAGATGGGAGTTAGTTGCAATTGTTCATGGAAAAACCGCAAATACTTCATTTTATATATTATTACAGGATCGACATAAGTTAAGGGGATCCCTGATAGCTTTAAAAGCTATCTAAAACGATTAGTATCGTATATGTAACCCAATAATTCACGAGTAAAAATTGGGTTAGACATCAATAATTGTTTCAGATTGGGGTTGTTCAATTTAATCCTTTCTTTTAAGAGACGTCTATCTTTGTCGTATTTTGTACAATAGAAAATAAAATGTTTAATTGTTTCATCTTCTTGACAAACTTCACAAAGACCAGTATCGTGTTGGTTAATTTGAAAAAGGTAATAATTTAAACTACAGTTACCTACTCTTAGTTGTTGTATCAAGCATTCTTCTCTGCGAGATAGGCCTTGTCTATGTATGGGCTTTGAAACGTCGCTATGCAAAGCATATAAAAATCTACCGTGTTCTGCATTGTCCCATTCTGCTTGCCATAATTTGTTATAATGGATCAAATTAATATCTTGACCTTGAGAGGGAGCTATTCAACATAAAGTGTTTATTATTAACAATTTCATAACTTTAGGGTCGATTTCGACCGCGACAACGATCACTGGATATTGTAGGATCGTATATGCTTCCAATATGTTCATTTGAACCAAATTCATGACCCCATACCAAAACTTTGTACATGTATTACCTTTAATCAGCTATCCTTATTGTTTATAACCATTTATCAGACATGCTTGTGATGTCAGAGTTTTTCTTATTCTTGGTTTATCTTGGTTATGCTGGTGATAAATAGGTGGAAGGGCATTAACTCATAACACAGAGTTGGCTCTATATTTTCATTGTTAACCGATTGTTGTTGCTGTGCAAGTATTTGAAAATGAAATAACATATTGAAGTTTTAAGGCAAACTTTTTCCATTTGGTGAAATTAAAAAACAGACTTTATATATTCTTGAATACATATTGCTGTCTACCTATCCTTTAACTTTGAAAAAAAAAACTAAAAATGAACCCTACACCATTATATATCAAAGTATATACTAGGACTGTAGATATTAGGACTGTACTCACAGAGTGACAATGAATCCCGTACTGTTATATGGAACAGGAGGGTCTTGGGCACAGACTACTGATGACGCATTCACAGCCGATAAATTGAAAGGAGCTTCGACTAATTCTGTTTAGAAGAGAGGTATTAATGAAAGAAAATAAGAAAAATATCAGTTACAAGTTAATTGCATTCAATAAAGCAAACTTTGAGAAATTTGAATTTGTCAGATTCTGTTTGAGAATTAATATTCCGGAATATGAAGTTGAAAATATGATTGGAGAAAGTTTCAATGAAAATGACAAAATTGTAAATATTCATTAAATAACGCTTTCTACAATTAGAAATCAATATGAACCTGTCAAAGATAAATCATGCTAGTTATGGTGGTACATTATGCTGGCATCACTGCATGTTGCCAGCTGTATTCCTACCAATTCTTTTATTTAGAAATGAAGAATCCCTTGATATATCGAGAGAGTTTTTCATTCACACATGAAAATATATGGATAAATGTTGAATGACGTATGGGACACCTATTGCACGTAATCGTCCTTTTCAGATTTGATGGTAATTTAAACAAAATGGACATACTGTACATGCAACATTATTTCTTACCTAAAAGGTCTTGCAGAGAGAAGAGTATATCAGAGTCTGAGCATGATTCTGGTACACACAGTCCCCACATTAGCATTGCAGGCAAAGCCCCCGGCGAAGCCTAAAGTAACAAAAACAAAATTAATAGTCAAACCTGCCTTAGCCAGGCGCGTAGCCAGAGTTTGATGTTTGGGGGGGCACATACATGTAATCGATCGAGGTCAAAAAAAGGGGTCTACAAAATTTCAACCGATCCTGGAAATTTTAGGGGGGGCACGTGCCCCCCCCCCCCCCCCCCCCCCCCCCCCCCCCCCCCCCCCCCCCCGTGGCTACGCGCCTGGCCTTAGCAACCACCTTTCTATAAAGACCACACTTTTTGCATCCTCTGATAATGTTTTCTTATTGTAACATGTACTTTAGGAACCTGTACATAAAGAGGTGTGCTTTATATATAAGAACACTATTCTTGTCTACCTTAAATCCAACAGCACACTAAACGATCCGATTATGATATGATTTTGGAAGAATTTGCAACTGCATTTGATACCAACATTCAAACATGTAAAATCTTAATGACCAAGGATCGGAATAGTCATATGATTAATAACATTTACCGGTATATTTCAAGGATATCATGCGTTCTTGAAAGAAGAAAAGCTAAAATCTGCTCAGAATCGTATCAATGTCAGAACAGAAGTGCAATTGTTGATGATTTGAAGCCGATTCTGCTATTATTCTGACTAGAAGAGTTCAAGAAACTCAAATTCTGGTTGTGCGTATTTATATCAGTATTTAGAAACTAAATCAGAAAAAGGATATTTGCTATAATTTCTTATCTAATAAAATTGCCATTTCTTTGAAAATCTGATCGCAGGAAGATTGATAAGTGTGCAATAGTCTTATGTAATCTTTATACTGTATACAGGTTTCACTGCAGTAACAATATATCAACCAGGTTTTAACCCTTTACTTGCTTTTGTTGCCTAATGGAACACACACTGTTAGGTAGGGCAAGCAATAATGTTTGTCCTATCTAGCAGCAATTAATATATGCAATTATATTCTACAAAATTCATGAAATATTAATCTCACAGCTCAGAACCAAAGGAGTCATAGTATATACATGTAAGTACTTTGTTTGATCAATCATCTTACTTGAGGTTCCACGGGATTGACCAACTTGGTCATGTGTTTGATGCATGCAATGAAAGACCAGAGGACAACAGGGGTCAAATTCCATTCTCTAGACCCATAATAATGTGCATTGTGCAAGTAATTAAAAAAATGATGTCACCGTCACATGCCTATTTATGATCAGATTTGAACTTTGATCTGACATGGATTTCTGTTTTTCCTTTGTGTACATGCAATACTACCTTGAAGGTATTTGTACTTCCATTACAAATAGAACTGTTCTAAACTAAACAACCCTACACACACAGGTAGCCTAAGTTCTACACATGAAGATTGGTACTAAAGAGAAGTCCACTCTATACACTCTGCTATTGAAGTGGCCTCCATTATCATTATAATAGAAGGGGATAAAGAAAGGTACATGTAGAAAAGGAGCAAAGCAGAGAACTTTACGGAAAGTCTAAATGAGAAATTTTAATATTGCGATTGATCAAACCCAAATTAGCAACTGTTGATTTACAAACTGTATACCATCAGTCGACCAGCATCTCTCCATTTGTTTTGCAGTAAATATTTCATGAATTTTAGTTTGTCTCCAAACATAATATATTTGAATACCTGTGCCCCAGATTCATATATCTTATTGGATACATGTTTTGCATAACGCTTCAATGAAATATGTACAATTCTATGTGAAGATGCACATACAGCCCTTTACCCCTAGCTAAGGAGAGAGACATTCTTGTTATTTCCAAGTAAATTTCAAAAGGAGAGCTACTTGATAGAAAAAAGTAAAAATTGGTGATCTACATGTAGGCCCTGTTGATTTCAATTTTGAAAATTCACAACTCAAATGATCCTTATATAAGATTTTTCTAGAACTTATAGAAATATAATTGATTCTCTAATTTTTCTTCATCCACGTAAGTTAATTTGATGCAACAGTTTTTTGTTTACTTCACTTTAACATCTATATCTATATATTATCTGACAGTTGCCCTCAAACGCAATTTAAATATAGGTACTTAATATTATCATGTTCAGTGAATGAATATTAAGAGCAAAAATAAAAGTCTTAAAATTAATAAATAAATAAATAAATAACTACATAAAAAAATCTAGAAATCAAGGAATCACATAAAATAGAAAAATAAATAAATAAATAAATAAACAAATAAACGAGTAAACAAATTTAATTACTCAATAAATAAATAAACAAATGAATGAATAAACAAATAAATGAATAGATACATAAATCAATACATAAATCAATTAATAAAGAGATAAATAAATAAACAAATTCGTAAAGAGACAAATCAGTGTAAATAAAATAAATATTAATGTGTATCAAAAATTCTACTTACACCAAATGCATTGGGAGCATTGCTAGAATTGGCAGGCAGCTGCAGCTGTAGGTATGTTAGGCAGTAGTTGAAACCAGTAACGCTCTTGCATTCATCAAAATGTCCCAACCAGGCTAGATTACCATGCAAAAATCCTGGCTGAGGTTTACCAATGGCATCCAGAACTACAGTGTACATGAAAACAAGGATAACAGAACATACAGTGAGTATCCTGGAAAGAATAGTTCATGTCTGTATTAATTAAGTGAAACAATATTATAATTGTTATTGTTATAAATTACTAAGTATTAGTCACCTGTGCCTGGGAGGCGAAAAAGCAAACCGAATCACTGTGTTAAACCCTCGGGTTTCTTTAACCCAGTAAAACTGATTGGAATGTGCAGGTTGAGAGAAACTTATTCTTTTTCAAAGGGGTTTATGCATGTAGACTAGAGGTGTCATGGTTTAGTGAACCACATGGTTTGAGGTTCAAGTCCTGCTGTGGCACTAATATCCTTTGGCAAAATATTTATCTACGATTGACGCTCTCAACCCAGGTGTAGGAAGAAATTCCTTGAATGCTTGTGAGCCACATCACTGCATGTAGCCATGCCAAAGCCAGGGTACCATAATGATTGCAGGGCCGTCGATCAGTAGTATTACTGATATTAATGGCCCACTGCACTACTTATAGCTACTTGCGCCCTCTATATAGCAAACAATGCCTAATCGATGACCGTTGGTCCCCCATGATCCTCCTTTTCTTATGTCATTTGAGAGCTGATTTGATGAGATAACCACCTTGGTCACCGATTAGGCATTGTTTTCTATATAGAGGGAGCAACTAGCTACAAGTAGTACAGTAGGGCTTTAATACTGATGAGGCTTACCTTGGTAAACAAGACATATTCCTATCATTATTTTTCATATTATTGTTATCATTATTACTGGTATTCTTCTTCTTATAATTATTATTATTATTACTATTATCATTATTATACAAATAATGAATGGTTATGAGTTCAATAGTGCGAATATTTCATGAGTTGAAAGATTAACATTCTATTCAACGAGGCGTCAGCCGAGTTGAATAGAATTAACGTTAATCTTTCAACGAATGAAAATATTTGCACTATTGAACGAATGAAAAAACATTCATTATTTGTTTTATACAACATCGAAGAAGATCTAATAGAACGTTAATCAACAAATTATGCTTTACTCCTTATATTAAAGATAAATTAAAGTTGGAGTCAAGCCTTCTCGATTACATTGAGATTGCCTTCGCGTCAGATACACGCAGGGGTACGCGCGCGCCACGACTGAGAGGTACGCAGTCTGCATATAACCAAAAATGCACGGCGCATATAACCAAAAATGCACGACCGTGCAATATACCATCTATTGAATATCATGTGACCAACAATCCTCCAATCAAATGACAAGTATCCACGTAGGTGTTGTATAATATTCATTATTCAAACATTTTTTGTTTATGCACTATTCCTCCTACCGGTATGTACATGTATTATATCTCAATGTAACCCACTAAATTTTATTACCTGTAAACAATTATATTACATGGTGAATAAATAAAACAAACAAACAAACAACTAATACTGCTAGTACATGTAGTCAAACCTGCTTTAGTGACAACCTGTCTACAACAAGCACATTTTTTGTTTCCCTTGAAAATGGTTTCTCATTGAAACATGTACTAAACGAACCTGTCTACAAAGACCACTTTTTGTGTTTATCTTGGGCAGTCGCTGTAGACAGGTTTGACTGTATTATTATTATTATTATTATTATTATGTAACCATGTTATAGCTACGAGAATAATTAATTGCAGACCTGTCTACAAAGACCACTTTTTGTGTTTATCTTGGGCATGCAGTCGCTGTAGACAAGTTTGACTGTA
>JAVYIG010003218.1:0-206262 GCA_035222895.1 Strongylocentrotus droebachiensis
GCCCTTATGAAATACACACATGCGATATCTTTTATGAGAAGCAAGTCATGATAACTTGAATAATGATTACATTTATTATATGTTGGAAGCTCTTGAAATGCATAAGACTGCCACTTCTCTCTCAGCGCAATATACCGTGGTTATCATTGTGCCCAACCCCCCAAAAGTGGACCTTTACCAGGTCTGGGGTCATTTTCACGGAAAGAAGCTGAACCATAATCAGCTTCACTTCTCCACAGATTTAGAGCATTTGATCCTGTTTTCTGTGTGTGTATATTGCACAACTTTTCCTTTTTCCTCATTTTGTTCAACTTTTACTTTTCAAAACCACTTATACTACTATATCCATTCCTATTCACCACACTTGGCACATAATGTGTCTTTCTGTAGTGTTTTTGCTTGTGTGAGGAAGTCACAAAAAGAACTTTAACAATTATTGTACCAAAAAAGGGAAAAGAGAAGAGGATAACTTCATGAAAGGAATCACTTTCATAAACCCAAAACAAATATGGTGTTGAAATGATATACATTTCATATCCTCAATTGAAACATTACATTTTTTCTTCCATTTCAGTGTTATTTTATTCCAAGATTCCTCCCCTAGATGGAAATGTATCAAATTGCAATTAAGACGCCATGATCGAGGAGGACGTTCTTGACAGCGGAAATAACACATGTCCTAACGCTGCATGGTCATTGTTTTCATCATCAATAGTGAACTGTCAGTTTATGACAGGTTCAGTGACCCAATCAGAGTTCTACTTCAAAGGTCTCTCCAAGTACATCGATCTTTAGCCATCCGTTTCAGCATTTCATATCCCGTTGCTCCACATTCCGCAATCTAATCATCTAAAAAGCCTTTACGAGGTCTTCCCCTCAACTTCTTTCCATGTAGACGGCCTTCTAGGACTCTGATCATCAAGCTATCATCATGCCGCATGATGTGTCCAAGCCATTTCTTCTGTCTCTTTCTAATCGTTTGAAGCAGCACCCGCTTTTCTTGAACTCGATTCAACAACTCTTCGTTCGTAACTCCCTCCAAGACACACCTAGTAGTTTACGCCAGCACCACATTTCGACCGCTTTCAATCGCTGAATGTCCTTCCTGGCGAGTGTCCACGTCTCTGCTCCATATAACAGTACACTCCATACTAGAGACTTCACAATACGCTTTCTCAAACTCAGGTCAATATTGTGGCTCATCAGGATATCTTGTCGTTGAGTGAAGGCAGCTCTTTCCAATGCTGAGCGCAAGTTGACCTCTTTGGCAGACTTGCCATCCTCATTCAGCACACTGCCTAGATACTTGAAGTGGTTGACTTGCTGACTTGCATTAGTCTGTTGCCATTTATCATGATGGCTATTTCTTTTGTTTTATGGTGATTGTATTCATAGTGGGAGCCTATCGATATTGATGAAAATCTTGATGATGCCGGCAGGCGCGGATCCAGGATTTCGTAGTGGGGGGGGGGGGGGGGGGGGGGGGGGGCACAAATTTGAAATTATGCTAGCCAAATATTAGTACGTTATGGTGACCAGCAGTGACGTAATAGGGGGTGAGTGCATGGAGGGGCGAGTTTCCCCCCTCACTCCTCCGCGAAACGCGGAAGGTTTGACGTTTCATTAAATTATTAGAGGAAGAAGACGATTCGTTGTACCGTTCTCGTCTGATTTCAGTTTCACACCTCCCGCGCGAAAGCTTTTGCGTTTCATTAAATCGTTAGAGAAAGAAGACGATTCGTATTACTATTCTCGACTCTTAATCCTTGTCGGAATTCAGTTCCCCCCTCCTGCGCGAAGCGCGGAAGCTTTGACGTTTCATTAAATTATTAGAGAAAGAAGACGATTCACTGAACCATTCTCGGCTCTTAATCCTTGTCTGAATTCAGTCCCCCCCCCCCATCCCGGGGGGGAGATCGGAAGCTTTGACGTTTCATTAAAATTAGTAGAGAAAGAAGACGATTCGCTGTACCGTTCTCGACTCTTAATCCATGTCTTAATTCAGTAACCCCCACCCCCCCCCCCCCTCCTGCGCGAAGCGCGGAAACTTTTACGTTTCATTAAATTATTAGAGAAAGAAGAGGATTCGTTGTACCGTTCTCGACTCTTAATCCTTGTCTAAATTCAGTCCCCCCCCTCCTGCGCGAAGATAGGAAGCTTTGACGTTTTATTAAAATTAGTAGAGAAAGAAGACGATTAGCTGTACCGTTCTCGACTCTTAATCCTTATCTGAATTTCAAATATGTTCTTTGTCTGCTCCTTTTTCTTCCTACGTCCTCTTCTTTTTCTCTCCTCTCTTTTTTTTTTTTTTTTTTTTTTTTTGGCCGGCGTTTTTGGGGAGACCGCCCCACCGCCCCCCTGGCTACGCGCCCCGGAAGCTCAGGGGTTTAAGGCAATAAATTACCGACAGATGAGCATCTAAGGGCCTGCCTTGGGGCCCTAGGTGGAATCCAGGGGGCAGAGCCCTCGGAAGCTTAGGTTTTTTTTAGGCATTTAATCAATAACAATAACTCATTATTTTGTGACACTGGCAGTTAACTATTTTTTCTTTCTTGCTCTCTTTCTTTCTATTTGTCTTTAATATACTTTTTCACAAAAAGTCCGGGGGGGGGGGGGAGCTCCCGATCCCCGCCGTTTCGCGGGCCCTGACACCTAGGTATCTCAAGAAGCATATTTCTTGCCTGGATGTAAATTTAGGAATTTGTCATTTTCCAACAAACGCATACAAAAGTATAATTTACTAAAAAGTGAGGAAAAATCTCGAAAGATTGTGTCATTTTAGCATTATTTGTAAACCACCGTTATGGAATTAGAAATAAACCACGTTTGAATTTGATTCCCCCCAAGCTTTGCTTTTTTTTGCCCCAGAAATTGGAAAATTACGTTGTCAGATATTTTGTTCAGTGGCTTGGGGGGGGGGGGGGGGCGGGAGTAAGGAACACTTTTTGTGTGTGTGTGGGCTTTCTTTAGCACAACAAAAATCTTTCCCCTGTTTTTTTCCTTCTATTTTTTTTTGCCAGGGGGAGGGGGGGGGGGGGGGGGCCTGGATCCGCCACTGGATGCCGGTTGTGTTGATGATAATTGTTACAACATGTACATCTAGACCTATATCATTATGATAAACCCGAAAATCATTGTCTTACGTTCACAAAAATAATGACGATATATCTCCCTTTTATTCTCTCACCTTACAGCACCACCGGTCATCACACTTGGTCTGACAGACGAGAGTGGTATAGATGAAGGCGCTGCGACGTTCTACTGCAAGGCGACGGCTGACCCAGCCCCAACTTTTGAATGGTACAGGAAGAAAGGCGGTGCGCAGTCACACTTGGCGTTGCCAGGTCGTTGACACTGAGGGAGGGTCGGTGCTGAGAATATCGCCCCTTCGGCTTTACCGAGACAACGACCAGTCGGTGATGTGTAAGGCAAGCAATGACGATGGGACAGTCACAACACAGGCCAGGCTTACTGTCACTCAAGGTAATAGTCTGAATCAGGATTATATTCAGGTTTCATGACACGTGTTCCGGTGACAATTCCTCCATGTTCAGGACCCTAGACTAACTTCAACCTGGGACCAGTCACCAGACATCATACCTAAGCCTAACCCTACTACACCTGCCACTGGTTCTTCGTCTTGAAAGAGATGTAATTGATCACATATAACTTGCGGTTGATATCATTTGCAAATTATTTGTAATTAAATCGCAACTTCATTACATCACAGGGCCTTCACGAGGAGCCTAGTGCAGTCTTTATCCTAACCCTAAATCTTTTGATGAAATATAGGCCAGAGCGATTGTTGCTTGAGCACATGTGAATCGCCTATTGTCCACTATCTCAAGAAAATTGGAAAAAAGTATAATCAGACATTTGCTCCAGTGACTCTCTTACTCTAGGCTTTATTTTGTCAACGGTTAAAGTTGAGAGCTTTGGTTTTTTTAGTATGGTGAGTAGGGTTAGGGTTGGGTCCAAGTTTACGTGTGGAATCTGTCTTATAGGATCATCTGTCCTAAAAGAGACTTGTTTCCAGTGAAGCCGGTTCTTTGTTTCATTGGGCAACTTAGTGACACAATTAATATAGGAAGAAACATGAAAAAGAAGTAGGGCCTATTATGGAGTAAATAAGAATGACCGCAAGGGACATCCGTTTATCCCTGTACATAACAGACCATACTTGTCTGCTACAGGATAGTATCGTGGTGACTTGCAGCTTTATTTTTCTCCTCTCTTTCTCTTTCTCTCTATTTCATTTAATATCTGCAGCTGACAGTCCTTCCAGCGGGCTATCCCGAGATCACGTCCAGTCCGAGACTTATGGTGTTGGAGAACGACCGACCGGCGACCATCTACTGTGGAGCCACCGGCAACCCTGAGCCTGAGATCCTGTGGTTCAAGGAATTTGTACCCATCGAAACTAATGACAGGATCTCCATAACGGATTGTAAGTTGTAATGTGACCAATAATTTTTTGTTTAAGAATGGAAGAGGAAGAGAGAAATGAAGATGTGATAATCGTTTGCATAAAATCTTTCATTATTCAGACAGTGGTGAGACAATGCAGCTGATAAAGAATTAAGTGTCGTTTGCACAAATTGGGGGTCAAGATAAACTCAACGTTTCAATTGATAGATGTAATGGGAAGGTCACCTGCTTCATACAGTATATTAAATTGTAAAACTTCATATTGATCCTTTTTAGAAATGAAATGAAAAATTATTTAAAAAAAGAAGATTTTGAGGATATCAAATACTACAAAGATTTAATTATAGTCTATAGAGAGATAGGATGTTGTGATAAAGATAAGAGCCCATGTTTTCCTCCAGGGGGGGGGGGGTTTCACTGGGTGCCTGCCATAGCAGCATGCACAATATTATTGACAACGGACTTAACTCCGTTTCGTTGACAATCAGCCATGCATGAAGTCTTTCGTCTACGGCTGATTGTCAACGAAATGGAGTTAAGTCTTTTGTCAACTCTGTTTGTTGCTACGGCAGGCACCCAGTGAAAATGAATTTGTTTGATAAAATTATGGAAATGCAAGCACTACTTTAAACAAACAGAACTTTGTCATTCCTTGCTCATTTTTCCTGATTGAGGTTGTCATGTGAAAGGGCAGAAACTCAACTTTCTAGAAATGTGATTTTCTCCTTGAAATTCAGATACCGTCCGCCAAATGACTTTTTGGTTTCCTTACTTCAGATCATTTTAATCACTTATGCGTGAAATATGCATCATATGAGTTGCATCAAATGAAAGAGGAGGATCTAAGCTTTCTAAATATGTGTCATTTATTAATTATAAATGTGACTAAGTTGTTTTTTTAATGATAAAACATCGATAATTCTCGGTTTCGTTTTTTCTGGAAGCAGAAGCATGAAGAAAATTACTTACAAAAGCAAAGATAAAAAGTATGAAAACCTGTCGACCACAACATTGAAGGTACTATGTCCCATTTGCAGGTCAAACAAATAAAAAGGTTAAATTCCAACTACATTTGAAAGACAATACTTATTTAGAACTTCCCTCAAAATAAAGGGTTTGAAAATAGCTTTTTGTGGGAAAATAACGACCATTAGTTGTCGAATCGACATAAGTGATTGCAGTCACCTAAGTAATAGTCTGATTTTTCAAACCCTTGTACCGAATGGTTGTACATGTTGTGCCATTACAAGTAGTGGGTTATTGGTGTAGACAAATGCTCATGTACCACCGGGACAATTATCCTAAACGGTAGTTATCTGGGGGTAGTTATCCGGGGGTAGTTGTCCTTGGGGGTAGTCGTCCTAGAGGGTGGTTGCCCTAGGGGGTAGTTGTCCTAGGGGGTAGTTGACTTTGGGTGGTTATCCGGGGGGTGGATGTCAAGGGGGTAGGTGTCCGGATACGACCTGTTACAACTCATTTTTATGTATGTTATTTACCAAAGGAAAACAGATTTCAGTCAGTCACTCACAGTGTCTGACAGGGAAGTCTAGAAAGTAAACGGATTTCCTTGCATAATTTGAATACCAGCACACAGTTAACGCTTAAATTTCACAGATAGGAAATACATGACATATTCATAATTCCTGCAAAGTTCTACAGAATTTGATTCAAATTTAAGGGAGTATCTTTAAGGTGAAAAACATCACCTAATATTTTACCTATTTCTTTATTCTAAAGCAACGTATGGAATCGTATCTTTCTGTTTTGTTGTAGAGCTGCAAGTATATGTAAACCTTGAACAATCAATCAATCAAACTAATTTCATGTTTTTTTTTTGTTCCTCCTCTTTCTTTTGCCACTACCAGCGGGCCTTCTGTTTTCCACAGCTCAGATGTCTGACGAGGGTAGCTATGAGTGTGCCGCCAAGAACTCTCTGGGAACAAGCTACTCTGTTGAGGCTCAAGTCTATGTCAGAGGTAAGTTCCGTTTAATACCAAATGATTCCTTTTCTTCTTTTTTAAGTTACAAATATTAGTTATGAAAATATATAAGAATCAAGTCAGGCATAAGAGTGTAGAGAACCCACTTGTGTAAAGGTTGACATTTTGAAATGTCCTTTGCCCAGTTAATGTACTATACCTTTTCATGATGTGTCTGTGGAAGAATTAGGAAATGACTGTGTTGTGTTGATCGCAGGCATGAAAGCCCTATGGATTTAACCCCATAAATGGTACAATCAGCGTAAATATTTCCATATACTTTGTTTCTTTACATCATTAAAGTAGTTATAGAAATGGAGTGTAGTATCTTCATGCTTATAATCTGCTTAATTTTTTTTTTAATTCATCAAAGTTATTTGTCCAGTCTTTATCTTCCATACTGGATTGAATCATCCTCTTTCCTATGTTGGCGGATACAACTTGCACTTGTAAACTATGTACTCTTTTTGTGCATCATTGAGTTACATTGAAGGTACTATGTCCCTTTTGCAGCCAACCTCAAATGCTGTAGAACTTTGCAGGAATTATGAATATGTCATGTATGTCCTATCTGTGAAATTTAAACGTTAGCAGTGTCCTCATATTCAAATTATGCAAGGAAACCCGTTTACTTGCTAGACTTCACTGCCAGACACTATTGAGTGACTGACTGGCTTTTTTTCTTCTTTGGTAATAACATACATGAAAAGAGTTGTAAAGGGTACATGAGCATTTGTCTACATCAATAACCCATTTCTTGTGATGGCCAAGATTAAACTGATTGAATCTTTGCGCAGCATAAAACGTATGACCATTCGGTACAATTGTCTGAAAATCAAGACTACTACTTTTGGGCTCTACAGCCCTAAAGTCGATTTGACAACTTATAGTCGTTATTTTCCCACTTGAAGACATTTTTACGCCCCACCTTTTTTAGGGAAGTTCTAAATTAGTATTATCTTTCAAATGCAGTTGGAATTTAACTTTTTCATTTTGTTGGCCTGCAAATGGGACATAGTACCTTTAAGAAGTGGTCTGTTGTCTTTGATACAGTTACCATTCTTGTCCTACCCTCAGATCGTCAAGTGGAGCCTCGCTTTACCTTCCTGCCTGTGACCCAGGAGGTGGTACCAGGTGGTAGCGTCAACCTGACCTGTGCTGCCTATGGCGTCCCGATGCCTAGGGTACGGTGGATAAAAGCAGGTATGGACCTGGACGACGTGGACGATCTCCCAATCGGGCGCAACGTCCTGCAGCTGAGGGACATCTACGAGTCGGCCAAATACTAAATACTTCTAAATAAGCATTTTTTTTTTTAGGCCGACTGTAAATTTGGGAATATGTCATTTTCAAATAAACGCATAAAAAGGTATATATTAAAAAAAAGTGAGACAATTTATCCCGGAAAATCATGTCATTTGGTCTTCCATTCCTGTCTTTTCTAATAATGCCTGCAAACTGTACATTCAGAGTACTCTTCTCCTTCTTCTACTCCTCTCCCTCTTTATCTTTTCTCAATTTAAGATTGTTCAAGTCTCCTTAGGTTGCAAGTGCGTAATAAATCTCATGAGCTCACAAAATTATCAGGGCCCTGCTTCATAGGGAATTATCATCAATAACAACTGCCATTTTTATTTTAAAAATCGCCAATAGCCAGTCAAACGCAATTGTTTCAGTAGCTTATAACAGTTGTAACTTGTTAGTGATAAATAGATTCATGAAACAGGGCTCAGTTTCCCTTCAACTTCATCTCTTCTTAACACATCCTAATCATGTAATATAACAAGGGGTTGTAGGCCATTGGTGTCATGATAGTTGCGGATCAAGGGGAAGCCCCCGCAATCCCCCTTCGACAAAAAAAAAGAAGGGGAAAGGGAGAAGAAAATAAAATAAATAATGGACTGATACCAATTTGTTTCTTGTCCGAGCATTATGTAACAAAGGCGGCACATCAATCAAACCAATGGCCGTTTCTTTTCCCCTTTTTGTTTTTTGTTTTGTTGTTGTTGTGGCTTGACTTGTCTCGTCCACCTGCCAGATAAGCCATTGCAGGATTCGTAAACCCCAGGCCCGAATTCACAAAGGAGGTTTGTCGACAAACCTTGGTTTTCTTACGTCATATGACGCGTTTTTACGCGTTTTTTTTTACAACCCTGGTTTGTAAAAACGCGTCGAAACGCGTCATATGACGTACATAAACCTCGGTTTGTCGACAAACCTCCTTTGTGAATTCGGGCCCCAGTGTCCTAAGTTCTGACACCTCGGTTGATGTAAGGTCAGTATTAAAAAGCAAAGCAACTTTTTGAAGTTCATTACGTACTCTCATGACCTGACTAAGTAAAATTTGCTCACTCGTCAGGTTTAAGTTTGTAAGTGAGGCTAGCCTGGAGCATACGACGGGGCCCTTGTTGTAACCTGTATGATATTGTACAACACATAATAAATACACGTCAAGAACTTTCATGTGAAATATAGCGACAGTTTAATTCTCGAAAAAGAACATACTCTTAGAAATTCAAGGTGATAAGCAATATACTGATTCAAGACAACGTAACAAAGGTATAGATCACCAATTAATGGCTATAGAAGTCTTAATTCTGATGAATGTTTTAGGGGCCTGAAGCATTAAGATCGAAATACAATCATTTGTAAAAATTCTATTGTATCTCCAGTCTAGCTGCAATTAATTGGATTGTTACTGTGAATTGTATCTATAATTAAGATAACGATTAAACTTACTATTTTTTGTAAAGTTTCGATTAATTGAAGGCCATACGATAAATTTAAGGGTTTTTAATAAATCAACATTTTTGTATAATGAGAATCAAGAAACTTTAGAAGATTACATTCATCATAAACGTGCCGTTTTTTGGACATATATCCTTTGATTGTTCAACTGGGAATACAATATTAAAGGGACTTGGTAGCATTGTTCAGATGAGAGATAATGGTGCTAAGGTAGTGACTTCAATGCTAGATACAATTAAAGATAATCTGAAAGTTTGAGTGAAAACAAACCATTAACAATGATAATTGGGGAAAACTTATCTGATCGATTCCTTAATTCTCCCAACTATATTATTACAATTGCATTACATTTAAGGTGAATGTAAATCATTCCAAAGCTCTATATACCATTCCAGACATTTAAGTGTTGAAAGATTTTTAAAAGCCTGTCTTGTGCCTTATTTTTATGGGAAACGGTTGAGAAAATTTCAAAAATGGTTGGGAGAATTGTACTGTTAAAGGTGTTGCACAGTGATGTCTTCAAAGAAAACCATACATATCTTTGTGGTTTGAGAATTGATTTGTTGCATGTTAGATGGTTAGTACAGTAGAAGGTATATCATTAGTAACATTTCATACAAAAATTAAGCAGTTTTATATTAACCTTCAACAATGTTACCTAGTCACTTTAAGGTGTTAGAATAAAATGTATTTGGGTATACTCTCCAGAAAATCCCGCCTAATGTTACCCTCATGCTTACTGGCCGATGTCTCATGTAAACCTTGCAGTGTTTACTTTCATGCGTTCATAATATTCATTTTAAATCAAAGAATCTGGCATGTGAAAGACATTGCATTCACGAGTTGATTTATTTTGGTAAACTCAAATTCGTTTAAACTGTTGATTATTGGTCAATTAAGCAGGAAAGTATTTTTTTTTTATCATTACAGAGAAAATAGAAAATGAAAGCGAACTATAGGCAAGCTTACATAATCACACTTAACGACACCAACATATCTAGAATATTAGGTTTCCCATATCCAAATAAAAGATCGTTTGTATATACATAATTGGAGTAAAATCTGATAAATTTACATCATAAGAATGATTCATATTAATTTAGTTGTTCTTGAAAATAATGCCTAAATGAGTATGACGTATTTTCCACCCGAACGGTACAGCTGAAGTATATTAGAGATAAATTGTCAGGTTGATCAACATAAGCAATCATGAGAAAGTTAATAAATGTACGGATTAAAAGATCTAAACATGTAATCTTTAAACTTCAGAGAATAACTTCACTTCTGGTACGTTGTTATCAATCAATAAATCACGCATTACTAAATTCGAATATGGTTATCATCATCCTCAATAAGCATAATTAATTCTAGAATAATTTAATATTAATACAACAAGAAAGCGCTTGGTACATGAAAAACCTTGGTACATGAAAGACCTTGCTGAAAGACAATAGAATAGTAATATTCCCAAAACAATTCTTCTACTTCGTTTAACATATTTACTAAATATAATGAAAATAATTCAGTCACTTACATTGATTAATATTCTTCTAATTAATTTCATATATTGATTAAATATAAAGGAAAATATTTAGTCACTTCCAAAGCAATCTACGAGCTATAGAAATTTTATGCGAAAGTAAGTATTTTTTAACTTTAAGGCAGTGCGGTTTACATTCATAACGAAATGATCGTTCAACTTTACTAAAAGATATAGCAATTTTCACTTGATGTAAGATATTGTTCTTTTAGGCTACTTGAATCACGTGATGTAAACAAAAATAAATAAATATAAATAATCAAAAATTGTATCGTGCCATTAGAAATACAACCCATAAAAAGCATGCATCCAGGGGCATTGCAAGACCATGTTGGTGGTATGTGGAGGGGGGGGGGGGGGGGGGGGGGTGAAAGATTTTGCCAAAATATTTTTTTAACAAATGATAAGCAATACAAACAATTAAAAGATATCATTCAATTAACAAAAAATGGTCTTCAGATTTTTCAGAAATAAACAAAAAAAGTTATTGCAATTTATTTCCCGGCAATCCCCTTTAAAAGAATGTATTTTTGCTTTTAAATCTTCCTCTAACAGTTTTAGACTTACTCACGTAACATTTTGTGAGTTGCAACCCCTGCATCCCCCAGCGACGCCCCTGGATGGATCTTGAAAATTTAATATATATATAATGACTTTATGTTACACATATTTACAATCGGGAGTCAACAATTTGCTCCTCCACATATCCAGTGTTAATATTTAACGTTTATTAAAATCATCTCCTCCGGTATTATATATCGAAATCTTAAGTAAAGTGCAAGTGAAAGGAACCGCGTAAGACGGGCTCTTGAAACATATTTACAATCACATACAGTCAAACCTGCCTTAGTGGCCACACCTTTAAAGAGGCCATTTATCTACAGCGGTTATGTCTTAACGCCCTTGAGAGAAAATGTGCTTTAAAGCGGGACTGCACTACTTGTAGCTACTTGCGCCCTCTATAAAGCAAACTATGCCTAAGCGGTACCCGATGGTCCCCCATGATCCCCTTTTTCTTATGTTAATTGAGAGCTGATTTTATGAGATAACGACCTGTCAGCGACGATGCAGGGAGGTCCAATCCCTCCTGGCCAAACTAGTGCAGACAGGCTTTAAAGCATGCGAAGAAAGACCACCTGTCTACACTGGCCACTTTTCGGTTTCCTTTGGATGACCTTATTAGACAGGTTTGACTGTACTTGCTTACCTAAATCGAACAAAATAAACAATCAATCAATTAAAAGCCCCACTGCACTTCTTGTAGCTACTTGCTCCCTCTTTATAGAAAACAATGCCTAAGCGATGCCCGTTGGTCCCCCATGATCCTCTTTTTCTTATGTTAATTGAGAGCTGATTTGATGAGATAACCACCCGTCAGTGACCACGCTGGGTGGTCTACCCCCCCCCCCGGTAAACTCGGCAATGAACGGTGCAAAACATCAATATTTCTGTGGTGTATAAGATTTAAACATTTTATCGAATAGTACTTATAATTAACACTTTTTTCTTTTTCTGGAGTCAAAACTCTCTTTACACTATGAACCATGCATAAGAAGAAACAATCAACATTATTTAAATCAGATATGGTGTTAAAACCTAATGTATACAGTGAAAAGTGCTAAAATTTAACATTGTTTACCCTTTAGGGTGTTGAACCTGCTTTACACAAAAATGTGCATAAAATCTACCTGCTTATCCTTCATGGTGTTAAAATTCACTATACTCTCAATAGAGGCAAATCTATGTAAAGTGCAAGGTGTAAGAACACAACACTTTGAGTGTAGCACTTTACTAGAGTGTAGATGCTGTGTCTGATTACTGGGTGTCCTCCACACGAACAAAGGTTCGCTGGACATGCTTCTTCTCGTTGATCTTCCAGCCTCCTTGCTCCATCTCTCGCTCCGTCTTGATCTCCTGCATGAAAACGAGATAAGCAGCTGGTTAATTTATTTGGGGGTAGAATATATAACTGTTTAATCCCCTAGGTTAATGACTGGTAACCCGTTAATCGCCTAGGTATAAGACAGGACACTGGTAAATCCTCCTAGTTAACTGGTTATTCTCCTGTGTGTAAGATGAGTAACTCGTGTGTGTAAGATAAGTAACTCATGTGTACTATAAGATACTGGTACTAATCAACGAAGTGTATGATATGTATTAAACTAGTGAATTCCCCTAAGTATAAGACAGGTAACTGGTTAATACCAAACGTGTAAGGCGTGTAACAGTTTAATGCCTTATGTTTACTGGTTAATCTCCTGGGTGTAAAGACAGGTAACGGGTTCACTGTCGAAGATGAGAACTGTTTCATTATCAAGGTGTAAGATAAGACACTGTTAAAACCCAAGTTTTATTACAGGCAACTGGTAAATAATCCCCTGGGTGTAAGGCAGGTAACAGATTAATCCCCTGGGAGTAATACAGGTAAAAGTGTAATCCCCGGGTGCAATATATGTAACTGGTTAATCTCCTGGGTGTAAAACAGGTAACACGTTAATCCCCAGGGTGTACGACATGTAACTGGTTAATCTCCTATGTCAGGTAGGTAGCTGGTTAATCCCCTTTTATTTGGTTAATTCCCGAAAGGTAAGACAGGTAATGTATTAATTCCCAAGGTGAAAAGAAGGTAACTGGTTAATGCCCTAGGTGTAAGATAGGTAAATGCTTAATACGTATACAATATGTCATATTATAATCCCTTAAATGTAAGACAAGTAACTATATAATCCCCTTGGAGTTAACTAGTTGATACCTTTGTGTAAGATATGTAACTGGTAAAGGGCAAAAGATAAGAATTGGTTATTCCTCGAATAAGCCACGGTTAACATAAGGTCTGGTTAATCCCTGTGTGGCAGTTATTAAAGGAACAGATACTAAGTATAACAAGGTGACCGTTTTAATCTCCTGTGTTTTAGCTAACCAATTGGTTTATATCCTGTTTGTCAAAAAGGTAAATTGTTTACCAGTCAATTAAATAACTAGATAACCAGTTTTGTGTAACAAAAAATGGTATATAGATCCATGTCTAATCATCGTTTTAAACATTACATTTTAATCACGTATTCATGTATTATCATTATTCTTTGCATGGTATGATTGTTCATACCGTCATTATTGCGATGTGTTGTTGTTAATAACTTCAAAATTAAATTAATTTCAATTCAATTTTAACTATACTACGTTGGGAAGAGTAATGAAGATTATAACAATGCATATAGCGTGTTACCATTTACATATAGATATACTGCACAGCAGTGAAGTGCGCATAATGGCATATATATATTCTACAGTCTTCTAGTGAGAGGTAGATATGTAACAACGTACAATTCCAACTTCAAATTCATGTGATGTTTTGGACTAGATTGACAGACAAAGTGGATCTACAATGACTGAAACCCCTAGCACCCCCATTCAAGTAAATAAGTAGGATATGAAAAGGGGGGTACTGACTATATATTTTGAATAGTGGCATGCCAACATTAACAATCGTATTAAGGTCATGCTTGGCATGCTTTACACATATATGCATCAGATTTCGGTGATTTGCAAGCAACGTGCGTTTAGAAGAAAAAAAGTCACTCAAACAAAAATTTCACCTACTCTCTAGCACACATAAGACTGAAACACATAAAGAAATTATAGCAACAACAGATCTCGTGGAAAATCTAGTCATGTGTTTAAAGTTTTGTCTTGAAATGATTTCAGGTTCATTTCATATCTTTTCATCATGTTTTTGGACCTAATTTCGTTTTTATCTTCATGAAATAATTTTGATACCGATCCGTGTAGGAAATTTAGAGTGAAGAAAGAACAGCGACAAAGATTGGTGGTAAAGTTATGATAACTCCTCTAAAACTGCAAAACCATTCGGCTTTTTTTTATTGCGTAATATAAATATTTCACGTTACTAGAATTCTCGTTTGATCTGTAAATACACTGGAAGACAATCACCGATTGAACAAAAATGACATAAACGCCGCCATCATCCTGGCCTCATTTCTGCAAAAGAGAGATGTACACAATAAGGATCATCTTCGACATGTGTCAGAGCATTAAGGATCATTGGTCAAACGATTTCTATAAGGTAGTAGTAAATAAATAAAATGTATAGCAAAATATTCTGAAAAGCAATGTCAGGTATCAACCCCTGGGCCCCTTTTCATAAAATAACAAGATACAATAACTTTTATAAGCTACTGAAATCGTGGCATTTGATTGGCTGACAGCAAATTATTATTTGTTATTGAAAACAAGTGTTATGAAGTAGGGCCCTTGTCCCTCATATCATGACAAATCGGAAGGATTTGGCAAAAGTAAAGTAAAGTAAAGTACATTTTTTGTTTGTTTGAAAAGGCGTAACATGCCCGATATTGAATGGACCTCAAAACAATCATGCAGGATTATTAGTTTCCCTAGGGACTACGTATCATCTCAAAGTTTTCACTACTTTTTACAATGTCATTAGTTCCATTCAGGTGGTATCCCTTGTCTAAACTGTATTGTCAAAATAGTAGATTGACAATTTTAACATGGTGTATCCAACATTATAAAGGTTAAATATAGCACTTTTAAAGCATTTTGAATATGCTGTCACTCTTCAGCCTTTTTGAATGTTTTTTTAACATCAATTTGTTAAAGTGAATACTTTACGAAATAAAAAGGACATGTTTGACCATGTAAAAGTGATTCCTCGTTTCTCGTCCAGAATTTTTTCTTTAAACTATTTTTGTACATACAAATGCGACTGGGTCAATTTTGACAACAATTGATAATAATAATGATCATGATAATAATGATAATGATAATAATAATAGCAATAATAATGATGCTGTGCCTTAAACATACAGTAAAGTCATGAAACCACTCTACTATGACACCGCTACGTTTATTTCATTTTAGATAACATGTGATGAACAAAGATATTGAGGCAGGCTGGAAAACGGAACTAGGAGGGGACGAGAAACAAGGAATTAATTCAATTTGACCGAATTAATTGATGAGCCTACCTACTAGGCACTTATCGTGTCAATCAAATATTGCACGTGCCCCCTCATCGTTCGATTCATCATCATCATCATCACCACCCAAACCAACAGGAGATGTAAGTGCGAGATTCACCTGTCGTATGGTGCTGGTCTGAGCCTCATCAAGAGGGTCATCGATCTGACCCGGCAGAGAGAATTCAGAGTTGGTCTTCTTAGGCTCTTCCTTGGTCTTAGACTCTGGATTCATATCCCCCTTACCAGATAGATTCTAGGAAGGAAAGGAGGTAAGATAATAAGGAGGTAACATGATAATTATAATGATTATTATAATAACAATAATAATTTTAATAATTTTAATAATAATAATATTGATAATAATAATAATAATAAAAATAATAATAAAAATAATAATAATAAAAAAATAAAATAATAACAATATTAATAATAATAGAGGTGCCGTGGTCGAGTGGTTAAGTCACCGGACTGTCGATCACGGTTCGAGACCCGCCGCGGCACTAATGTCCTTTGGCAAGACATTCATCTACATTTGCCTACAGTTTTGTACCTCAACCCAGGTGATGTAAATGGGTACATGGCAGGAATTAATTCTTTGAAAATGCTAGAGCGCCATAATGGCACCACAGCTAAAGCCAGGGTAATAATCTCCAAGTTTGGAAGCGCTTAGTGATTGTAATAAGCGCTATATAAAATCTGAGTATTAACAATAATGACGATGGTGATGATGATACTTACAACAACAACAACAACAATATAATAATGAATAAAATATCACCAATATAAAAAGAAATCATAATACAAATTATTATCATAATTATAATAACATTAATAATAGTAACAATTATCATTATGCCGGCTTTAGCTGGGCTGCATGAATAAATTATATTAAAGGCACTATGTCATCACGGTAAAAAGAGATGTGATCTAATTCAGCTTTTTGGGGAACAGCAGCTTTGAAGCCTTCTTTGTAATATTGAACGAGTGATTTTGTTTACCTACCAGCAAATTAGAGAAAGATGGTACTTTTTAGAATACTCATGCAGTCAACATGAATGTCAATTTGGATGAAACGGGTTATAATTGGCTATGTCACTGTAGCAACTCAAATTTCATTCTTAAGTGAACATGGAAATCTATTCAATTCCAAAGAAAAAAAACAAGTGGTAAGTAATATATGGACTTCACGCTATAAATGTGCGATTTGGTGATTTTCTTTTTTTCAAACAAATGGTGGTTTCCTTAGTTGGTGATATATAAGCAAACTGGTTTGTGTGTGTGTGTGTACCTCTTTAGGTTCGTGCATTTTTTAATTTTAGAACTCAGTTCAAATTCTAGCAAGCAGCTTTGTCATGAAAAAAGAACAGTAAATAAAATAAAAAATACGCAAGTTATTTTTTTTAAACGGTGCGATCGCTGACTTTATTTACAACTTACGTGCAGATACTGATACAGTAATTAAAGCTATTTGTTGTTTAAATGGGAGGTGATTTGATATATAATTCAAATAGCAACTTTGTCAAGTATGGTTAAGTAAAGCAAATTTTCTTTGGCAGGATGAGAAATGTTAGTTACATTTCGGTAGGGTTTTGCAAGAAGAAAAAACTGTAGACATAAACAAAAATAAATGTAAATACATTTTTTTTTAGAAACAGAGTTAAGCATAAAGCTCAGGGCCATAGGGTTATCAAACTGAATCTAGGGGTATCGAACTGAAAATTAAGGGGAAATTTGCATAATTTGCAGGTAGAAAAGCAGTGGTTACTGGGGATTTGTGAGTTTAGTAGCATGAAATACAATTATATTCATTGCCAAAACTTGAACATAACAACATTTGAATTAATCAAATATTTAATCACAACATCCAGATTAAATTATTCAATAACAACTTTAAAATTATATCAACATTCAAATCAATTTTACACAAGCCAATACCGTGATAGCCATACAGTTTTTGTTTTCACTATTAAGGCGCCGCCCTTTTAAAAGACATTTATTTCAAAATAATTCTGCATCTAGCGAACATAGATACTACTGTTACCATGGTTACCTTTCTGGTTTTCTTCGCTCTCTTTGGACGCTTCAAAGTAAATTTATCATAAATATTCAATAGTTTGACCAATAGCGTCAGATACGTAACCAGTGCGTAATTATTATATGGTACACATGTCCCATACACATCAACAGATCTCTTAAACACGAAGAGATTCCCTTTGAGCATTACTTCCAAAGGGACGGATGTGCTTAAGATTAAGTTTATTGTTTGTTCCCCCTTTAAAAAGTACACTTTCACGTGTGCATTATGGAAAGCAAACATTAGTGAAATAATGAATAATGTTTACATAAATTTTATGTTGAACTTCACGTTCTATGTTCTATGTCATAAACAAAAATCAGATATAGTTCTTTTAATGGTTTTAGATTTCGATTTGTCACAATTTGTTATAGTCGATGTAAATCCATTTGTATTTCTTCTGAATCGAATCACATTCTGAAGATACCTCTTATCACTGTTTACAAACTTCAATTTATACCATGAATAAAAAAAAAAAACGATAATTTTTTTTTGAAGGGATGTGCTATAAAACTATATAAAGTTGTGTTTTTAAAGGGGGGGGGGGAATAAAGAAGAAAAAAGGGGTGGAGTACATGCGCTAATGGAAATAAGAAATGAAAAGTAACGATATTCGTAATGAAAATACCTATGTATTTTTATAATGAAATTGACGAAAAAAAACATGCATCGGACAAAATTAATGCATATGTGTGTATTTTGACAGTGTCCACGAGGTGTTTTAAGGATTCTCAAGTTCATTCAACAGAAGAAAATCTATTCACATGATTCGTTATCAGCTCCGAAACATACAGCCTATTCACAGTAAAGGTAGTATGGTAGTAACGCATCTTGTATTATTAATTATCATAATATTAGAATCAATCTGTTTATAACAACTTAGATCCTAAGAACGATGTCTTCTAATTGTAATGTATGTAGACCGTTTTTTTTTTTTTTTTTTTTTTTACGGTAAGCGGTATTACGATGTTATATAGCATACATCACTATTCTATTTTGCTACGAAGATGTGGAGGATTAATGCATCCTTTCACGTGGTCCAGTAATACAGCCATTGTTCTTATTTTAAACGCTGATAAAATTACGAGGAGTCTTCGACAAATGTTTATGATAAAACCCTTGAGGATCAACAAAACAAAATGCTGTTACAGCAGTTTAACCCTAAAAATTAATCCGTTAAATATATGAAATCAACAAACTTTGCTTATGACATAAAACTAAACAATACAAACTATAATACAATATAACGCACTTTCAACAGTTTCACTTTAAAACTTATTTTCAAAATTTATGAAAAAATATACTACCTGGGCAGAATGGTACACACTAACAGATTTCTCTTCTGTACTGGTAGTCTTAGTGGCCCCTAACATGAGACAGAATGACAAGGAAACACAGAGATATGAGACATTTCCTTTTTGAAAATAATCGTTGAACCACAATGACTTGTCCTACTCAATTAAAGCCTACAACATTCTGTTAAACAACATTCTCGCAAAGACTATTACATACAATCAACTTAAGGCAATTTGACTTACATTGTCCCTTTTTGAAATATGCGAACATTACAGTGATGTATTATGTATTTCTATACGGTATATAATAGGGTATTGGAAGTGCTCTTGCGTTGATATTTAAAGCCGTTGCGATTGTGCTAAATATTTTCTTAGTGGGATAGGGAAATAAGACCAACGAAAACCAGTCTGTACGTTTGGCTTTGGTATTTATTAAAGATACATGTATACGAGGTTTGTAGTCTGCTTACCGAACATTTGGAATGTTGAAGTTTTAATTAACACTGATTCACTTTTTGGTGAGCACATTCCATGCTAAACTGTCTTGAATTTCATGTAAGTACATTAAGTAAGTATGTTATTTTCGCAATGATTTATTGCATGCATGTCGAGAGCATATCGGTTTTTGTTTTACTAAAACTGAAAATATTTAAATCATAGGTAATTATACCTCACATATAATTTATGGATTTGAAATTTGTATGTATTAGCAAATCTAGATTAAGATTTTAATTGATTTCAAGATAACCCTACCTTTTTTTAGCCTGCCGGGATAAACTAAAAACTGCTACCCTTTGTAAACCAATGTCCTCTTAGAAGAAATTAGAAGTTAGAAGCACCTTAACATGTTTAAATAGCGATTATACATTGTTTGTTTAAGCATAATGATACAAAAAGTCACCATACTCTTCAAATTGCTTTGAAACCCCAAATCAAAAACATCTCCAAAGAATTAATAATGATAAATCTCGAATGAGTAGACGTACCTTTAGTAGTGAGGCCCTTGCCTGTGCTAGTACCCGTGTCTTCAGGGTGGACCTAGAAATCAAACAAAGAAAAAAAATGTATTCCTTCTATAGCATCTACCGTAGATCAGGGGGTATTTCACAAAGACTAAGATCGACTTTAAGTTGGACTTAACTATGGCAGGCCATTCATGCCACTGTTTGCTATCACAATTTACTGGCATTGGTCTCTCAAGGGACGTACAAATCATGGTCACAAATCTACAGAATTTACATGTCTTGATAATTCATTATTGAAGAAAAAAATGTCATCTAAAGATCATAATGGTGAGAGCAAACAGTGGCATGAACTGCCTGCCATAGTTAAGTCCAACTTAAAGTCGATCTTAGTCTATGTGAAACACTCCCCAAGATCAATTAACAGCGACTTACTTGCGCCACTGTGGATATATACGAGAATAGTGGCAATGGCATATTGTGCACACATTCCTAATAAGCGGGACAATTGATCCTTTGATTAGAAATGTATATCTTTTTTTTCCTGCAAGTGTTTGACTTGGGCAAATATAATCTTTAGTGAGTCAATTATACTAAATACTAGTCTGACAGAGTATCAGTCGATGTGATACATTAAACATATATATATGATATACATATGACATTGAAATACATTTGCTTCCATTGTCCTTTTCTACCATATAAAACTGAAAGAAGCTGATTGTGGACCTGGACAGTGTAATTTTATACATTTATGAAATACAAAACGCTTAATTCAAGACAGATAAGAGATCATTTTAATATAAGTTGCAAGGGCTTGACCGGTTTGTTACGGGCAAAGATGATATATACACACTGTCAGGCATACCTGTCACAAGGTATATGCATAATATGATTCATGCCTTCTTCTTTGTAGGCATATTACTCTGCTCTTCAAAACGATGATCTGATCAGGGATTGATTATGTATCATTACAGAATATTACTTGCCTTTGAGTTGGAGAATAAGTCAAGGGAATTGATATTCCAAATGAGACCAAAAGACTTGTATTTACATACCTTAGCCTTCCTACTCTGTGTACCACCAGCGGTGGACCATCCCATCTTCTCATGTTCACGCTTCAGTGCATTTCTGACCTGAGAGAATTAAGAATTAAACAAAAAGAATCATTAATACAATACGTCAAGTGATCATTGTTTAAAGATAAAGGTAAGTTCTAGTTTTAAAAAAAGAAAAATTAATTCCCACAAAATCAAAAGTAACTTATACACTGAATGTTCAAGATTACAAATAAATGTCATTTGCCAAACCATTTTGGTAGAAAATGTATGCGGGCTGAGTAATGAGCATTGATTAGGAAATCAAGGTTAGTAGCCCCGACACCATTTGTGTAGTCCTATATACATCTTTCTGTGTACAGCACTTGTTACTTTACCAAGACTGGGTCAAATATATTATGATTTTGATGACTCCAGAACTTTGCAGTACACACCAATACTTACATGCTACATGATCAACTTTTTCTGATCCATTTCACACCTTTTCTTTCACAGTGCAATCGGATGACCAGAACTCACCTTTATCTTTAATGAAACTTATGTGATCAAACCTGCGTTTAAACAGATTGATGTGTCTACGGCGTAAAATGTGCCCAGACATTGAGAAGGTATAGTGACGTCATGAGGTGCATCGGGAGTATTATGATGTAGTAGGGGTATGGTCACAGGGTATGACGCAATGAGACACAGACAGGAAAGACAGAGATAGATAGAGAGAGAGAGAGAGAGAGAGAGGGGTGGGGATGAGAAAGAAAAGCGATAAAGAAAACAAAGAAAAAAAGGCAAGAAAAAGATGACAGTAGGAAAGAAAAAGTAATAAGTAGATCAGGAAAGCTTCAGTAAGTTATATTTGTATAGATCCTCGATTCCTTTGATGAAGAATGAAGGGGAGAGTGAGATAGATAGATAGATAAATAGATGGCGATATATATATATATATATATATATATATATATATATATATATATATATAAAGAGAGAGAGAGAGAGAGAGAGAGAGAGGGGGCTATACAATTTATTTCCTCTTTCCTCTGAGTTTATGAGACAGTGGAACACTAAAAGTAAGATACCCTGTTACATATCACGAAGAGAGAGAGAGAGTGAAAGAGAGAGAGAGAGAGATAGAGGGGGGGAGAGAGAGAAAGAGAGAGGGGGAGAGTGAAAGAAGAAAGAGAGAGGGGGAAGAGAGAGAGAGAGAGAAGGAGAGATAGAGAGAGAGAGAGAGAGGAGGAGGAGGGAGGGGAGTGGGGGGGGGGGGGGGGGTCCCGAGAGAGAAAAATAGAGAGCCTTACAAGATCAACGAAACCGTTTGTTTTTCTTTCTCCTTCTTACCTCTGAGTTTAGGAGACAGTGGAACACAAAGAGCAAGATACCCTGTGTGCTGTTACATATCACGAAGAGATATTGAAAGAATATGGTACTCTTTCCCAAAGCAAAAATCCCCAAAAACCATGTAAGACCGAGGATGGGCAGTAGAGCGATAGATCCTTTAGCTGCCGCCCTAGATAATATCAAAGAAATGAAAGAAATGAGAAAGAAAATATAAATTCATGTTTCTTCGGAAAACGTTTGACTCTAACATTATGGCGTATGAACACAATTTTTGCCAGGCGAGTCGTTTGTCTCATGTTCGCTTACCAAGTATACACTGTACACTAATGAAGACGCCTTATGATGCTATTGGTAAGTATTCTATGGTAATATTGGTAAGGTATCAAGTGTTTTTAAAACTCATTCATTCATTCATTTTATTGCATTTTATTTATTTACTATAATTATATATATATATATCGGGGGGGGGGGGGTGGAAATTAACTTCACAGTGCCTGACACTCGGGCAAGTGTAATCTCTAGTTACTTTTGATCATTTTTTTACAGGATATGACTCCAAAAGGGAGCAAAGAGTTAATCAATGATTAATCTACGAATGAGAATGGAAGGGTTAAGAATGGAATCATACTTGACTTGATCGACGGGGCAATCGACGTGAATCGCCGATGATCGGTAGATGATACGCAACACCATGCACAGAACGAGGAAATTGAACTGTATGGAAGACAAAATGAGATTTTAAGGAAAATAAAACGACCATGGCATCATCAATTTGATCACTAACATATGTATTTGCATATTATTTACTTCAAATAAGTAAAAGTGGGTTCCATCATTTCCATTATAAACAAATGAACATCATTCTAAATTCTATTTTAAAATCCAATTTCATAGTTTGTATTCTAATCCTCATTGGCTGCTGTTAATTTGTGACAATTATATAAACATGTTTAAGGACAAAATGTCTGTAACATAATATGAAACGATTGAATCACAATTATAAAGGGCCATAAAATAACCTCTTTTTGGGAAGGTTTTTTTTTTGGGGGGGGGGGGGGTTAATCCCATTGCCCTTAAATCTCCCGATAATTCCTTAAATTGAACCTAAACCGATTGATTACTATAACTTTCCATCTAAATTCTTTAATATTAAATCATCAGTCAGGACATGATCTGTTTCATGTGAAGCTGTTGAAAGTGTAGTAGGATTATGACAATAATTGAAACGATTGCATTAACCTGTTGTCTACTGAATTGTTTAATTCCCATAGGCTTAATACAGGGCCTACCCGGTTCCAGGAATCAATGTGTTAAAACTGTCTCTCTGAGGGACCTGCAATATAGTACCTCAGCACGGTTAGGTACCCATTTAATACACCTGGGGGGTGTTTCACAAAGATCCTAAGTTGAAATTATCTCTAAGTTGGACTTAACAATTATGGAAAGCCATTAGCATCCTTGAAAATATTTTGTAGAAGTTATTTTAAAAGGCATCAAATGTTGATTCAAATCATTCATATTTTTGTATTATCAAGGAGATTTCATGTTCTTGATGTGGAATTTATGAAAAGCCTAAAATACTTCAATTTTTGCTTTTGAATATATTATATCTTAAGGCTACAAATGGCTCTCCATAATATTCAAGTCCAACTTAGAGTTAAGATCAACTTAGAATCTTTGTGAAACAGCACCCTGGGTCCAAAGACAAGAGTGGGTAAAGTGCTATGTTTAAGGGTGAAAGCACTGAGGAAAGTTCGGACCCGGGACCTCTCGTACGAGAGTCAAGAGCCTTCGACCACTATACCACAGTGATCCTCCTTATTCACTTACCAGGATAACTGCGATGACCGGTCCAACGAAGGCCCAGATCGCACCCGAACCAGGCTTGATCCAACACCTAATGACAGGTAGACAATAATATAATGAGAAATAGTCTAAGCACTGCTGTGTAAATGTTATCGCTTAGATGTTTTAGAAGTCACTAAAAAGACTGAATCTCGACCCCGCAATTGAAGAACAAAAAAAATCTGTTTGTAAATGGTGCTCCGACTGTAAGGTAATTTCTTTCAGAATCTTTTTAAAGAAATTTAATATCAATAAGATTTAACTTTTTGTCTATCAATTGTTTTTTTTTATCTTGCATTACGTAAGCCTTTCGTACAGATCTCGAAAGCAGAGATATTGACAGAGGCTGATCGTGGAGTTTGTAAGGGTGATAGCACAGGGCCTTTAACAATTGCACGGTTAAAGGGGAAACCCTTTTATTGTGTATTTAGGGTATCGAACTTGGGTTTCCGGGGCTGGGGCCACACAGAACTGGGCCCCATTCCACAAAAAAATGTTTATCAGTGACAAAAGACAGTTTTTGTTATAAGCTACTGAAATCCTTGCTTCTGATTGGTTATCAGCAGATTTGTCACTGTTTTTTTTTCTTCATCTGTCATTGAAAAAAAGGCTTTGTGAAACGGGTCCCTGGACGAACAGTTTTTTTTTTCAGAAGGTGATGTAGGAGCAATGTAGATTCTGGTCTATATGAGGTGCGGGGGTGGGGTGGGTGTCTTGCGTGTGGATAAACTTCTTTCAAAGAAGAAGGAGAAGAAGGAGAAGAAGGAGAAGAAGAAGAAGAAGAAGAAGAAGTAGAAGAAGAAAAAGAAGAAGAAGAAGAAGAAGAAGAAGAAGAAGAAGAAGAAGAAGAAGAAGAAGAGGAAGTAGAGGACGAAGAATAAGAAACAAAGAATAAGAAAATATACAAAATAAAACGAAGAGATAGCTACAAGGAGAAAGTGTCGAGAAATAGAGAGAGAGAGAGAGTGAGTGAGAGAGAGGGAGAGAGAGGGAGAGAGAGAGAGAGAGAGAGAAAGAGAGAGAGAGAGAAAGAGAGAGAGAGAGAGAGAGAGAGAGAGCGATGTTTAAAGCATAATAATTATGCAGGTATCAATCCCGAGAGTGGATTAGACACCTTTTGTTTTAAATAATGGGAATACTAACATTTCCTCTGTTCCGTATTCGTCATGCCTGATCCCAACTGTTATAGCAACTACAATGACAGGAGCACCCCAGCCAATCACCAGATAGTAGATCTGCTTACTGCCTTCTGATCCAAACACCTATAGGCAGAACGTACCAAAAAGGAGCAAACAAATAAATAAACAAACAAACAAAAACAACAACAACCAAAAGCCCAAACACAATTGTGTTTAATAAGCCCTTGTCATAAATGAAGGTCAGCATAATTTAGAGAAACTCGAACACATAAAACAGGTGAATAAAATTAATCTAAAACCTAAAATCAATCAAATATATAGTCATGATAGTTTAGAACTGATGTTTGCAACGAAAACCTACAAGGCAATACCCAATTGCATTATATGCGTACAGTAATCGAGGACTTTGGTGCTCAGTCACCCGTATCAGCAAATTTGTCTAAAACATTTCACTAGACAGAAACTGAATTACTTGTAGTGCATAGAAATAATTCCACAGCAACCGCCAATGTAAACTCGTAAAACTACCAACAGTTGTCCAGGTAAAAAAAAAAACTACATATTTATACGCCCTATTTGTCTTTGAGTTTAATACACATGGTTTTGAACCATCGGCCGGCAAAAGTGCATTATAATTTGTGTTTATAACCCATTAGCTACTCGAAAAGGGTGATTCCTGTGCGTTAAGGCCTACGCGTTAAGGCCTATTCTTGGACCCCTTTGAAAAACAGCTTATAGCTGACAAGGGCAATCTATCCCATGAGTGGAGAATAAATAAAATTAAAAAAAATACGAAAATGAGGGAAATCAGTAGTCAAAGCGTTGCAAGTTGTTCGTACCTTGACAAGCATGAGATAAAGATGTATGCCTTCGATCAGCATCCAACCAAAGACTGCTAGGTAGAGATAATGTAATAAGGCTGCTACAATGGTGCACATGACCTGTAATTAAAATCATGAAGTAGTATTGCAAAGATAAATAGGCATTCAAAAAATAAAAGGCACACACGGTCTTTGATAGCAATCATAACATAGTATCCTGAGATAAATATCAAATCAAACATTTCAAGGTGGTGGAAATGTTAAAGAAGGCTGCTACAAAGGAACACCCAATCTGTAATTAAAATGATTAATAAATAAAAGTCAGAAAGTGAAAGGTACACATGGCCTTTAATTGCAATCATAAGCTACTGTCTCTGAGATGAATATCAAACCAAACACTGAGAGGTAAGGACAATTTAACAAAGCTGCTACACCGGTACACACAACCTGTCACAGAGGATGTAACGATCAAAACAAAGCTACTTAAGATACATGTAGGTATGGAACTGGTAGACACAATGAAATTACCCAACATCAAATTATGTAGAACTTTGCAGGAATTACGAATATGTCATGTGTGTCCTATCTGTGAAATTTAAATGTTAGCAGTGTCCTAGTATTTAAATTAGGCAAGGAAACCCGTTTACTTTCTAGACTTCACTGTCAGACACTACTGAGTGACTGACTGACTTTTTTTTCCTTTGGTAATAACATACATAAAATTAGCTGTTAAGGGTACATGAGCATTGATTTTGTCTACATCAATCACCCACTCCTTGTAATGGCTAAAAATTAAACTGATTGAATATTTGCACAGCACAAAATGTACGACCATTCGGTACAAGGATCTGAAAAGTCGATTCGGCAACTAACGGTCGTTTTTTCCCCAAAAGAAGACATTTCAAGCCCTTTCGTTTTGAAGGAAGTTCTAAATTACTACTATCTTTCAATTGCCATCGGAATCTAACTTTTTAATTGGTTTGGCCTGCATAGTGCGTTTAAAGAGAATTATCGTTTTGACATGTTGTATTGCTCTTAACACTTCGCTTTCAATTCACCTTCATCATGGCTGTGAATATATCATTCTTTTCTTGCTTACTGGAATGACCTTAGCTTGTTCCAAGCTAAGAAGAACAAGTTAAGTATAACATCAAGAGCGATTGTAAGGAATACTATACTAGGGGGTGTTTCGCAAAGACCATTATGATCTTTAGATAATATTTTCCCCTTAATTAGAATGAATTATCAAAAATGTAAATTTTGTAGATTTGTGACCATGAATTGTACGTCCCCTGAGAGACCAATGCCAGTAATTGGTGAGAGCAAACAGTGGCATGAACGGCCTGCAATAGTTAAGTCCAACTTAAAGTCGATCTTAGTCTTTGTGAAACACCCCCCTGAATGACCTTACATTGTTTGATTCAGCTAAGATCATGAGGAATACAGAGATGACCTTAGCGTGTCTGTTTCGACTTTATTAGAAAAGTAATAGGAAGGTATTTACTGGGATGACCTTAGCGTCATGTTTCCACTTTACAAGAATATTAATTATAAGTATGAGTGTATTCATAAGGAATGTACTTACTGGAATGATCCTTGCGTATTGAATACCTCCCAAGAAGACGATATAGGCCAAGAGTAGAGCGATCATCAGGTTGCGATGAATCATATTGCGTTCAGATGTACGTAGGGCTCTGAAATCAAAGTTAGGTATAAGATAAAACTCACCGCATACGATATGATCCGATCCGACTACGATCTGACTACGATCTTACTACGATCATACATGGAATAATTTGCAATTGCATTTGATATGGACGTTCAAACCTGTAAAATCTTAATGATTGTGGATCAGAAATGTCATGAATGAAAGAAAAAGAAGAACTTCTAGGGAGTTCAAGCTTCCTTTAATAGATGGTGAAAGTATATGGGCTTAGATCGTAATGATGTCACATCAGTAGTGCGATTGTTCACGATTGCAAGCAGATTTGGCTTTTATTCTGTTAAGAAGGATTAAATCCACTAATATTTTGGCTGTTGGTATATTCTTATTACTTAGAACCTAACTCACGAAGATGATGTTTATCAAGATTGCAATTTCTTCGAAAACTCGGATTGTAGGAAGATGGTACAGTTTGCGGTAAGCTTATGATGTACAATCATTGGTCGAGGAGTAGATGCATCTTGCTTTTGACTTTGATGTCTTATTTCCTTGTCTCTTTTGTCTTCTTCGATCTTTGATGTTTGTAATCTCTTTGAAAAGGATTGAAAAGTATGTCTCTTCTACTTTTTTGGAGTAGTTTCTACATAATAGGATAACCTTTGTCAAAGCGATGCTTCTTTCATTTTAGTGTAATGATAGTATTCATAGTGATACAAAATAATGATATGGTCTTTATTTGTTTAGCTTCATTAGTTAAATATTCTGCTCTTACTGAGTCCTCTGTGATTATTATTGCCATTCAGCCTTTAATGAACCTGGGTTGAAAGAGGCAAACATGGGCAATACACCTTGTAAAGAGATGTAAGCACCGAACAAGCAAGGTTCGAATACGGGAGAGTAGAACACCTTTACGGCAGGGCTCCCAAATCTTTGCATAAAAGTCTTAGCTATTCTCAAATTTTATTCATTTCGTCACCGTCTTTAAAGAAGAAAAAATCCCCACAAAATTCTTGCATTTGTTAAACCATGCCGCCAAGTACATTTCACATCTTTTTTTACAACTCGATAAACTGAGTATTAGCTTTAGTTTGGCAAGCACGGCGAAATAGTTGGTAAACGAACAAAATGGAAATTTTGACGGAAGTTCTTGGGTGGACATTACTCAGAACAACCATTTCCCCCTTTTCAATGTAGATGTGATGGAATTTTATGAGTTCGACCTACCCTACAGTAAAGAAGATAAAGAGCGCTATGACGAGACACAAGATGGACAAACTGATTCCAAAGTAGGAGAGGATAGTCATCGCCAGGTCATCAGCCTTGCTGATCTAGGAGTTAAAAACAAAGAAAAAACAAAGAAGTAAATAACAATTAGCCCAAAACAAGATCAATATTAATAATATGATGACAATATTAATTATGATAAATGATAGTAGTAATAATAACAGAAAAGATAATAATGTCATGAAAAAAATGATAATGATAATATTAATACTACTAGTAATAATAATAATACCAACAATAATGATACTACTAATGAAAACGATAATACTAATACAAAATAATAAGATAATATTGAATGATGCGATGAAAAGGATAACATCTTCAAGGAATTTGAAAAATGGGCCAAACTAGAATGTTTATATAAAGTCTTCACTGGTTGATGTTGTTTTTCTTAATATAGTGCTAAAATATCTGAGGTCTGTATTCTTTAAAAGCCTACTACTAGAATAACATGAATATTCCAGCCATGGCTGTCCTTCATGTAAAATTGTATTTGTATGAACCATGTTTGTGCTATAATAAAAACCAATTTTGAATTGAATTGAATTGAACTTTAATTTGGTTAAACCCCAACTAAACGGGCAGAGTTAGTCCATTAATCTATAGATTTCCAAGTGATGGCTTCTTCAATTTTTGTCACTAAACAAACAAGCAAAATCATGTAATGAAATTTAGTTACTGAATTAATTTCATTTCATCATTTTTTAGACAAAATTAGTCATTAACGTAATGAACGTTTTCAGAATAGAGATTGATACTTTGCGCTCCTTAATTCAGTTGACTAAGTTAAAGTTGGTTCAAGTTATTCTTGATCCACCTTCTTAATTACAATCTTATTATTCATTTTTACAATTTATGAATTTGCTTAATTATCTATTTTTGTATGTATTTATATATTCATTCATTCATATATCTAATCATTTATATATTGATTGACTGATGCATTTATCTTCTTTATACAGGGTTGCCCTTTCAATGAAGAGTATTGATCTGTCAAAGAGCCCTGCCCATATGATATGATAGGTTAATATTCTATTATCATAACGATGTAATGAGTCAAACTCATAATTATAACAATACAATAATAATGATAATAATAATGATAATAGTAATAATTTAATAATAATGACAATGTCATATTGTTTTGATAATTACTCTGGATACATGAACAAATAATTGTCAATAATGTAAATTCAGAGAAAATATCTATGTAATGTGAAAGTTAAAGTGCTAATTATTCTCTCTATATACTCGTTTTATGTTGTATGTATTATGTCACATGTACATTTTATTTATTTTTCTCTGTGAATAATGCATTTAAACGCAACGAATTTACTTTTGGACCAATACATTTGAATTGAATTGAATTGAATTGAATGCATACCTCAAACTCAACGACTTGGACCAGAACGGCAAAGCTAGTAGTATGTCCACAAGAGCAAGTCGTTGAGACATCCTCCTGGCTGGTGGCGGTACATCCTGTATCACTCCAACGCCTAGACAAGGTAAAAAAATGAAACATGTAAACAAGAAAAAAGAAAAGATGCAAGAGGTGACAAATATAAACCATCTTGGGACCAATAACCTATTAGAATAAAATCTATATCTTATGATATGAAGTATCATCATTGGAATTCTTTTTCCGTTTTCATTATCACTTCCTTTAAAAAAAATGAGGAAAAAATGGAAATGCTGTTTTGATAACGGATTCATATAATGTCACTTTTTAAACACGTCGTGCATTTAGAGGATTATGAAAATAATTGGATTATTAGGTAATTACAAGGATTTCTGAGCTTCTCTGATACCGCCTTTAAGAGCTTTATAGCATCTTATATCCTGCTTTTGACACCCTCGAATTGCAGCCTTTTCACACACAGCTAAAATTCATCATATCTAGATATGATTAGTATAAACGTGTTTAACTCAACAGTTTTAAACATGTTTATAGAAAATTTTCCCTGTGTGAACATCGTTTATACGATGTTGGGATAGATACGAAGTCGCGATTCATACGCCCCTAAAAGCAGGCTGCAGATACGAATTTCGTATCTAGAGAGCTTGACATTTTGTGTGTGAAAGGTTTTTCGTGTTTAAACGTGTTTAAACTGGATGGAGCGACCGCTCTGTTTGATATGACCTGACCTTCAATGCGCAATGGCACTACTGCGCATTTTACGAGCAGTAGTAAATCACGAAACGATTAACGATCGCAACGAAATTTCTGTGTGTGAATGATGTCGTATGTACAGGTGATTAGTTTAAACATGTTTATACTAATCATGTTTATAGAATTTTAGCTGTGTGTGAAAAGGCTGCTAGTATACTATAAATCATTTACAGTTTAAGATCGTTAAAGGAGAAACAATTTAAAAGACAAACAAATTGAAAAAAACAAACAAACATAAATACAAACAAAAATAAACTGAACTAGGCCAACCAACCAACCAACAATCAAACATAAAACTCACTTGTCCTCGGTCAGCCATACGCACGTGCTGCTCTCGTTGCGGCGATAGGTGGCATTTCCCTTCGGGTTCAGCTCCTATTAGAAACCAAACAAAGTGATAAAACAATATTAATGTAATTATTCACTAATTTATTAATTCTAATTATTTTTGGCAAACATTCAAAGTGGATATCTGCTCTCTGCACAGACTAAGGAATTCTGTTATAATTTTACAATTGCATCAGTTTTATCTAGTTAATATTAATAACCTTATATCGACACAAAGACGTAACTCCATTTTAGCCATTTTGAGAAAAAAATGATTATGTGTCATTGAGCACTTGGGACTTAAGAAGTCTATGTTTCACTAGTCATTGACCTCAATGGTGTGTTGGGTGTAGTTAAGGCTTTGTGTATCCTGAAAATCCCACATTTTGCTGAACATTTTGATATCATATACTAATTTTGGCAAAATATGGAGTTACGTCTTTGTGTCACTGAACCCTCGATATCATCAAATTTGTCATCACTACCATAACTACGCAACGTCTATCGCACAGTCATGGTGAGAGACTACCTTTATCATTGCCCTGTATGCATGATATGTGGATAGTGCAAAGAGTGGAGATGGTGTACATAATATGTGTGCAAGGTTGACATGCAGTGGCCAGGGAATGTAAAACTATCTTATAATATTCCCTTAATAAACCGAATACACATCTGAATTTGTTATCCTTTTCATAAACAGCTCGTTAAATATACATCATGAGTTTAACTTTTATTGTAACATGTAAATGATCTCCCTGTGCCTCATGCCATTTCCTATGAGATAAATATTCTAAAGGATTCAAGATTATTTAAATGTTTTGATATTGGCATACAGGTGATAAAGTGTAGCTATAAGGGTGACTGGAAATAGTTAAATTTGCACACATTTTGCGATGCACGAAGAGTTCTTTCTGTTAATTGATACATATTGTTTTGTGCTGATCGGCACGCGAGGCAAACAGGTGACTGTGCATATCGGGAATGGTGGCAAAGGAAAGGTTAATGTTGTGGCATCAATCGAAGCACGGGTTAACTCACCGCCTTGTTCGTGTAGCTATTCTTAATCGGGACAGATGTGGGCACACCATCAACGTACACGGTGAAGGAGAGGATGTCCGAGTTTAGAAAGACCTTATTAGATATTGCTTCCTCTTTGTCGCTGCTATTATACCAACAAAAAAGAACAAATACAATATATAACAATAATCAAAGTCTTAAGCACTCATGACTTTAGGTATCCATTTATGATGATGATGATGATGATGAAGATGGTCGTTAGGGTGATAGTGAGAATGATGATGATGATGATGATGATGATGATGACGATGATGATGATGAAAAAGGTGATGATGAGAAGGAAATGGTAATGATATTTATGGTGATGATGACAATAATGATGATGATGGTGATGATGGTAATGATGATGATAATGATGGTAATGATAATAGTGAATCAGATTTTGATGATGATGCTAGTGATGGTAAATATCTCAGGACAAACATTCCTCAGCAAATAACAAATAGAATACTGTCCCCTGGGGCAAGTACCAGTAGACAACTACCTCTTCAAAAATTACCTCAACTACACAGACATTTAATTGATAATTGATAATAGATTTATTGATTTCTATACCATCTTTTTAAACATGCATATTCATGTGCATTAATGTGATATTGACATTTGATTCATCTTCATTCGTGATACATCCCCCTTGACATTGAAAAGAAACAGTAAGAAATTTAGCTACACACGGAATGCATAATGAATAAATATACCTAGGAGGGCTACTGCGTAAACATGAAACCTAATTTGCTTGCAGCCCTCAGTCTAACTAGACCCCCCCCCCAACATAATAAGGGAGAGAGTGACTTGCCAGAGAGAGAGAGAGAGAGAGAGAGAGAGAGATAAAATATTTATTTAAAAAAAGGGGGTGTGCATATATCACGGGTTGATAGTTTTCCTAGAACCATTTAGATGAAGAAGGTAGAATACAAGAGATTACTTTTGGATATATGTTTGGGTTGTACACTTACTTTTCAGTAGCTGACGAATCGAAATCTGTAGTTTGACTTGTTTCCAGAAAGTCGTCCGTTTTGATTTGCAAAGCGGTGAAGCGAACTAATAGGAGAATAATCATCAAAAAGAACGTCTTTTACAAGTTTAGCATATCACATAAATTAAATAAATAGTGCATTGTATGAGATCAAATACCAACCAATGAATATCGGCTCTCTCTCTCTCTCTCTCTCTCTCTCTCTCTCTCTCTCTCTCTCTCTCTCTCTCTCTCAAACTCTCTCTCTCCCTTTATTCCCTTTCTAATGCTATATTTATATCTGTCTTTCACTCTTCTCTCTTAGAATAATCATACATAATTGTGCATAATTATATAAACAATTGCCAAAAAAGCGCCATTTTAGCACAATGCACTTATGCACAGTGCTTCTATATACATGTATTTAGTTGCATTTGTTTGTAATTTTGAATTCACTATCTGAAGAAATAAAATTGAAACCGGTCATAGTGAAGAAGTGAACGCTCAAGCCTCAAGGATTTTTATTTCAATTTCAATTGTTTTAATCATTATTTGTATATAACTTTATTACGGAGGATTATCCGAATTGAATCATTTGTTCTATGATACATTATATCAAAGTTATAGTTCTTTCTTTACCTGGGACGGATGATCTGTTATCATTTGAGGACCTTGGGAGACTAAGAAGATTTGCAATTCCTGATAAGTCCACTTCTATTTGCACCGTAGCCTCTTCCTCCTCGTCCCCATAACCCGAGGAAAGGGTGATGGACTGAACCTCCGTGGTATCGGTAACACGCAAAGGAGCAGACTCAATGACTTTAAAATGAACAAAACACCGAGTGTGTGATTAATCATTAATCATTATCATCCACATCACCATCATCATCATCATCATCAGCTGCGGATTGAAATGGGTGATACACATGTTGCAAAATTGTTTTTGAGTTTCTGATAGTATGACTCTAGTATCAAATAAACATTTACTTTACTTGAATTAAAGAGAACTGTTGCTGAGCTAGCGCCATGAGCGTCCCTGAACGGTGTGTGCGCTCTATACGTTTACACTATTATTATTATTATTATTATCATCATCATCATCATCATTACCATCATCATCAACATCCTCATCATCATCATCGTCGTCGTCATCATCATCACCATTATCACCACCACAATCATCATCATCATCATCATCACTATCATCATCATCACCATTATCCTATACACTATCATCACCATCATCACCATCATCATCATCATCATCAGCATCATCACCATCATCATCATCATCTTCATCATCACCATCACCATCACCATCATCATCATCACTATCACCATCATCATCATCATCATCACCATCATCAACATCATCATCACCATCATCATCAACAGCATCACTATCATCATCACCATCAACAGCATCACCATCATCATCATCATCATCATCACCAGCATCATCATCATCATCAGCAGCAGCATCATCAGCATCATCATCGTCACCATCACCATCATCATCATCATCATCCTCATCACCATCATCATCATCATCACCATTATCCACATCATCACCAGCATCACCATCATCATCATCACCATCATCATCATCATCACCATCATCATCATCACCATCACAATCATCATCGTTATTGATATGGAATGATGTACTTACTGAGATTCTCCGTTTTAGCGATGATAGTGGCATTGCCAGCAAGAGATGTGACCACTCCGATAGCCTGCTCGATGGCCAGGATGGCCCGGGCTTGTTGGGCAGCAACACGTTTATCAGCATTGTGCGATGTTTGCGGTTCGTTAGCTCCTGCCGTGTAAAGCCCTGACGGGGCGGTGCTGTATACACCTCCAGACTGAGAAAAAGATCGATAGGGGAAGAGGGAAATGGAGAGACAGAGAGAAAGAGGGGGAGATAGAGGGGGAGATAAAAGTGATTGTGAAGGGAAAGAGAGAGAGAGAGAGAGAGAGAGAGAGAGAGAGAGAGAGAGAGAGAGAGAGGGGGGGGGGGGGGGTGGGAAGATGGGGAGGGAGATGAAAATTGGGAAGGGAAAGGGAGAGGAGAGAGAAAGTTAGAGAGATAGGGATAGATAGACAGATACACAAATAAATAGATAGACATATAGACAGATATATAGATAGTATACATATATGTGACAGAGAGAGAGAGAGGGAGAGAGAACATTAAAGTATTTTCGGATTCTTACATGGGTATTAGTCAGAAGGATAAAAACAGTCAGTTGTACACGTTGACATTGCACTAATAAAAAAGTCTAACGCACAAACAAACAACATTACTTTGAAGGGACACTATGAAACAGCCATTCCCCCCTGTGACATTCAATAACGAGGTTGCGAGTTCGAGACCCGGCTCCATTCTTGTGCATCCTTTTAATCGAATTTCATGGAGCATGAAAGAGGCAAACGTATACGCGCAACACACTTTTTTCAAAATATTAGAGTGATTTGCTTAAGTTTAGTTGAGAACATTTAATTGGCCGAAAAAGAACGATTTTTCACTGAACTGCGGAATCATTTACAAAGGAAATACACTCTATACGGCTATTAAAACAAAGAAATGTATATCATACACAGGGCTTAACAATATCGTCTATGTACGTTTTGCAAAACGAAAATAGAAACAATGGAAATTATATCACTTTAAACAAAAAATGAAGTACAATGCGTAATGCATTCAATACAATTTAGAATTTTGCCATTGTGATTACAAATTAACTAAACCATTTTGTCGAATTTTGCTTAAATCAAAACCTTATAGATGTCATACGTTTATTTAGGCAGTAATACATGCATCATGAAAAATATTATCTTCAGTAAATGCATTGCACCTCAGTGTACGACCACATAGATGATTTAAAAGCAGTTCGCACAATAAGCCTCCCAACTCGATTCAATCGGGCACGAACTGTTGTGTACGTTACCATGGTTACTTACATTTTCTAGTGGTATGCTGACAAACGTGATAGAACTCAAAACCTTGGAAGCAACTTCAGCGAAACCCTGACACCAACACACACAGGAATGTACAAAACAATTAGATCCAATCAAGAAGTTACATACACGCTAATAATTTGTAGATATAAGAACAAATTTGTCAGCGTAAAAACGAAATATTGCATTAAGCACAATGAATAATAACGATAATTTCTGCACCGAACGAAATTTATTCATTCAAATTTGTATGTTCAATGTAAATGTTAATGCGTTGAATCCAAACGAAAATTATAATAATACCTAACCATTATCAACAATACGTGAAAACATTTGGTTTATAGAATCTGAATCAATATAAATTTACATACGAGATGAATTAATAAATATTCGGAACGACTATGTGCAAACAATAATGATTTTAATCCTGTACAGTCGAGAACAGAATGCTTGTTGTTTCAAATCCATCATTGAAAATTGGGAGTAATTCACATGATAATTCTTTTTAAAATATTTTTTTACTGGAATACCACCTATTTTTTCATGGCTGTGGCGTCGATAAGATCGTTTTCAACTCTTGCAGAAAACAGACGTTTTAATCGAGATCAGGCTTTCATCGCGATAAAAGGCAGAGGGGGTTTGTGATTCCACCTTTCAGTTGAAAGTGACGTAACTTCATGACGTCACGAATTCTCAGAATTTCTTATTTTACTGAACGCATGGTAACTAAGGATTCGAAGGCGGGGATTAACAAAAAAAAACTTACCGTAATGCGAGACACCAACTAAAACTATGGAGTCTCGACCTCCGAAATGGAATGAATAGTAATAAAATAGTACTAATACGCCAATTTTGACTCCATTGTTTATACTAGCACTTCAAGGCAGTGTATTTCTGTTCATTTTGTAGCAGAGAGAACGACACTGGGGCATATTCAAAGGAAGCAAGACAAATATCATGACGTTTTATACAAAGATCTTTCTTTGAAAGTTATATTTCGTTTTAAAGATTATCGCAGAAGAAGCTTAAAGCGAAAACACTTACATCTGTTAGATTCTGTGCTTTCTCCGGCTCATTAGACAGATCAAGGGAGTTATCCTCGAAGAACGCGAATGCATCGAGAAACAGCACCACTTCATCATCAGTAAGATTATGTTCCGATTGTATCGCAGTCCCAGACACTGCAATGCCCTGTACGATCTCCAACGTATCATTGGTCACACTTAGCTGAAAGGGAGAGAGAGAGAGAGAGAGAGAGAGAGAGAGGAAATAGAAAGAAGGAAGATATAAAAATAGGAAGAGAGAGATCATGTAGACCATATGGACCAGAAAGACAGCGAAGGAAAGAGCGAGAGAGAGAGAGAGAGAGAGAGAGAGGGGGAGAGGAAAGAGAAAGAAGGAAGATATGAAAATACGAAGATAGATCACATAGACCATTATGGACCAGAAAGACAGCGAAGGAAAGAGAGAGAGAGAGAGAGAGAGGGGGGGGGGGGGGAGGGAGGGGGGGGGGGGGGGGGGAGGTGACAGAGATTAAGAATAAAGTAACAACAGACACACGAAGCACCAAGAATAATCATCAAGAAATTAGATAAATTAGTAAAAGTACAAGTGAAGAGGGGGTGAAAAATGATTTTAACAGGTGATAGTACAGAAGAGAGAAAACATCGGCAAATATTAGAAATAAGAATTGAGGAGGTAAAAGAGTTGAGAGATTTAGAAAGAGAAATGAGGAATACAGACGGAGAAAGGGGAGAGAATGGGGGGGGGGTTGGAGGGTGTATGGAGCGAGAGAGAGAGAGAGAGAGAGAGAAAGAGAGAGAGAGAGAGAGAAAGAGAGAGAGAGTTGCAAAAGTGAAATAGACAGGAGTTTAGAAGAAAAAAAATGATAGAAAATCAAGAAAACATATGGGGGAAAATAAATAACCGCAGATATTAAAGCGATAATGACAAAGTGAAGGAAAAAGCAAATGAGGATAGGGATGAAAGAGATGGAGAAAGAGAAAGAGAGAAGAGAAAAGAAGAAGACAGCGTTAAGGAGCTCAATATGCATGAGGCAATGGTATTCCTTACAAATGATAAAGGGCGCAGCCTAATGTGGTGGTAGCGAGGAATTCCTATTCAATTTAGTTAAAGAGAACAATTACTATTAACAATTAACAAGTACTTATTAACAATCTACATGTATCCTAAACATGCAACTAGCACCTCCCTGCCTGACACTGTACTTTTCAGAATGTTTCAGCGTAACACAAGTTTGAGCCCCGATCGTGCCTTGAGATATACCTTAACCTTCCTATTAGTTCGAGCAAATACCTCTTCCAGGCCAGTGTTTTAATCTCAAAGATCTTATTTCATTATACAAAAAGGGATCTATCCACTTCATAAGAATCCGCTTTCATCTATATCGACCGCCCTACCAATAAGTGTCGCTGTCATGATTTGATGATGAGGATCCCGATAATGCAAATTAACAAATTAGAATGAATAATGACTAAGGTAAAATTGACGAAAATGGCAGGATTCGATAAAGAAGATAAAATCATTGTAGTGTGTCTTTTTCTTGCTCTAACGATTACTACCGATCAAGCATCCAATCTAATCAGCTTAATGCACTTATCCACTTCTGATATTACCAGTTACTATGACACCGGGTGTCATGGCAACGTCTTCTAGCGTCGCTCAGTATTTTGATTGTAGTTTCCTTTCATAATGCAATGCATAGAGATGTGAGTATCATTTGAATTGCTAAAATGACCCATTTGTCATGATGATCATCGCGATTGGAGAAACGTATTGTGGTGAAAAGGGGCGACTTGTAAATGAGCGATGATTCTTGAGTAAATTACTTTTTTCCCATTCAAAATGTAATAACGTTATAATAATTATATATGAAGGTACGACATGAAATACTCAAACATCTAACATGATGAACGATTATTGAATAACTTGAGTCATATGTATCATCAATTCTTCCTTTCCTTTGAGATTTTAGTAGCCTGTTTAATTTTGAATATGAACGTGTAACATATAAAATAATACTTACCGACTCTTTCAAATTTGTTTTAATATAGGCCTACATTATATTCTCGTATATATATGTTCAGAAGGTAGCCAACGGCAATAGTACAATCAGTATGAGAATAGTTAATACATAACATAGAGAATATATACTGAAATATGAAACAGCTTGACTTTAATAGTGAAAGGTGTCTTCAGATATTACACACAGTGACCGATACAAGACACCAACGTTAAAATAATGCAACTTGTCAAGTATTTGATAACGGCACACAACACCACACTGAAAGAAGTCTGATAATCAAAACGACAAATGGATTCTTAGCTCATGCTTTAAAAGGCACCAAAAATTATTTCTATCTAAAAATAACACATCAAGATGTCATATTGTGCAATTCTAACTACTGCAATAAAAAGCACACATGTGATTGACATGTCACACAAAACTCACACTAAACAAAGACAGATTCAAATCATGCAAATCATGAAAATAATACGTCTGAACAGGTGAGAGATAGACATTGAATAATTGATGTACAGAGTACACTACTTGCATATTGCCGGATTCAGTTTAAGTGCCAAACAGTGTCTAGAACTGTAGCGTAAAACAGTTAGGGTTAGGTTTCGCTACCCATTACTTTGGTGAGACTGCCGACCAGAAATCTGATCAAAGCTTCTTTTTTTTTTTACTTCGCTCACATGTCAATCCAACTAATATCCTAAAATCGCTGTTAACGAAACATGAAAGCGAAACGACTGCACTGACTTGTGGCGTTTTGGCTAGAGCTTTATCTGGAATTACATGTAGACATATTAAATCTAGTTTGGTAAATGATAGAAATGAGGTTAAAAAGGGATATAAGGTAGAAGGAGTAACCGTTACCAGGCTATTGAGGTACTCGAGGGCTGGGGCAATGTCCTTGCCTAGAACGTAAACACCATGTGATTAAATATCAGTATCAAACAAATAATTAGAAGACCGCGATCGCAAAGTTTTGAATAAATCAACTTACAGGCAATTTCAAAACCACATTGTATTGACCGTAGAAATCATGTTCGGATTACAAAATATGCTAATGTAATGTTGGCACATTTCAAAAGTTGAGTTTCATGAACTCCTCGTGATCATGTCTATAAACAAAATGTACACAATAATGTACTACAATCAATGCATAGTGACTATGTCGTACTAAAAAAAAGGAGAGAGACAGAGACAGAGAGAGAGAGAGAGAGAGAGAGAGAGAGAGACAGCGACAGAGACACAGTGAGAGAGAGAGAGAGAGAGAGAGAGAGAGAGAGATTAAATAGTAAAACAATAATTTATGTTTCCCGGAGAACTCAACCCGGAGAAATAAAAACAGCATCGTTGCTATTCTTTCTGAGGGCATCGCAATGATCATTACTCCAGCAATTGCCGTTGGCGCGAGACGCATAGACATGTCACTCGATTTTCTTTGAGAGATAGTTGTTCTCCCTTTTAACCCCCCATCTCTCAATCTCTTTCTTTCTCCCCCCCCCCCACCCATTTCATTCCCTGTAAAGACACGAACGAGGGATTGGGGAGGTGCGATGGCTCAGAGGGAGAGCAGTGGTCTCGTAACCGGGAGGTCCTGGGTTCGAAACTAAGTCAATGTGTTTGTGCCCAATGCATCAATCGTAATGCATCAATCGTCATTACCAAGTCCCTCGGAGAGGACTTTAAGATGTCGGTCTCATGGTTGCTTACTGACAAGTATACACATGCTTGTTAGCTTAGTTTAGTTTATTAACTCAATCACCCCATTGGAGTATGCGAGTACATAATAAACACGATACAAAATGTTATCAACATAATTATCAACAAAACCAAAAACATTTCTTCAAATCACAAACAGTGAAACGTGCAAATAAGAACCTGTCATGTAACTAAATAGGTAAAATATAAAATATCATGTAAGTTACAGGTAGGTTACAGGCACCGCCAGTATTCAGTTTGTGAACTAGGTACGTAAATGCATATAGATATTAATACAATAAGTTGGAGTAACATATACAAGGATGAATATGTATTTTGTTTATGTTTGTTCCTGTACTAAAGCTGAAAGTGGGATGTTTTACCTGTCTCATGGCATCCGGTCACGGACAATCTGAATCGACTGTTGACTGGGATATGGTTGAAGTGGACAAAGAGGTAAGAAGCCTTGAAGTACTTAGCTTCAACGTGACCGAAGGCATCATTCGTGAAGTTCAGACGATTCCAGACCTTCGTGATATCCGCGTCGGAGGCATACCACTGTAATTATAAGATAATTAACAGTATGGTATAATTCGTTTTATTTAGTATCTACCATGAATCATCTTGTTTAATAAATATACATACTCGGGCGCTTTAATGTGGTATTGATGTTATTTTTGTTTTAATACAGTACATGTACAGAAATGGTAAGAAATTTAATTACATGAGTGAATGCGTAATCAATATGGATTAGATAAATATGATAGAGGGGGGCTACAGCGTAAGCATGCAACCCTAAGTTTAAGTTGTTTTTAAAAAGCAGATGTGAAAATAATGTCAATAAAGTGGTTCAGAATTACTTTATTTTGGAATTTTGCATTTTTGGTACGGATTAATAATTTATGCTCAGCTACATGGACAAATTAATGCCAACAAACTCATACTTAAATCACACCGACGCAAAACCGACACCAGACTGACCATAGACCAAACGAAAATATTATATTACGTATTTGGCCAAGAATCAGTCGATTTGGAGTCAGTCTGAAGTCGGTTTGGCGGTGGGACTGAGGTTTTAAATTAATATGACGATGACGATAATGGTAATGAGATTGCAAGTTATGGCCTAGATCAATAAAAACTTAAATTTAGACACTGTCACGTACAGCCTCTTTTCCCGCAATACTTTATCCAAACTGAATAATTAGTCTTATTGGATGATAATTAATGAGAATTGTTCATCAAGCATCTAGACAATTATATGCAGATGTGGAAAGACAATTCCGAACAAAACGTAATTTTCATCGCGTTATGGAATGGGCTAGAAATTTGCATTTTGCGCTCAACGATGCCACCCTCATGACGCAAGCGTACGCCAGCAAATTCGACGCATTGTGTGCAAGAAGCTGCGTCAAGATGAACCAATTATAACCGATTATAAAATAAAATACTGAATTCTAGAGCATAAGTTGCCATACATCTAATATACTATTAATGATGCTGCATTTACGGTATTATATTTGAATTTATAAGCCTCATTATAATTTGTTAACACTTTATCCAATTATTATTTCTAGTTCTCCTTTTCAACCTATTTATCTGTCCTACTCTTTATCTGTCCCTATTATTGCCTAGTCTCCTAGCTCTCCAGTTTCTCTTTCTCATTTCGCTATGCTTCCTTTCTCTCTCTCTCTCTCTCTCTGATTGTCTTGTCAGTCCTTCAAATCTTCTACCACATGATTCATATTTTATAAGCCAATGTAAACATAATTGCATTTTCACAAATCGATTTTTAATGTCATGCATTTGTATGTATCATTCTTTTGTAAATTCAATTTGTTTCAGCCTCTGGCTGCTATTTGATTGTACGTTTTTATCAATAAACCATATCAAATATCAAATGAAAGATAACAATCTTAGTACGTACCCCAGGTGTGATGTACTGCCAGAGAAGGGTATTGAGAGTCGGTTGATCAGTGCATGGTACGGTGTAGCCATAGGCGACCTCAAAGGACACATTCTGACCAGCTGTCACGCCAGGGTTCATGTCTTCCATCTTCAGAGTCTTCACCTGTAATTGACCAACACACACGACTCTATTACTATACTTGCGTCCTCTATAAAGCAAACAGTGCCTAATCGGCGACCAATGGTCCCCCATGATCCCCCTTTTTTATGTTATTTGAGAGCTGATTTGATGAGATAACCACCGGTCAGTGACCATGCAGGGAGGTCTAATCCCTCCTGGTCAAACTAGTGCAGTGGGGCTTTAAAGAACACAATATGTTCCAGGAGCAATTCCCTAAATGTAGTATATGTCATAATAATAGCTTCTCTCTAAATGATCTGGGAAGAAAATCCAGTCATTGAGGATTATTGGGGATCAGTTAGTCGTGCAGTTGAAAGTCACACTCAGAATTTATTGTAGAATCCCCTCTCAATAGAGAAATTCAAACTCCTGGGTGGATTCATCTCCAAAACGAAGTTATCCCTAAAATGGATTTTTAAGTATGTATCAATAGTTATTCATATTTATTCATTACATTCTCATTCATTGCTGTAATACTTTTGTGTGTTAGTGGTACCAGACACGATTAGCATTAAATGCTATTTTCTGGTCCCATTTTAATTTCATTGTTATACATTCACATTTGATTGTTATATTGATGAACTTTTTGTTTGGATAAAAAAAAAATGAACTCAAACTCATTCAAACCAATAAAAGGGCTGACTTCCACTCCTCTGCGTCAAGAGAATCTAACTATGAGTCAACCCTGAACCCAACACCATATCACATATCTGAACCACACAGATAGCAGACGCAGTATGAACTAGCTTGTCCCGTGCGTTGCCTCTCTATGCATCCGAAGAAGACAAATCCTTATAAGTAAATATCGAACCAGACCATTCTCAAATCTCAGTGATACAGGGAAGGGAAAACAATATGAAGTACAATATATTTTGCTTTTGTATTAAATTGATGTTAATGAGCATTCTTAACTCGATTATCTTACACGAAATCGATCGAATAATAAAAAATGTTACATGGAACAGTATGGTTTTAATCTTCATTTTCATATGGATATAAATATCATTCAATTTTCTTACCAGTTGTCCTCCGTTCAGATCGACAATGAAGTAGAATTCGTCGTTGCATGCTTCATTCTCAAACTCAAGCCATGTGCCATCAGCTGTAAAAGATATCTGTAGGAAACAATTACGACGATAGACTAAAACTTCGTGCCAACTATTAGTTTACTGAGGCTACGGTACCAGAACATTTTTAATAGAACGTTTAAGATACTTTTTGTAAAATAAAATGACTTTTTCGTCGTAATAATAGTAATAATGACAATAACAACAGTATCAATTATACCTGTTTTCCTTTAAAGCGGTTTACCATTAACTGGCAAAATGCGCTTATAGTATTGGCTGGTCAATTGATTCAATAATATTGTGCATATTACAGTGCACATTCTCCTCTCCATAAGGAGCATTCCAGCTTTCGCCCTTTTTACGGGCGGGCACAGGCGAATCCAACCACAATGACGTTCGCATCCTACCAGGTACCCATCTAACACCTCGGTAGAGAGGAGCAATGGGGATTTGAAAAAAAAATCTAGATCCAAGGCATGTTTGCCGTGCCGAAGCTCGAACCCATGACCTTTGTATGTCCAGTTAAATGATCAAACCATTCGACTACGACTCCTCTACACCTTGCAGTTGAAGGAAGGATAATAAGATTACGAATTTTCTTGTTCCCAATTTTAACAGTCGGCTCAGTAACAAGTTTGACCATTTCTTCATCCCACTCCCCTGCATATTACAAACCTGGGCTCCGTTTCACAAATAGTTGGTATCAACCGCAACTTATTTGCGATTGATATCAATCGCATAAATACAGTATACATAAGAGATAGAAAACTGCAAACCTGTGATTGATTTGTCTCAATCGCAACTCTTTGTAAGACGGGGCTCAGGTATTCATTTTATTCAATTATTTTAATAAGCAAAAAGATGGACGTTTTTACTATCTAACTACTACCAGCATCAACTCATTTAAACACAGCTTGAATTATTTTTGTTCAGACAAACACTTTGTAATAGCATAGTCTGACTGCCACGCATGCACTGGTATATAGACTTTTACTAATGTACCAAGATATACACTGTCGCTCATAAAGTTGGAATATTTTTGTTTTACCCCAATTTATGGAATTATTTTTAAAACAATTTAAAAATAATAGATCTAGATAATAGTATACATTCTCAGATTTTATTGAATAATAATTTGCCAATGTGTGTTTTGCGTGGCTGCTAAAGCATGTGTATGCTACTATGCTTATCAACTAGGGGACCTACGCCCTTAAGTAATAAATGACAGTAATGAGGATTAATGCCCCACAAAAGGGCACTAATATAGCACATCGACCGGGTTTTGATCCTGGGGCCTCACAGTTACGAGGCCATTGCTTTGTCACTGAACCATGACTGTACGCAGCGGGGGCTAGGGTAGGGGGCAGTTTCCATAAATAAAAAAACACACATAAAATGCAATAAATTTTCAATAATTTATTGCATTTTACCCCGGTCCCCAAACATAAAAATATCCTCTGGACGGCCATGCATTATGGCTCAAGGCATGGGCACACAGAGGATTTTGTTTGGACTCACACTGTATACAATGAATAAGTATATTACAAAAAATATAACATGAAACGACAAATAAAATAGAAATAGCACGATAAAAGAGGAACTAACTAGAAGCAGAGCTTGTTGATCCATGACCGCCACTGTATAATCGCAAAAACATCGATGATGAATCGTGATTTATTACGGGTAACCATACAAACGTGTTGCCGCGACACCAACACCAAAGAAAGACATAGACAGAACACATCAATTATAGACAGGATTTACGTGATTTTAGCCATAATGGTACAATTCGGGGCAAGAAGACCCTTTCACACCTCGATCTCTGCAATCATTGTGCTTCTTTTTACTCCAGTTGTCCACGTGTTTATATAAACTCAGTTTCTCTAATTGTTCACGTTCTTTTCTAGTATTTTGATATTTGTGGGTTAAAGTTGAATCACATTTCATTCAAAATATAATATATTGCTCCCTTAGATATTTATAGATTGTATCAAAAATACCTAGCCATGCTTTTTTTGTATATACAAAGTAGATGTAAACACACCACCACTCCTACTCGTACTACTGTACTACTACTACTCCTCGTATTAACATACTCCTACTCGTACTACTACTACTACTACTACTACTACTACTACTACTACTACTATTACTACTACTACTACTATTACTACTACTACTACTGCTACTACTACTACTACTACTACTACTTCTACTACTACTACTACTACTACTACTACTATACTACTACTACTACTGCTACTACAACTACTATACTACTACTATTACTACTACTACTACTACTACTACTACTGATACTACTACTACTACTACTACTACTACTACTACTACTTCTACTACTTCTACTACTACTACAACTACTACAGCTACTACTACTACTAATTTACTACCAATCATAGGAACAAATAAATACGCGCACACACAAACACACACACACCCCATACATATCTATATACATGTATATACAGATATGATGTTCCGTAGACAAAGACAAAATTAACCTAGTGCTTTGTCAAGTAATAATGATTTCACTTTGAAAATGATATTGTTATGCATCAAAGTAAATATGTTTATAATGTTTGTATATATACTTTTAGAGTTCACGCATTAATTTGATGAAGACGGAAGTAAAGTCAAGACACGGGTATATAAGGCATTATATACCATATTTATTTAATGCTACCACTCAAATATTCGACGCGTCTTCCTCAAGAGCAAATTATGATTTATGTACTCTGACAAGTTGGATAAAATGAACCCAGTATAGATAAATGGGGAACATGCAATTTTGTTTGGAAACATTTTACACAAATTTACCCAACATTGGGTGTGTGTGTGTGTGTATATATATATTTATATATAAATATATATACACACATGAATAATATGCTTCATAGTTCACGTAACTGCTTTTCTTATAATGAAATGATAAGTTGAAATTCCGCTTTGTAATGCATTTTAGCCAACTATGTTTTTGTGTTACAGCTCAAATATCGACGTATCATGACGTCTTTCCACCGTACATATACCATACGTGTGATTAATGAGAATGTGAATTTACTCACCGAATCAGCTATTGGTTCGAATGTATCATTCTCACCGCCACAAGTTAGATCAGAGAAGTCTGCTCCGGCCAGTTTCTCATTGAGCAGTGGACAGCCATCTGGTACCGGGTTCAGACTCAGATCAACCTCGGGACAATCATACAGCTTGGGCATCACGCAGGTACAATTCTTGCTCTCGACATCACCTGTTAATAAACAACAGTAAACAACGATAATTCAATGTGATGGTTATTTTACCTGACTGCTAAGAAAGCATAAATGCTTGTAAGTAAGCAACCAGACGGCCGAAGGCTTTAGGTCCTCTCCGAGGGACCTGGTAATGAGGATTAATGCCTTACCAAAGGGCACTAGCGCATAGCCTTGGTTTCGAACCCGGGTCACCGGATTACGAGACCACTGCTCTACCGACTGAGCTATCGCGCCTCCTCAATCAACAAGTAACATCGATAAACAACACTAATGAACAATGAAATACAAACAATAAACTTTCGACATCAATAACAACAACAATTAACATCAAACAACAAAATAAGGTCAGCCTCATGTCTTATAAATATGAGGGCATATCCACACATAAAGTCATGATTGAGTGTATTATTGTTTATATGTGTTGGGAATATGACATTTTCTTCCAACATTCTTCAGCGTAAACTTCAAACATAATAATGATAGCTACAGGAATAGCAATATGATAAAGCAGATCGGTTTGCATACATATGTATTGCACTCATTATAAACAAGGTGAACAAGCAGACTTTATTTAAAAAAAATAATAATACGAAGAACGTGATAAACTTATGATCGAAAATGACTCCAAGGTTACATTTTATATTAACAAATTTACAGATTTTACAGATTGTTGCGTTGAGGAAAGAGTATAGCAAATTTGAAGTAAAATAATATTTGAAAAATATTCCTCTTTTCTCAAATTGTATTATTCACTTCCTAGATGAAGGCCAAATACAATTGTTTTTATATCAGAAATTAACTCATAACACAACGCAACAATATGCATTGCTCAGTATCTGCTAATAGATAATTTGGTATTCACGCGAAAACATTATAAATCATTAATTAAATTAAAAACAAAAATATTATATGAAACGGCAGGTGTAATGCATTCTGCTATTCCTGCATTCTGAATTAGTTAATGAGCCAAACATAGGTCATGACCTGATTAGTCAAACGCTAGAAAGCTTGTTAAAAATGGGGCTATACAAATGTTTGGCATGGAAATTGGTCCAAACATGTCAGCTCTTCCTTGCTGAGATATTCATCCGCACGAACATTGAATAATGAAAAAGCTAACAGACTATTTTCAACCTCTCCTTGGACTCAACCTTCTCTTGAAGGCACGAAGTAACAAGATATCCACAGTTGAACATTTTCAAGGTTGATGTGCATAATAATCAGAGGAAAAAAACAAACAGATCACGTAGCATTTCTGGCATCCTTTTCCCAATTAAAGATGTCCCTTTTGCAGCCTATATCAAATTCTGTAGAATTTTGCAGGAATTATGAATATGTCATGTATGTCTTATTTGTGGCAAGTAAACGTTAGACTGAGTGTCCTAGTATTCAAATTATGCAAGGAAACCCGTTTACTTCCTAGACTTCCCTGTCAGACACTATTGAGTGACTGACTGACATATTTTTTCTTTGGTAATAATATCCATAAAATGAGCTGTAACGTACAGGTACATAAGCATTTGTCTACATCGATAACCCACTACTTGTAATGGCAAAAATTAAACTGATTGAATCTTTGTGCAGCACAAAAATGATGACCATTCGGTACAAGGGTCTGAAAATCAGACTATTACTTAGGTGATTGTAATCACTTATGTCGATTCGACAAATAAAGGTCGTTATGTTTCCACAAAAAGCAATTTTCAAACCCCCTTCGTTTTTAAGGGAAATTCTAAATAAGTATTGCCTTTCAAATGCTGTTGGAATTTAACCGTTTCATTTTTCGCTTTGCAAATGGGACATAGTACCTTTAAAGATAAAGTAGAGTTCGTGTAAAAATAGCAAATACATTTTCATAGAATCCAACGAAAATTACACTGAATGTTCAAGATAACAAATAAATGACATGTGCCAAACAATTTTAATAGATAATGTAGACAGGCTGAGTAATGAGTACAGAAAGATGCAAATGGGAGACGTGTTTTTTTATCGAAGATGTTATCAGTAAGATTTTGTGAGTTTGTTTTTATTTCACTGGTTCAAACGACCAATCTACAGCTGGATAAACAATCCAGAATAAATCATAGCGATTTTCTCTCAAAAATACGATTCCCATACCAGAGCTCAAGATTAATAATGATAATGATACTAATGATAATAATTATATTATTTTATAGAACGCTTAATACAGGTGTTTCTAAGCGCACAGATGGTACTGTCAGTATAATTATTCAACATGTTTAATAGCTTAAAAGCAAACAATTTAAATATTACTAATACAATATAATTCAGTTGAATGAAATTAACTACTTAAAGATTAGCTTTAAGTCTGTAATGTATTCCAATGAGCACGATGAGAGATACATTTGCAAAGAATGTATCATCTTATTCCACCATACCCATATTGACTATCTGTGAAGGATTATTATTATTATGATCAAAATATAATTTGTATATTCTAGGTTTCATCCCTTATCAATATATTTTTAATAAAACAATTCTTAATTTCAACATTTTGTTGAGAGGTGATAATTTACCTCAATCTTTAATATGAAAGAAGCAGTCACTGAACCATGTTTCACTTTCTATGAAGCAAACAGACCTTAACTACAAACATGGAAAAATGCTATATCTTGTTCTACTGGTGTTTGTTTTGCGAGTAAATTTAGTCGATTACCACCCGAAAGTGGCTTGACCTGATATACTATCGGTTAGAAGTGTGATTATTGTTGACAACTCTTTGTATGCTGATCAGAATCCAATTATGGTAATTGCATTTTTAATCTTTGATCTAGACGGAGAATACCAGATGGGAGAGAGCTCCAATTTAATTGTAAAGCGAATTATTAGTGTTTCACTCAATAGAATGGCGTCAAGCCAGCCATGCATGAAGGCCTGTATATCAAAAGGACCAAAATTTCATTATAGATGATTGTACGACGGAAAGACACGAATTTAACGAACACGACCGCAAACTTTTTCCGAAATATCAACTCAAGGGCTATTTCAAGTTCCTATTGTTTGTCCAATAGAAGACAATGTTCGGATTACGTAATACTTTATGTGCGCACATTTCAATAGGTGACGCACAATGCTATTAAAATTGCCTTAGGTTGATATTTCGAAAGTAGTTGACAATCTTGTTAAAGAAAGATTGTTGCAGATACTAAACAAAAAGCTGCACTGATTACTTGTCTATCATTACAGTTTTTTTAAAATAATTATCAATTTTCGGTTGGGGTGGGGCAGTTGGTAGATATTAAGCTAAACCGATTACCAACCCCCGCCCCCCTCCCCCATGGAGATGAGAAGAAGAAAAACAGAAACCCGCGATAAATTCGGCCCGTTAGAAGCATCATCCACAATTTTTTTATTTCTGAAATTATTTTACCTCCATGTTTATGGTTACGAATAAGAAATTGCAGTTTGCCGTTCCCCCCAAAATTATGAGCCATATAAACACCCCGAAAATGCCATTAATGCATCCACCTTGTACATCATCTTTATATAGGCATTGATTTGTTTTCATTAATAACGGGGTGAGTTTATCATGGTTAATTATACGTGTAGTAACAGTAGCTTTAACTTACTATGAAGACAAGAATAAGACAATAACATAGTGCCTTCAAAATACATTGGGTTAATTTTATTGTATTCTATCCTGCCGATCAGAACTCGCGGCATACCAGCAAACGAGCACAATTATCTAATATGGCAAATGAAAGACAAAATATACGCTTTTAAAAGAAATTAACTTTAAACTTAAAATGCTCGTTCTCATATGAAGCGGTAATCCGCTGCGGTTTCATTTTTTTGGCAACGTGTAAATGAACTTATATGGCAACTACTACGCCCAACAAAGGTCTTACGAGAATTCAATAAGCCGGGGTAATATTGGAGCGCTTTGGACACCTTGCAGGGTGGATATGTGCGCTATATAAATACCCAATATTATTATCATTAACATTCACATATGTAGAGCATAAAGCCCACTGCATACTCAAAGATCTGATTACATGCGAAGAATCTTAGTGACGTCACACCAGTAATGCGATTGTCTACCATCTGAAACCGATTAAGCTTTTATTCTGACTGAAGGCGTATGATGCATTGCAATTCCGGTTGTTATTATTCCTATCAATATTCAGAACCTATATCAGGAAGATGATGTCTATATAGATGTCGTATCTAATCTAAGTGCCATTTCTTTTAAAACAATCGAATTGCAGGAAGATCGCATAATATGCTGTGGGCTTTTACACGTACGCCATCATTAAAAAAACACGGTATACTGCCTCATATCTTAACGACGCCTTAAAATTACGATGAAATGTACTTACAGTCCTCGGCTCTAGTCAGAGTAGCCAGGAAAAACAACCAGGCGATGAACTATAGCGAGAAAGAAAAAAAAAGAGAAATTTTATATTTAAATTGATGGATGATTAAGACACAAGACAATATCAAACGTTTATCTGATTATATATGTTAATCGCTTTATACATATCAGATCAGATATAAATAGCGGGTTATGTTAGGGAATGTGGAGGTAGAGGAAAATGTAGTTGCTTACAATGAAATCAGAAAATGAGAGACTGTGGCTCCCGAAATTAATTTGTAAAATAAGGTCCGCGGTTTAAGTCCCACCGCGGCACTAATGGATACCCGGTAGGATGCGAAAGCTAATGTGGTTTGATTAGCAATGGCGCTTGTAAAATGGCGACTGGCTGGAATGCTCCCCAGGGAGTGGAGAATGTGCATACCTTGTGTGCGGGTAAGCATGAATCCGATGACCGGGGTGATAATATATATCTGTAAAGCGCTATATAAGGACGAACTATTATTATTATTATTATTATATCACCTTGTGGACGTCATCGTGGACGTCTCCTTGGACGTCAAAATGATGCGATGTATTTAGGCTTTCACAAAACCTTGTTTTAATCCATACGATAATCTTTAAATATTTTGAACAGCCTACTAACTTCTTGTTTCATGATATCTAAGTTCTCTCTGCCGATGAACACGTCCCACTGAAAACTGGAGCCCTGCACGGCATTGTCCATTGCCCCATTTTAAAAGCGTAAGGAGCATATTAAGGTGTTTTTCTCGAACAGGCAATGAAAAGGTTACTAAGCCCAAATGCAAGAAAGAACATTATGATGATAAGTATCAGATTAATTGAGAGAAGGCTTTGTTAAAAAAAAGGATGACTACCCTAATAAAGTTTATCCATTTTATATCACACAATGAGAACAATAACCTTAAACGAAGAATGAGAAATTAAGTCAAGAATCATGTTAACGAAAAGAATATCATAAATGTTGCTCGTAATAAGCATCTCCTTGACTTTGAGATGATAACAACACATTTTCTTTTCAGTTGCCTTATAGTCAATGTAAATAAGTGGGAGCTTTTTATTTGAATGAGATAACACACACATAATGGCTTTTGAACCACATTCACTGCTTTAGCCCAAACTTGGTACAAGAGGATTTTGACAATATTTTTTTTTAAAAGGGTGTTGCTCAGTCATCCGTGGCAGCACAATTATTAATAGGGTATCATTAGACAGGATGTCAGTCAAACTTTATCATGCAATATGATTCAAGGTCACATAGGTTATTTAGTTTTGTTATTACGAGCAACCAAGGTTTGATACACCTTTTTCACACGCACTGTATCTATCTCTATCTATCTCTATCTTTCTATCCATTCCGTCTATGTGAACTTTCCTCTTTTTTCTTAATATCGACCTTATGCTTTGTTCCTCTCCGTCAGTCTTCTTTCTCCCCATCTCTCTCTCTCTCTCTCCCTCTCTCTCTATCTCTCTCTCTTTTTATCTTGATTATATCTCAATTCGTGAGCCTAAGTCATGCAATTAGTGGTTTCATTGAGGGTACTGTATGACATTCATTATCGCAAAGTATTTTTTCATTACATGACAAGGTCATAACCAACAACGTAATGATCTTAGTACTATGCTAGCTTACGATAATGGCCCATTGTCTGTGTTTTCTTCTTAAAACTGTCCTGCGTGTGGCAACCTTCCCTTGGAATGGACGGCAAACCCCGCTAATGAGCGTATGTGCTCTACAGCGTTTTAAGCCCCACTGCACGACTGATAGCTACTTGCGCCCTCTACATAGCAAACAATGGCTAATCGGTGCCTGTTGGTCCCCATGATCCCCTTTTTTCTAATGTTAATTGAGTGCTGATTTGATGAGATAACCACCTGTCAGTGACCTTGCAGGGAGGTCTAATCCCCCTGGCCAAACTAGTGCATACGGGCTCTAATGTTTAAGAATGGATACTGGCTGCCTCTCGACAGGTAAATATTTATCCCCGAGCAAACCAAAACAACTTAAGAATATTGTAGATTCTCGGAAACTATTGTCCAATTGATTTTTGTATATGTCGGATTGTGGACTGACAGGGAAAGGCAACTTTAACACTTATACGATAAATCCTCACATATTACCTCTCATATCCTCCAATCACCGGTGAAAATTCGCATCGCCATTAAAGGTAAAGACCAGTATTGGAAACGCCCCAATTTCAAAAAATGAATTGGAAGCTCTCATTACCAATCATTGTGAAAGAATATGTTTTGACTAATACATGATGATAACAAATTTGCCGGGAAACCGCCTACTAATTCATATATTTGGTAAATTTGTTTCTCTCATGGTCGTGTGAGAGATATAGGGTAGTCCCATATACATCTTTCTGTGTATAGTGCTTGTAACTTTACGAAGAATGGGCCAAATTTCTTATCATTTTGATGATTCCAGAACCTTGCAGATGCTAGATGCTAGATGATCAACCTTTTCTGATCGATTCCACAACGTTTCTTTCACAATGCAATCGCATGACCATTACTGGTCTTTACCTTTAAACCATTACCACGACCATTATCAACAACAGCTTGGGTTAACTGGAGAACCTAGATAGTGATCCAGATTTAAATGAATACAAGGAAATCTTACTTAAACTTAACAGAGTTAAAAATCAGTTGTACTAAAGAGCCAATCTTCGCTTTCGGGAAGACAGATAATGCAACTACCAACAGATTGTTTTGTATTTTAGTTGGACGGTCTTGGACCAACCAAATATAACTTAAATGGAAACATTTGGACATACACACTCACCATAAGAAAGAACACACAAACAACAACACGTTATATATAAAATATAAGGGCTCAATACAATTGTTAATGTTAGTGTTCAGAACGACGAGATTGACTATAATATCCGATGATCATTCCGTAAACATACAATTAAACCCGTCGTTTGGTAGATTAGTTCATTTCTATACTTTAGCTCAAGCTTTGTTGGAATATGTTATTTGATGAAATTTAAGATTTACTTATATCTTGGAAAGGGGGGTTAATGTATCCATTTTTAGACGAGAAATTAAAAATATCAACTTGATTAATAAAATTAATATTACTTACTTAATTATATTAAAGGAATACAACCTAGTCTTAAACATAGAGCCTGCCTTATTTATTATATTATACTGTATCCTATAAATTCCAGAAAAAGCGTGAAACAGTGTGTTGTCTTCATTTACCAATCTCTTAACAAAAGTTCCAAGTAAAATAATCATCTTTCTTTTTTATAAATCGTATAATAATCATTTATCCCTCTGACCACACAATGATACCCTTTTCTAACTGCACTGATTTTCATCGGATGCATCCGGACGCATCCGATGAAACTGCCAGTTAGAAAGCAACAGAGGAGAAAAAGGCGATTAAATAGCCGATGAAAAGAAGAGAAATAGACGATTAAATTCTCCTGCTCGAGAGCAGGAGAAATTCTCATTCTATCGGTGTGACACCGATGAAACGGCCAGTTAGAAAGCGTTCGGGAGAAAAAGGCGATAAAAACAGCGATTAAAATGGTCAAAGGTCGCAGTATACGTGCGCTTATTCGTAACCAGCTGTGTTTGTTGACTTATGGTTGAACATGCTGCATGCTAGCTAGATGGAGCGCGGGCTTAATAATTACGCAATAATTCTTCACTTCCGGCAAGGGCTCGCAACAGCGAGTGAATTTCACCGGCAGTTAGAAAGCGACAGGGGGAAAACTGCGTTTCACCTTTGTTTACATAAGGAAAATTCAATCGGTATTTTCATCGGTGTGACTCCGATAGAAGCCAGTTAGAAAGCAGTATTATTGATGGTCAAATTCTTTGTCCTTGACCATGTCCTCTGAATAGCGCTTTTGTAATCGAAAATTTAAATTACTTCTAGTAGCGTTGAAAAAAGCTTTAGAAAGGCAACACTGGTGTAACACGCGTGTCATGCACTGAAGTGTTTTCAAAATCAAGGAGTTACAGAAGTGCAGTTAATCGTTGTAAAGGTTCAGATGATTTTAGTACTAATTAATATAACATTCATTTATTATGAGATTCAATGAGTAGTAAATCCACACTTTGGTGAACCATATATTTCACATTTATTATCATTATCATGTTACGTATATATAAGAGAGTATAGCGAACCTCTTTTTGATATATGTGAGATATTGGGTGCTTGTAGTATTTGATTACGTAACATTGACCTCTATTGCGTAATATTTATTTATTTATTCATTTATTGATTTCCAATAAACTCTAATAAACTCTTCTAAATTGCACTCATTTAAATCAATCAAGTAATATCGTACTTCAATCATACATAGTGAAACTTAATACAACTTTCGAATATTACATCTCTAAATACTAACATTGTAGGTAAGTTTATGTCGTCATAGGTAAAAGAAAAATGAAAGCGGAAGGTAGAAGAGAGAAAAAAGGAGAGAAAGGAAAAAAAGGTGATATCTAGATGGAGAAAGAGATTGGGGAGAAGGAGGAGTAGAGACAGAAGGATGAAAGAGAGAGAAAGTAAGGTATAATCTCATGCCGAATTGGTATCTTTCAGCTCGTGTATTTCGTGTATGTTTTCTTTTTGTTTAGTTATCGTTTTGTGTGTCTTCGTAAATGCCTCATCATGCATGGATTTTTAAATTCTTTTTAACAAGTGAGTTTCAATATTTCCCCTATTGATCTGGACAATGGATACATTGAATTGAATTAAACATCTAATTTCAAAATATATTGCATTGACCTCAATTCAATTGAATTGAATTTTAAGTTTCCAGTTTTAAGTTTATTTCAGTTTAAATCCATAATTTTTTTGTAATGAAAGTATGAAATACAGATTATATACAATATACAATAAACAGAGGACACACATAAAATTGACAATTTTCTACAAATATACCGGAATTATATAAAGTTAACCAATAAAAAAGAATTGGGGAAACTGCAAATAAAACCGTAAGTTTCTGTCGAGGCAGTCCTTGGTACACATGGTAAATCAAGCTAATACTGAAATAAAACAATAATTTGAGTGGTGATATAGAAAGAGTGCCCCAATACCTGATACTGATTAATTTTGTGTCTCAGTCATTGACTCCACAGGTTCCATTAAACAAATTAAATATTATAATAAAAAGGCGGCAGAAAAAAACTGCAATTAGTTTGATTAGCTTTAGAAGTATTGCCAACAAATATTTCTGGCCTAACTCAATTAACCTAAAAGTTCTTGCTGAATTATGAATAACCTGCATGTACTCTCATTTAAAGAATAATCTTTCTTTAAAAGAACTTGTGCGATTTGGGATTATATAACGTTCAAGAGATGTCTCATATGATCTTTAATACAAAGATTCCTTATATTAGTATCATTTTGAATTCGATACATATCAAGAAATGGATATTATTTTTTGTTATTCTGATAAATGAATGACTGATATGTAAGACTAGGTAAACACCTTTATTTGAATTTTTAAATATCAAAGTAAATTAGGCCTATTTGTTTGTGTTTTTTGTTATTTATTGATTTAATTCTTATAAACGCCTGATCTGCAAGACTACGTAAAAACCTAGTTCAATTTTATTTTTAATCTGTTTCTATTATGATTATTTGAATTTAAACGACTTAAACTTATTATAAACAACTGATGTGGAAGACTAGTCAACGCATCCTTTCGGCAAAACCAGGGGGGGGGGAGGGGGCTTTGGACGAATGGTTCGTTTCCAGTCAACGCGACACTCCCGACGCACCCTTTCGGCACAACCAGGGGGGGGGGGAGGGGGGCTTTGGACTTATGGTCGCGTTCAAGTCAACCCGACTCGACGCGACGCTACCCACCCTTTCGACACAAGCCGAAAGGGTGGGTAGGCCGATAGTGACTGAGGAAACAATGTAACTTTCTTCCAAGTTTAAAATGAAAAGTCAGCCCATTGAACGCTTCAGCCTGTTGTCCAGAAACGAACTTTTATTATTTTACATTCGATGACATGTTTGCGGGGGCGTGCCTTCTCCGTTTTTCAAGAATTCCCTCTTCACCCGCCGTACAACTGCCATTCTCTACCCCGTCTCTACCCCGTCTCTGCCCCCGTCTCTTTCCCTGTCTCTCTCCCTGTCTCCTTCCCCTTAATTCTCTTCCACTCCCCCTGACATACTTGAAGAAGTTTGCTTTACAGTATCTTATATCCAAAAACAAGTTTTCTTTTGTTATGTGAGGAGCTATTTTCGTCATTGTCAGCCAGTATTTCTACAGTCTGCATTATCCACAATCATTTCAGTATCATTAATTATGCCTTAAATATGAACCATGGCAACAGAGTACAGAGAGGACCCCATTATTGAAGCTGCATGGCAGTGTGGCACACCTTATAATAATTACATGTTCTCCTGATATCTATTTAGTTATTGATGAGAAAACGGAAAAGGCTTTTGTGTATCCAAAGAGTATAGAAGACAATCGAGCAATTTGTTGTATTCTGAGCCTTGAGAATTTTCCAAACGCTGCGTAACCTTGTCATAATGGAAGGCATCGAACACAACAATCTTTGCCCTTCGATAACTAATTTAGCTGTAACAGGCTAAACAAAAATCGAATTCTATTGCTCCTCGATCTTTCCCATTGTCATAATTACGAAGAACGCTATCATCATGAATTCAATGAAATCAGACTTTGATTAAAAGACATGAATGTCTCCTTCTCATTGAAATTATCGACTCGGGTAAAGTCGCATTTCACAAGCACCGCAACATTATCAAGATATTGCATGCTTGATATAACAAAAATAATCAGCCGACAAATTCAGAATTTCTCGAGTGATGTTATATTTCACAGACTACTGAGGCCGAAATGCCGTGGTGAAATACAATGGCACGAGGAGAATTTTTAATTTGGAGGTAAATATGTGTTATATTGAACATCGAAATACATGCAATATTTGGTACATACAATTAAGGTTAATTGCAATTCATTGGATTCAGGCACTCTCGATTACATTCAGGTTGCTTTCGCGTCAGATGCACGCAGCTGCGACAATGCAAACAATGGTTACGCGCAGGGAAGAGTTATCGCGCAGAGGAATTCAATTTTGTTCGCGTTTTACCGTACAAAAAAATGTTGTTATATTGCACGCTCAGGCACATCTTACAAAATGTAAACTTCTACTTCTACGACGATACTCAGCAGGATCCATAAGTCAGGATGTATAGTGCTGAGGAATAAACTATTACTACACCATTTCGTCCTTGTTTTCACGAAGTGACGGTAGTGAGGAAAATCGTAACGCAAAGTGAATGCAATTTTTTTTCACTACCGTCACTTCGTGAAAACAGCGACGATTTGTGTTGTAAAGAGTCACATGGCAGCTTCTCAGCCAATAGGATGCTCTCTAACGAATACCTTATTTTATATATTGAATTATATACCTCTCTTTAGTATGTTAAATAAATCTAGTCATCTGATTGGTCGGAATTAGAGTTGTGATTTTAGCTATGCCCGCACAGAAACGAGTTATTGCCCGTTGCCCGGGTAACGGGCATTCTGCTGAGATCCCCATTGGTTAAGGTGTAAACAATTTCCTTGTGCGAGCGCGGATACCATACAGTGTGTGTGCGATTTCCGAATGTCCGTACATTTCAGGCAACTTTCCAGCGGAGATTAAACATTTACAAACAAGTGTCTCAGATTAAGGATAATTCGGTAAGTACTGTTTGTATACTATTTTGTGAATTCGGTATATAAAAGATATATGGACTGCTTTAATATTCGAGGCAAAGCTGGTTCTATACTGGCTCTCGGCGACGTTTCATCCTGCTATGGTCCTAGTCATGGTAAAGGCTTTGATACATTTAGTCTTTAACAAAAAATCTTCTATCATAACTTTGCTTATGCAGAACTGAGAACAGGTTGTTAAAGATTTAAAAAAAAAGGAAAATGAATTCTCACAGAATCAAACGAAACTTACACTGAATGTTCAAGATTGCAAATAAATGTCATTTGCCAAACTATTGTGGTAGAGAATGTATACTGGCTGAGTAATGACCAAATACAGATTAGGAAATCAAGGTTAGTAGCCCCGACACTATTTGTGTTGTCCCATATACATATTTCTGTGTACAGTGCTTGTTAGTGTTACTGTACCAAGACTGGGCCAAATTTATTATGAATTTGATGACTCCAGAACTTTTTAGTACCAATACTTACATGCTACATGATCAACTTTTTCTGATCTATTCCACACCTTTCCTTTCACAATGCAATCGGATGACCAGAACTCACCTTTATCTTTAATATATTCTAGGACCAATTTTGCTCTGATGCAGCAAATATGGATCGAGGACATGAACATGTTTTCAACGATTTTAAATTCTCACTCGCACTTCAGTGGTTGATGCCTAAAGTGATTCAATATTCCTGAACTTGTGGGGTCTTGGGCCCCATTTCATGAAACTTGTCATCAGTGACAATTGACAGTTATTGTTATAAGCTAGTGAAAACCTTGCTTCTGATTGGTTATCAGCAGATTTGTCACTGATCTTTGTCATTTGTCATTGAAAAAAAGGCTTTTTGAAACGAGTCCCTGATTTCATTTGTTTAGAACAATCTTAAATTAATTTGAAAGACATGGACATATCTTGTTTTCGCGAGATTATGTGGCAATATTTAACCAATTGTTTACTTGGAAATTACAACAACTTGCGTGCATAAAGTATTAATCTCAAACAGCACATGGAATTGATGATATCGTAACTTAAACCTAGGAAATGCATGGTAGATACAATTCTGTTAATAAACTACACTGTTTTGAGAAATGGATGTTGTCTATAAATCTTTAATGATTCAATGAAGAACTTGAAGTACGGGATGCATGCGTAAAATACCCTGAAGTGTATCAGCATGTCAGGCCATACGACACATGCTCCTGCGACTATGGTTCCGCAGTCACTTTCCTACTCTAGCCGAAGTCCTTATTCCACCCTTAACTAAACACTACACCGAATTCTAAATTTAAAACTAACTTGAAACTTTAAAGCTAATCTTTAGCTTTGGTATGTGCGTCGTATGTTGAGAGAACATAGCTATAATTTAATCTGGATTGTTTATCCGCAGTAGATTGATCGAACCGAACCAAAAACTAAAAACAACCCCATAATAATTGCTGGAAATCATTTTTTAATAAAAAACCACAACTCTCATTTGCACATATTGACATGTGTTAAGCACATAGTGTCGGCCCTACTTATTATGAAACATTTTGAAACCCTCGTGAACACTCAATCATTAGTAAGAGGTAACCATTAACAAAAAAAAATAGCTATTGCATATGGGCGCGTTTTTCATACCCGATGTCACATACCATATTATATTTAAAATATGTTCTTGCTTAGTTGAGTATCTTAACATTTTGCCGCTTGACTAGAATTTAATCACACGCAACCCCCTTTTTATGCAGTATATGCCAAATAATATGACAGTTTAGGGCCCCTTCCCAAGTGAACATTACCATTATAGATGAGGTCATGGCATAGAGTTAGATTTCCCCATAGAGTTATTACTAGGTAGTTATCGGAAATTAAAATTTGATATCCTTGTCCCCTTTCTCTTTTAGATTACAATACCTCCATTCATCTTTCAAGAAACGTGCGGGCAATTTCTAGTTTTAATCGAGCGATCGTGAGCAATCAATATTACTTCTTGCTACTCGAGATTTGTTATCGTAAGATGGCTTGTAAGGCCCAAATGTCCGTTAAACTTCGTGATTCTCTCTCTCTCCCATCATCTCTCTTTCTCACTCACTCTCTATCTCTATATCTTCTCGCTTGGGCACAGCAAGCGTCCTCCAATAATGTTGCGTTCACTATTTGGCCAACGAGGTGTCTAATTGCAATTTCATAATATCCTATCCAAAGTATTTTTGTATTATGAAATTGATTAAACAGTTTGATAAGGGTAACAATCTCTTATCACTAGCACATCACTTTGAAAGGATTGACAAATAGTTATATACAGTGATATCTAAAAGCGTCACCCTCCTCCCCCCCCCCTACTTGGCGAAATAGTTGGCGTATATGCCTACGCTTTGTCGAACCATGTCTCCCTTACCCTGTGCCTGTCTGTCTGTTTGTATGTCTGTCTGTCTGTCTCTCTATTTCTTTTACTTGCTAATTACATTACTATGATCCTAACATTTGATTATTTGATCGTTTATTGTTATTAATTTACTATCGCTTGATACCTGTGCTTCAATTTTATTTTTAGATGAATGCTTTGAAATTGTCTTCGCACACTTCTCCTTGATTGTATTTTCATTTGTTTAAGTATACCATTCAATTTATCATCCAAGATAAATTTCACGAATAGCTTTTCAGATAGATAAAACAAAAATCCTTTTTATTTTGTATTCGATTATATATTACGTACCAGTCATTATCATATATATATTACATATATAAAAATACAAGCGTTCCCAAAGCTAGATTTTCTATCCAAAATTTGAAATAAATTCGGGCAACGTTTACACCTTTCTTTTTTCCTTATCTCCTTTCCCTTCATCTCACCATTTATTCATTTTGATGGTACTTACAAAAACCTACTTTACCATATATAGAAACATAGATCAAAATATTTATGAATGATATTGGTCAACTGACGCGATGCGAGATCCCGCTTTGTTGGAGTATTTATCCAGAACCAGAACCAGAACTGACAACTTCATGATGGAGATTAAGTAAACCAAATAGTAATTTCCCAATATTTGTTAATATTTGCTAGCAGGGATGATCAAACCGATTGATACAGCCATAAGAATATCATTTTAAAGTCTTTTTGTCAGATAAAAACAACATCAGACCAAACTGATAAAAAAGAAAAAAAAAATAGAGGACGAAAAGGAGTACACATCTAAACAATTTAGGCCAGCATTATTTTGTGATTAAACGTGCACTAACGCGTTTTTTTAAAAATCTGCTCACATTTTCAGCTCGCTTTCAACTTTTTTGAGAACATTCTTTAGTGTAATAACAAAAAAATAAAGATCCAATAGGTTTGTTTTTGACGATTTTCGTTTGCCCAATTCTCGTTGCTTCCGATTTAAAAGAATCAGACAAAAATTGAAAATATCCAAAAAGCATTTAAAAACTTGGATGATGAAAACAAAATAATTGACGGATGCATTATCTTTAAATGTATATTAACACGAAAGCAATCCAGTGCATGTGACACGTAGACCTTGTAGCATATTAGAGTTACACTTAGTTGTACATGTATTTTCCCTCTTTAAGAGTGTCAAATTCACCTAATACTGTCTATAAAGTCAATAATAAGATCAATCAATTTCCGTAACAACCAATTATTTGTTCATGATCTGAGATACAATTTTCCAATCAAATTTAAGTTGACTTTTAAGTTTCATGGGTCCGACGTTTGACATTTAACAAACCAAGTAAAAATGACTGTTTTTGTATAAAACATCGCAGAAACTGACGGTATATGGACCAGCTATGATTATCAAAGGCAATTTTACTTGTATGTAATATCACTCACTTATGTACTCCTAAGGCCTTAATTCGTGCATTTTAAGAATCAAATTCCTATATGTTTTCCATCATCCTTAATACTATCTGTTCTTTCTTTGCGTAATGAAGTCACACCTTGATTATTTAAGTTTAATTTTTCTTCTTCATACTTGATTTTTTTTATAAATCTCTCTACATTTCTGTCCCCTCTTCATATCTCTCTGCCTCTTTATCCCTCTCTCTGCTCGCTCTCCTCTTTCTTTCTCTCTTCCGTTCTCTCTCCATCCCCATCTTGCTAAAGATGTTTATAAAAAACAACACTAACATTTCTTCTTAAGGAAAAATATGACTATGCATTTCAGAATTAATTTGTAAAACGCATTTATATCCACAGATATCTATCAAGAGTAAATCGAGTACATTAACTCACCCTAATGACATTCACAGCCATCCTTCTCGTTAATCGATGATGGTGAGGGCTAAATGAGGTTAGCTTTACAGGTATTCGAAATAGGTATCGACTTGCTTTTCGAAGCTTTGTAGAGAATCCAACCAAATGTGGTACATTAATAAGAGGCTAAAACTCGACGTCGAAAACCGAGCGGTTATTATGAGAGCCAAATGTTGAGAGATGCAACAGGTTTCAGACACCAACCCAGCGCGATGAGAATCAAGAGAGTGCGGGGTGCGGGCCCTCCTTGCGCATGCTCCGTGTCTACAATGCATAACGCATGCTGTAGTTGCCATAGAAACGGACGCTGTGAGAGCGGAGGAGGATGGAAGAAACAATAGGATGATGCGAACAACAGTACTGGGGGTACTATCATGGAAAGAGGAGGAATATAATTCGTGCTACCAAGACTATCATCACCAACCCCGCGAACAGCCAATGGACACGTATCTGTGTCTCCTAATGTTATTAGTTTCTAACGCGGGGAAACCGTCTTCTTTTCTTTTCCGGTACTAGTTTTTCATTCTATTTTTGTATTCATATTTCCATTGTGAAATGCCTTTGTATAGTTTGTAGTCAGGCATCAGCAAGATTAGGGAGAAAGTGATATCCAAGGATAGTGGAATCGACCGTTCAAAATAAGAATATAGGAGGAGAGATGAAGGACGGGAACCGAAAGAGGGGAAAACTAGTACGAGAGAGAGAGACGGGCAAAGGGAGGCAGGGAAAGAGAAAAAAGCGAGAGAGAGAGAGAGAGAGAGAGAGAGGCAGGGAGGAAAGGAGGGATGGAGAGAGAGAAAGAAAAGAGTGACAGAGAGAGATAGAGAGCGAGGGAGAAAGAAAAAAGAGAGCGAGAGGGGGGGAGAGAGAGAGAGAGAATAAGAGAGGGTGTGATGCAGTATCATGTAAAGAAACCCTGCCATTCATCCTTTTAATATTGATATGGTCCATTTTCATTTGTTTACTCGTTTGAATGGACGAGCAATGGCATCAAGCATTTCGTTTCAATTATTTATATCGAACGATTACTTTGTGAAGAGAATTTCGTTACCATAACAATCAGAGGACTCCAATTTCATTTTTACCAGCCATGAGTTGAATGATGAGGCACACGTTCCTAATTCTAAGGGAAACCCTCTTTCCAAAACAATGTATAATTATATTTAAATACTTCTTATTCATATTGCTAATACATTGATGAGATAAAAGAGTTATGAGATCTCTGATTTCGAAGAATTTTGGAATATCCATGATTAATTCCACTAAATGATGCAAATTATGTTAATATGGTTTTCCCATTAATCTACACACATTTGTTTAATGCTAATTCCGTCTTGTTCATTTATAATATTGACACTAATGATAATGATAATAATGATAAGAATAATTAGAGAATAGGAATCATACAAGAGGAATGACGGATAAATGAAGAGATGCAGTAAAGTACAAATATAGTAAAATACATAGACACATTTCCTAATACATGTACTCCCATCTCACTAGGAGACGATTCTGTTGCGATTCCAAAAAATCGACGAAGCTTGATGGGTCGTGACTCGATCTTTTCAAAGCGCATCACGATCGACTCAATATCCTATACAAAATGTCTTTGTTATAGCTCTAACGTGGCAGCAGCGCCTAAAGCCTACTGCATATTCCTTGACCGCCTTGAAATGGGGCGGGAAATTGGCAGCATCGTACTATCATCGTATGTATCGTATCGCCTTTAGCGCAGGTACATCGCAGCAAAGCTGTTCAAATAATAGCCTCACAGGCCAAAAATGGAGTTGGAGGAAGATTCTGCCATGCTTTAACACAAATGGCCATGGTCGCCATGAGCGCTTTTCTAGTACAATGGGGCTATAACCGACTATAATCTATATCAATGTATAATTCAATCCGACACAAAGGCTTGTCAACTGCATAGTGCAAATGCAAATTGTAATCAAGATAATTATATTTTTCTTTTTGTTCTGTGTCTACTTCTATTTGTTTCTCTGTTAACATCGGATGGGTTTAACAATATACACGTTCTTGAATTTACTTCCAATCCTATACTGCACTGAACGTCAGCTTCATCCAAGCTCACGCACACGCACACGCATCCGCATGCGCACGCGCACATATACAAAATCATCCACATATTTCCACAACTGAAACTAATATCCAATAGAGTAAGATGACAATCACTTAGAACAGATGTATTTTAATCAGAAGTGCGTGGCATGTATGCTGTTTGTTGTCTTCATAATATACATGATTGTACTATAAATCAAGAATGAAGAATCCAACATTTCGGACGCTTTTAGATTGTAGTTGAGTACACATACATATATAAATGTAAATGAACATCAACTGAAACTTCATCCTGTGCTCTGGTAACAAGGGAAAATGAAATTCTAACATAATCAAACGGAAATATATGCACTGAACCTGAACACCACATGTAAATAACATGAATTGTTTGCATCTGCACTGGCAATACATTTATCTAATAGAAATTGTAAAGATTATGTAGCATATAATTTGAAAAATACAAAAAATAATTTTGTAACGAAAACACAAGTATTCTCGTTGTCAAAATACATATATAATTTTGTATCTTAACATGGTTTTTAAATGTTTTTCTGCTTTCACATTTTGAATAGTTTTAACTACATATGGAATGTACTGGACGCTAAAAACCGAGCCATAATACAATTCAATTCAAGAACAAAACAATTATATAAATAATGAATTGAAGCATGTAAGAGTCTCAAAAATTCATATTTTCATCTAATCAATTATTTGCAAAATGAAAATCATTAAACACAAAGGGTTGGGGGATATATCAAGTAGAGAAGAATATATGTTTTTTCTGAGGCTTTTGTTTCGAGTCATATTGATTATCTGCCAACGGTGTATTCATTTTATGTTATTTTCCACAGAAAGGAGAATCGAAATAAGCTTGACATGCTACAAATACCTTTTGAATCATCATTGGTCGGATGGCATATACTATTAAACTCCTTTGTACATTTTCTTCTTCATAATTCTTATCTTTATAAAGGGGGGATCTTTGCGCAGAATCGTTATATTTTACTAAGATTTGTTGTAATGCGAATCATGTTTTTGTTATTTTACCTTTTTGTGTATATGGTTTCTCAGTGCGTATTAAACAAGGTACACACTTTGGAAATTTCCTCCTAAATTTGAATGTCATGACATCTGTATGATATTTTGTTATGGAAATATATGTGAGGATCTATTCAATCGGATGGCACAAAAATTATTGAAACATTCAAGCTTGAGTGAGCACTGGCTAATTTCGAACAACTCGCGAAAATTGGTTTGGACAAAAGTGTTTCAGCCTTTATAGATTGGATCAAAGTGGAAATCAGGCAGTTATTGCATGTGGTCTGTTAAGTATTAAGAATTCATTCAAACAATCATATGATCTTTGACCTTATACCTAGCTGTATCCCCAGTGGCGTATACAAAAAAAATGATAAAGGAGAGGGGCGGCACCTTACCAAGACAGTGGTTCAGTTCCTGTCCCCCACTCCGGGACCGCATTCGTGTTCCCTAAATTACTGGTAAAAGTGTACTTTTCACGTAACAAAGTCATGCCCCTTAATGACTTATACACTAAATTACACTGATTGGTGGTGGTAAGGGGAGGGGGGGGGGGGTAGGAAATGTATCCAGGCAGTCCCTTTCTTGCAACCCGATATCAAGTTTTACTGAATTTAGTTTTCGCTGACCATTCCAGAAGCACTGAATGATTAATATGCCACTGCCCAATCAACACCACCATCCCCAATGGAAAACGGAAATTATTTGCAGAAAAGACATTCAATTCGAGTTATGTGTGGGGCGTGTACGCGCGAGTGTGGGGCGTGTACGCGCGAGTGTGGGTGTGTGTATATGAATGGGAGGGACAGGGGTTCACGAATGCTAATGTAAGGTCAAATATCAACTGACGGTGTCAACAAATCAACTGCAACTGATGCCTGAATAATAATAATAATAATAGCGCATAATACGTTTATGACATAACATCTCTATAAGCGATTTCAAAGAGTTTTGGAAATGATTACCCTAGCTTTAGCTCCGGCAGCCGTTATCAGCACACAGTGCATTTCAAGGTACCCATTTACCTCACCTGGGTTGAGTGTGGCAAATGTATATCAATGTCCTGCCAAAGTACATTAGTGCGAAGGGTAAAATGTTGATATTTTTAGTACCATCCCATTTAATAGACCCTAACCCATAGTTTCATAAGAAACATAAAATAATGACGATATCCTGAAGTTATGATTTCGGAGGTCTTTTCAAAGGATGTGTTTTTGTACGCAGTGTATAATGGCCTAGGTCAAACAAGAGTTGCGATAGACTGGAGTCAAATCGATCGCAACTCGAAAGTAATTGCAACTCCTATCTTTTAAGTAAACACTTGCGATTAATTTGGGTTGCGATTCATTTGTGAGAAAGCGATTGAAAAGGTTCATCCTGTAGCACATAAGTATTTTCGTATACAATGAGGATTAGGAATTATCAACAAAATAAGAAATTGGCCCAGTCCTTGTAAAAGTTACATAAACTTTAAACATAAATGTAGGTGTATAGGACTACACAAACATGTGGCATGAATTTGTGGTCAACAACATTTACATATTACTTGTAATTTTACAAATATAACGAGATTTAAAGAGCCATCCTTTACAGGGGACGTTTAAAAAAAAAAATACTCTTCCACATTTAGATAAATAAACTGTAAAAGCTCACGAATTATGTTTCAACTTTCAAACAACTCAACCTTTACTTAAATAATAAATAGCTTATCATCCTGTATTATTTCCAAACTTTCCGCCGAGGAAAATTTTATCAGCATTAAGTATTGTTCTAAGTTAAGGAACATAAGCTAACACCTTTAATATATTCAACATAACAAACAAAGAAAGGTTATGAGATCTTGCAACCGATTCTGAAATCATAATGTAGTTACAGGCTGAAATTGACCTCAGACATCGTGTCATATATTGATAATTGTTATTGCCTGAAATCATTTGAAAGCAGATTACGCGTTGCATTCTTCAGAACAATCTTGTATAACACAAGCTTATACTTCTTAATGTAAATCAGAGTATATTGTCAAACAACTTTGTAAAAGTTGGTACACAAAGGAGGCACATATTCTACTTATATAAATATCTAAGAATCATACCATAATAATGAAAACCTCATAATGATAACAAACACCTAAAACACTATATTAAATTAATCCTAGTAAACAAAAATCAAACAAATGTCAAACAGTAATTAAAAATTTCATACTGTTATTTTTCTACTTGATATCTACAAATACATTATATTATCATCTACAATTAAAAAAAACACACTATTAAATATATATATACACATTTTTGTAAACAATTGTCGTGATAATTGTATCTTTTAGAATGAAAAGAGGATACTCAAAATAAAATAAAGTGGGGTGCAAAGGAAACGAAACTTACAGGCACAAGGTGTATTTATTGCAATTCAGTCATTATCAGCTCGATTATGTTGATAATCTTTTGTGAAATATTAGGATAGAATGCCCTTCAGGAGCATTATTTTAACAACAAATGTTCAATCGAATTAGTACACGCTTAATCGTAAGAAACGCCCTGGCAGCGATGAGGATTGCTTTGATGTGTACCGCAGTGCATCCATGAAATATGTCTTTATATAATTTGTATGCGTTCAAACCGCTTTTAATATAGGCTACCAGGGCCCTCTTGCATAAAGAGTTGCGTTTAAACGCAATTCTGAAAATCAAACGCAAGTCCTACAAATCAAACACATTTATTGTAATTTTATTGCATAAAGAGTTGCGTTTTATTTCAAACTCAACTTTCAAGCGCAACTTTTCGAGATCAAACGCAACTTTATGATAAATATATGACCAAACGCAAAGTTGTGCTTGATTGATCGATCGCAAATTTCTTTATGCAATGCGCAATTGCATTTTATTGCAAGTTGCGTATGATATTTGCATTTGATCTGTGTTGCGATAAATCGCAACTTGAATTTAATGCAAGAGGGCCCAGAACGCCCCTAGTAGGACAAGAAAAAGATATGATATGTTATTTTGTTTAAATGCTGCCTTGCTACTCTATGAAGTTTTAACTCCAATTATAAGTGTCTGAAATAAAAAAAAAAAAAAAGATAACGAATTAAAAAGATTAATGCTGTAGAATGAACATATTTTTTTTGCTGTGATACAACCTCGAAAATGTCGAATTTTTATTTGTTTTATAATGATTGAAAATAATTTCATCACCCGACCCTTATTTTTGCAAAATTAATGATCATGCAATATATCTGAACATGCAAGACAAAATAATATAGATACTGCTAGCAAGATTAAAGGGATAGCTGAGTTCTTGTTTCAGACCGCAAATGCCTTCGCAGTGCATGATTATTGCTTTTATTCCTATTTAGGACATTTCTAGTGCTCTTTTAGGACCTAAAATTGCTTTGAAGGTAATTTTAGACCACAAAATGTGTGAAATTCAGCCAATACAACCATACTAATTCAGCTCCTCTTTCACAAAAATATAGTGACCGTTAATTAATTAATAATAACAATACACAAGCCGGCTGGTTGTGCGTATTATAACCTACACGAAAAAGCCAACAAAAAGCCAACTTCGGCATTAGCTGGAATAAAACATTTAAGACGCTATATTTCGTTCAAATTATCGAATATTTGTGAGGCACCACAATTATAAGAAATCGTTATATTTATGGATATTTCAGCCGCCTTGTAACTGATTTTGATCAAACAAAGATGATTTTGTCATTTAAATTGTATGTTCTTTCAAATTTGACAGTCAGCTTTTCATTATTTTGTGTAGCGCCCTCTGCAACAAAACTCAACTATTCCTTTAACGCTGTCAATGCTAGTTGCTTTATGTGCGCCTCCAAAAAAATAATGTTACATCCCAAAAGAAACGTATTTTGAGATTACGCAAACATGAATCAAATAGTTATATAAATAATTTAAGAACGGTTGGAGACACCATAGATGATTCTGAATAACTGAGTCCAATTTATCTAAATACTAACGAAGATCTATTCTGAGTGTATACATTTTTTATATAAGAATCGGTAATGGGTATGAAAAACAAATTGAAAAGTTCCTTGTTATTTACTGGTAGATGATATTTTATGAAACCGTACAATCATCAAACTTTTCTTTCACACCATCAAAAAAATCATCCAGCATATCCTTTTCTTTCTCTTTCCCCTCTTTCTCCTTGTCTTTCTGCGCTTGACCGTCCAAAGAGTCAACAGGAGATGCTGATCTGGGTGAGTCTCCGAGGGGAGCTCCTGCAAGCTCTCCAGGAGTAGGCTGTTTCCCTGAACGACCAGGTTGAGATCTTGGTTGCACTAGTGCTCCTGTAGAGGGCCCAGGACGAAGTCCAGAAGAAGATATCAAGGGACCCCTATCATCCACACTATCTTCATCTGAGGTTGAAAGCTTTCTCCTGTTCTGCAAAGCTCTCTGCAATTCACTGTCCAGGTTTTCATTATAAGCCGGTGCTCTCTTGTTTGATCTCAGAGGCGATAGAGCACCCGGTTGATTCTGCTTGTCTGAATTCAACCGGGATCTCCTCGTGTTTACGTCGTCTTCGTTCGTGGAGGGGTTCGCATTAAGATGTGTAACAGGTAAGACTTTGGGCGTTGATCGTGGTACGGCTCGGGCTGCTTTTGGTGGAAGAACCCGGACTGCGTTTGGAGATATCAAAGGTTTGGGAGCAACAGGTGGTGGTGACTTAGGGATACTGGTAGGAAGCGGTTGAACTGGTTTGACTGATACTTGCGGCGGTGCTTCCACATTGGATGGGAATCGCCGTATTGGTTTGGCTGGAGATGGAGCTATTGGCACAATATGTACAGGGGATTCCTCTAGTGGCGAATCACGCAATTGATTAAGGATGATAGGTCCTGCTACTGGAGAGAACGAGCGAGGACTAGTGGTCTGGAGTGAAGATAAAGAAAAGAAAAGAACGATTGTTCATTTAGTAAAAATCTGCAGATCAATCTGGAATAAGGGAATATATCTCAAACTTATTATTCAATCTTCTAATGAAAGTAACTCAGAAAGACAAACGATTTTCGGATCGTGAAAAAGAAGCATAAAGGCTGTAAAACGTTCTCAGGACGATTTATGGACTTTCTGACAAGGATTTCTGTTTGTTTGTTTGCTGGGAATATAATATATTCATTAACGTTATTAACAAAGTACATTTAACAAACACATAATTTGTAAACATCTTTCTGTATTGTTTACATCAAACACTAAATTCCCTTGCACGCTCAACACTAGCAAGTATAGATTAAGTCATTGTATCAAGACAAATATAAAGTTGGACTGACAGATTCCAGTCGCTATCCAAGCCTGTAGGAAAATACTGAATATAAACATAGGAAACATTGGAAAGGGGGCAAGTGCTATATCTAGCACTGTACCGCTACAAAAAGCTTCGTCAGGAGTTTTTCTTAAGAAAAAGGGGGCCTGGCATCGGTTACCTCAATAGGTCCAATGGCTGCTGGCCTATTTGAAGTGGACAAAGCGGAAGGATTACGAGCAACTGGTCGAGCAACAGCCGATACAGCGGAAGGATTACGACCAACTGGTCGCGTTGATACAGTAGAAGGATTACGACCAACTGGTCGCGTTGATACAGTAGAAGGATTCCGGGATACTGGTCGACCGGCAGTTGACAAAGCGGAAGGGTTACGGGCAACGGTACGAACACTAGCAGATACCGCGGAAGGGTTGCGGGTAACAGGTCTGTCAAGGTTAGTACCTGATGGTGGAGGATTTCCAGAAGGGCCTGCAGGAGTGCGCCGGGTTGGTCTGGGTGTCGAAGCGGTTGAGGATTGTGGTGATGATGCTGTTTGGGCCACTACGACCAGTGGTTTAGCAGCAGTTCTCTGACGATCACGAGGAGGAGGAGGTTGAAATGCACTTCGGTCACGATGTTGGGTGTTCTCTGGTAGTCTATCAACGTTTCTCGCAATGCCGGCTCCTGGGGAATAAGTAAGACACATCATGTGACAACCACAGGACAGATATACATTTATTATTAATGACAAAAGTGTAGAAAGTCGTGTCTACCTTTTGGTTAGCACATGCATGATACGTTCTTTAGGACCCGAAATGATTTCAGTTCGAGCTTGAAATTGTATGCTACTACGTAAAAGAAAAAAGGACAGCTGAATTCGAGAGGTCTTTAATTATATTGATATCATTACCCAGACCATGAAAGATGATACAACATAACCACGACAACATTATTAATAATAGTGAATTTTGAGACAAATACATCTGTAGCCATTGTACTGCATTTAAACGTCTTCGGTGTCTATGACGTTTATTTAGCACAAAGTGACCCTTCCTTCGTGCTATTGATTTGTTGGGTAGGTGGGCAGTGCTCATTTATCGTCATATTAGTATGACGTTCATACTTTTTAATTAATATTGTACTTGGTTCTTGATTGGTTACCATAGTAACATACCAATAGATGGACCAGGTGGAACAGTGACTCGATGAGATGAGGGCGTCCTGTCCTGTGTAGCGCTGCTAAAGGCAGGTAATGAATCCGTGTAGGCATTGTTTTCATATTCTCCAGAATCTTTGTAACTAGGTTTGTAACCACTGTGCCGGGAACTTTGTCTATTCAGAAAGGCTTCGTGGTGTTGGCGGGGAGACACTGTTGCTGTTTTATTGGGCAGTAATCTCGGATCCGATCGCTTATTTTTCCGTTTACTGTTAACACAAACAAATAATGATAATGATGATGATAATGATGATATTAATATTAATGATGATATCAATAATAATAATGGTATAAATAAGAAGGGAATAATATAAGATTTGCTAGTCGTCGCCAAATTTAGTTGGAAAGAAAGCTAAAGGCACAGAATATACACAAATTACTAAAGAGTTTTATTCATTTCACAAGAAGCGATACAGATGAAAACCAACAAAAATATATTGCACATGGCAGGGCGTAAACAAATTGCACTAGTAGGATAAGTTAAGGAGAGAAAAAATCAAATACTTTGGTCATGTTAAAAGGCACCAAAGCCTCTTAAAGAATGTATTGGAAGGAAGAGTGGAAGGAAGTAGACCTAGAGAGAGACGCAGAATCAACTGGGAAGAGAATGTCAAGAACTGGAGTGGACTAAAACTGCAAGAGTGCACCAGAATGGCAGAGGATAGAGTGAAATTGAGAGACGTTGCAATCAACCTCCGAACCGGGAGAAGATGTTCAGATAGATAGATAGATAGCAATCATAATCATAATACTTAGGTCAGTCAGGATTCCCATGACTTTTACAAGCCGATCGCATGTCTGATTATCAAGATATTCATGATTAGAAATTAAAATCAAATTTTGCGTTTTCCTAACGTTTTTTTATAAAACTAGGCTCATGGTTCACTTCCAAAATCTATTGAATCATTCGTTTCCTTCCCGTCATTAAATCGTATTACCTTAATATGAGAAGAAGTGACCAGTCTGATATGGATTATTTAAAACAAGTAAAGGCGCACAATTGTGGTCATTATCAGTCATTATTATATTATAGTCGCGATCTAACATGATAACAATATGATATTGCTAACGTAAGCATAATTATGATTTATTTGGACAGATAAAATGTTCAACAAAATCATCACAGATGGACTAAAGATATAATTCCGTGATGATTTCAATAACAACCAGTTCAAATATCAAATAAATGTAGAATAATCTATTGACGAGCAAACATAGACTACTTGTATTGAGCTTCATACGACACGCGGTTCACAAGATTATGCGAATTTGAATCATGATTGGCTAAGTAACTATATCAATTAATTAATTATAAGTATGGTTTGTTGTAAAGAATTGTATTACCTTCTGAATATAATGAGCCAAGCGATGAACACAAGGATAACAACGACGCACACAATGAGAATAGTAACCCAAGCCCACGTAGGGAATCCACCTCCTCCACCATCTTTGAAAAAAAGAAAAACGAAAGAAAAGTAAAATCGCATGTCTAGAATCAAATTTCTTTACCGGAGATTATTTATTTTCTATAAAGTTCATACGTAGTTTCCGTTAAAAAGGGACGTAGCGCCCTCAGCAGTACGGTTTGTTTCATGTTTAAACATAAACATCATTTCAATAACACCCAGTTTATGTATCAACTAGAACTTAAATAGTCCACGATGAACCAATGTTTTATCATGACTATGGAACCTGTATCATTAAGGATGCTCAGCATAATAATAATAAATGAAGATTGACCCCCCCCCCGTAAAAAATATATAGCAAAACCCCCTCCCCCCAAAAAAAATTGTTTATTTTGTCTTAAAGGGATCGTTTAACAATGTTAAATCTGAGATACACGGTCCTACATGTTACCAGTGTCTGTGATATGGTGTACTATTGAAGCCCTAAAAAAAAATCGCGCTTCAAAATGATCAAGAAGTGCCTCAAAAAAGTAAAAATCTCTGAGTGACCGGTTTTACCATACTCGTTTTCCCCAATAGACTGTAGTGTTATGAAAACCGTCCGGCGAACGGTTTTCAAAATTTGTAATTCTAATCATTAATATCTTGATAATCAGACAGGCGATCGGCTTGTAAAAGTCATGGAGTTCCTGACTGACCTTAAGGTTTATAATTATCATTGCAGCATGAGCTAAATCAAGGATTATTTCTAAAGGATCTGAGACAAAGTTACCGGATCCCTTTAAACGACACGAATGTATTTATGCCTGTCTCTCTATATACATGTACCTATGAAAGAACTTTCAATACGTACACATGAACAAATTTTGCTCATTGTGAACACAAATTATGAAAGGAGAACAAATTTTCCTACACGTTGTAGCTGAAAAAGATTTCAGTAATTTAAATTAATTCCCAAAGTCAGAATCAATACAGAGACATAAAATTTATATTACACGTCGAACATCTTAAAATAAAGACTTTAAGGGCAATGCATTTCTTTCAAATAAACCATTTATTATTATACCGTGTGCGTTATTACACGCATTAATACATTCAGCTGGACTTACCGATAGTTCCTGTATTGGTTCCTATAGACAACGGGAATAAAGTGAACATAAAACAAAGTACCGTTATGAAGCCTACATCATAGCAAATATTAATACATATCAAATATTTATGGACGAATTATCACAGTAGCAATAGACAGTCAATAAAACACACTGCCCTGAATAGAAGAGAAATTAAATGTTGCTACAAAGGCTCTTAACCAATAAAGTAGGGGCCCGTTCACCACTCCAACTTCAGTCATGATATTGTAAAAAGACATCGTATTAAATGAAGAAAAAAAAAAACTGACATTGGCTATTAAATTACAGCTTAACTGTAAAAAGTAAACCACCTCCGGTAAATTTTAGGAGACTGGTCTCCATTTTTGGATATACCACCTTGAATTTAAAAGTTTCCTGGAGGCAACAACCTATTGTAAGTGGTATGAATGGATTCTTCGACCCCTAAACCTAGGTGTAGATACAAAAATTACATGATCGATATATCTTGATTTATTGCTATGTTATTGCATTGAGCGCCATCTTGGGCGCCATTTTGAAAATTAACACTTTCTGGGTTCCGAGTTACTTAGATTTTAGTATGCGGTTCTTGGTGTCAAACACTATTGAAGGTAAAAACCAGTATTGGAAACGCCCAAATTTCAAAAAATGAAATGGAAGCTCTCATTACCAATCATGTGAAAGAATATGTTTTGACTAATACATGATGATAACAAATTTGCCGGGAAACCGCCTACTAATTCATATATTTGGTAAATTTGTTTCTCTCATGGTCGTGTGAGAGATATAGGGTAGTCCCATATACATCTTTCTGTGTCTAGTGCTTGTAACTTTACGAAGAATGGGCCAAATTTCTTATCATTTTGATGATTCCAGAACCTTGCAGATGCTAGATGCTAGATGATCAACCTTTTCTGATCGATTCCACAACGTTTCTTTCACAATGCAATCGCATGATCATTACTGGTCTTTACCTTTAACATAAACCATGGAAAAATATTTATTGCAATTTCTGTGTTTGTCAAACCCTATACTGACCTTAACTATTTACATTACTATATATTGAGTTGTGTGCTCCACAAATTTCTAATATTACATGAGTTAAAAATGTTTTGTTATTTAAAAAAAAAATAGACTAGTGATCCATAACATCATCTGAGCAGCAGCGAACCAATTTGATTGGCCTATTTGTGACTCTTATTAATACAGGGAATGCTGGTTTGACCAGGGCCCCGTCTTACAAAGAGTTACGATCGATCCAATTCAAGGTTGAAGGTTAAAGGTTCAAAGTTCAAGAAAAAACAATTTAAGTGCAATTTTAAGTCGATATATAATCCAAATGAAAGAAAGTGGAGACCTTAGAAAAGCTGGGCTTGTAAGAGCAAGTCAATCGTAAGTTTGCAGTCTCCCATCTCTTATGTACATACATATCAATCGCAAATAAGTCACGATCGATATCAACTCTTTGTAAGACGGGGCCCAGGTGTCAACAATTATCTAAAGTTGCTACTGACTGCAATTGCACAATAAACAATTTATTGTTGTAAAGTATATGCCATTTGAATTGTTGATATTATACTTAAGGTAATTTCAACTGACATAATATACTATTAGACATTTATATAAAAAAGAAATGCTTACCATTGCCTCCAGGAGTTGGTGGTGGCTGAACTATTAAAGGAAAATAATAGACAATCATTCAATATGTACAGTTGACCACCGGTTTATGCACATTATTCAGATTTTATAGACTTAACGAACTATTACACGAAAATTAATATTGTTGCAAGGTATTGAGTAAAGTGATTATTTTTAGCCAGTTTAAAAGATTAGTGCCCAGGACAATCCTCCATTAATTCATAAGAGGATAATTGTGAATAACTGTGAAATAACGAATTATCTCATTTATAATTTTGTTGTCAGTTTTTTAATAGGATCTTACTCAGAAATTGTTACCATGGTTATCTATCATAGTTACAGGTACCATCGAATCGTCACTTAACCCGTCTTTAAATTTGATACAACGATGACATAAATTCGTTCATATATTATTTCTTTTAAGAAGCTTAATTTTCTCGTATTGAGGTTTTTGCAGTGACTCGGTCCAGCACCTAAAGCTAAGTAATTAATGCATCAGAATAACTCAATAAGTGTCCCTATCAATGTTTAAAGGTAAAATACATAATGAGCACCTACAGGCTTTCCCGAGTTAGATGCGACAAAGGATGTTCACTATACTCAATATTAACAAGCTGATTTTCTCCTAAGGTACAGCAATGCATAAACAAATTGCGCTGCATAATTCATAGAGTTGTTGCTACCTTGTTTGGCGTTCAACAATAAGGGATAGAGCAACGTCGATCTGGCGCTGCTCAGTGGCTGCCGGGCTCACGATCAATTGGGCAAAAAGAATTTCCGTTTCGGTTTAATAAAATTTGGAGTGGACTATTAGGCTATTATTATTATTATTATTATTAACATACTGTGTTTCAACTACATGATTTCCTTCTATATCAAATGAATGTGTTCCATCAAAAAGTTGTTTTGTTTGAGAACAGCTATAAAACCTACCGTCTGCGAATTGGCACTCCTTGCCTGTATATCTGGATGTACAGATACAGGTATAATCACCCTCAGTATTCTGACATCTACCGCTATTCTGGCACGGACTCGTACTCTCCGGCACACATTCATCTATATCTAAAATAACATTCGGAAGTAAAACACATTGCAAATAATTTGAGATGAATATTAGATAGAGAGTATTAGATTGGATCGAATAGATAGATGACAGAATTTCAGATATTTCTTTTATTTTTTATAAAACTACTTTTTTTCCATTATTTACTTTTCATTGTTTCATTTTTTTGTTTGGTGTATTGAAATAACATTGATGACATGAAATCCAATAGATCTGTTCACTAATGTTTATCAATGTATGCAATTTTCTCTCCCTAACACCTGGTTACCTAACATTTCTTTCACGTGCTATGAAGAATACTTGCATCTATACGGATCGGATGTACACATTAATTGTTGCTATATCAGGGACTGCTTGGACAAGCTGTTAAGTTGTCAAAAACAATTATTGCTTAAAAAGTATAAATAAAACCAGTAAACAGGTTTAGTGCCACCCTTATCTTATACTTTTGACGAGAAACTGTCGCCAGAAGAAATGTGGGAGCAACCCGACTGATGACTAACCTTCACAAACTGGATCGACGCCGATCCATGTCCGTGGATCTGTACATATCTTAACCATGGTCTCATTGTTTCCAATGGTTCGTCCTGAGCTACATGTAAATGTTACTCTTGTTCCTAATGCAGTCTCGTCTACTGGACTAGGTGATGCATTGGGATAGGTGCTTATAATATTACAGTCGCTTTCATCTGCAGGCATGGTAGGAATAAGAAAGGCGATTAATATTCACATTGAAGAATCAGAAAGTGACATGATTTACCAAGGCAATAATAAAACCAAGTAAGAAATTTGAAGCAACATGATGAGGAAAAATTGTGAAATCAATTAACCACTACGTTTAAGTGGTAACAAACCAACCCTTAACCGAAGAAGCTAGAAACAGTACAATAGAAAGTCTTTAAATAGAAAGATGATACCATTAATTTCATCGCTGGCCAAGAATAAACCCAAGAATAGGCCCTTCTTAATATATATATAAATATGAAGCTATTCGTATGTCTGAAAGTATTCTTCAAACGGGTTTTCAGAATCAAGATTTACAAAAAATGAATGTAATACGTTAAGCAAAATAGTAATTTGTCGAATAATACAAGACTTGGCAATAAGATAGTCCAATCATTTTTTATTTTCTTGCAACATACGATACAACTCTTATCAGTTAACAGAAATCCAGAAGATGTTTTTTTGGGGTCATAAATATTAGGTAATGATTACCTCTACACAGTGGTGCTGTGCCGGTCCAGGTAGCATCTCCACTGCATGTTAAAAACGCTTGTTCATCGGAATTGCGAACATCACGGTAATTCTCCACACAAGTAAAAGTTACAGCAGTGTTATACGCCCTCTCTGTTGTACTTGCGACAGCATTTGGGTAGTCCGTGTCAACGAGCAGAGGACAGACAACCGCTAGTGATTATTGGAACGGTTCATAAGGTGATAAATGTTATTAAACGTTCTAATTTGATAATTATAATAGACATGAAGTACTTAAAGAGAAGGTTGAGTTCTGGGAAGAGGTGAAAATTAATTTGTGAGCATTGTCAATGTTATTATGCAAGTGTGGAAGGACATCAGATACAAATTGTTCCCTGAAAAGCATGGCTCTTCAAATGCCTTAATATATTAAATATGGCATGTAACATACAAATCGGGATGGATTTTTACGCAAAATGTTTGTTTAGTCCCATATACATCTTTTTGTGTACATTGCTTATAACTTTACAAAAACTAAGCCAATTTTTTATCTGATCAACCTTTTCTGGTCGATTCACATCCCTTTTTTCACAATGCAATCGCATGACCGGAACTCAACTTTATCTTTAAATGAGGGGCTTGATTAGTATATTAGTAGTGCAGTTTGATCAAGATATTTGGTTAGGGAGGGGGGGGGGGGGGAGGGTTATAATATAATGAGTGCTGACCACAATTGTGATATTTACGATGCTGGAAACATAGGCAGTTGCATTACTACCAGTACCATTCATCAATACGTCTGTTTCCCTCTCAATCTCTTTCTCTCTCTCTCTCTCTCTCAATCAATCACTCTCCATCTCTCTCCTACACACTTCAACATAAACACATTCGCCGGCCCGAATTCACAAAGGAGGTTTGTCGACAAACCTCCTTAACCGCCATAATCTGTATCACTGTTCTATAATATTACTCAGTATTACTAACTAAAGGTAGTACAGCAATCTATTTAAAACAATAATGTACTTATATATCAGTTTACTATTGTTGTATTTCTTGTAATTATATATTTTTATATTGCTCACTTTGACACATGGGAGGACTTGAGTTCCACACTCCATTGGCACCACATGTAAGTGATGTTGCTTGCCCTACAATTCTATAGCCTGCAATGCATGAGAACGATACCATATCACCAACGGCGTAGTCCCTTTGGGCCTCGTCTACCATCCCGTTCTCAGGCGCTGGTGGCACTTTACACCGTGACGCTGAGACAGTGTACAAAATTAAAAAAAGGAACAAAAGATGGACACACAATTGTATCAAAGCCCCAACAAAAGGTTATCACAAAAAGGACTGAAAAAAACCTACCTAACAAATCAATTTCCATTACACCTTTCAGAAAAATAATCGATTTCATCTCCATTTCATTTGCCATTTGGGAGACTGTACAGGATTTTATTCCGATGGGATAATAGTGTGAATACTCGATGGAATAACAGTGTAATGAACAGCCCCTCTCTCCATCCCCACCTCTGCTTCTCCTCGCCACCACTTGCATGAAAACAAATCTGCATAGTTATCCTCGATGTTTTGGATGGCTAACAGTGAAAATGATATTTGCTTATTTGGAAACGCCTTCAGGTCTTAGTTGTTGTTTTTGTCTCATGAGAAATTTATTGTGATACTTTAATACTTTCCAATTTCATAGGATCCTTGTAAAATATCAGTAACAAAACGAAAATCAAACCCCCCTTACGTGATTGCGATTGTAATAATAAGAAAATGAGGTACATTAAGAATGAACATTTCCGAGTACATGAGAGTCACTTACCAGGTTCTGTCCAAGCACCTATTAGCATTCGAAAAGAAAACGCAGACATACACAGAAATGTTAAATATTTCTTATTTTCTTGATATGAAATCAATTTGCATTGCCTCAATTTTGTAATTACATTTGCACCCTTTTAAGGTACCTTTTTAAGCTTCTATCTCTATCTGTTCCTCTCTCTTTCTCCTCTCACATGTTCTATATTATCTAATGGATAGGACATTAGGTAAGTTTTTAGTACAGGGACATTGATAAAATGATTCTAGAATGATGTTTAAAATACATGTAAAACCAATAGTTTGAATTGCGCCGGATGCCTTTAGAAAGGCTAGTCCAGTTTTATGTGTAAATTTGGATTCTTGCAATTTGTTAAACTCCAGTCTTTAAACTTTGACACGTGTTCTTGGCCTAATGATGGGTTTTAAGGTAGATGTTACAGAGTGTTAATTCATATTAAAGTTAAATTTAGCCTTGAAAACAAAAACGAAACAATCATTGTTTTATAAACATAAAGTTTGACTCTCATTTTGAGATATTGGTTATGATAATCAAATGTTATGTTTCATATAATGTCACAATATTGCAGTTTCTTCTTCCACTACAGCTATCATATAACAACGATCCATTAGTAACTGAGATGACAAGAACATTCTTATGTGTCTTTAATCATTTTTAGACACAGTATTATCAAATAATGTAATGACCGGTCATTAGAATCGGATAATGACCGGTCATTATCCAAATTACGCGTTAGGCAAAATAAATGCCTGGTCACGTGTACGCTTTCAACCAATCATTTGATTGGGATCCACATCATCATCTTATAACAAATGATAACGTCACTCACTGCATTCATATATTTGAATCTCAAACGCTCCACCACATCTAGTCCCTGCTTCCCCAGAACATCGCTGGTTACAGCGGGAATCTTCCAGCTTGCCAGGGCTGGTAACGGCGTAATTCGAGCCAGCATTACCGCAGTAACACTCATTAGCCGATTCAATGCCTGCATATGCATAATCTCCCATACAACATAGATCTAGACAGTACTCGATGGTCATATCTCGTCTGAAACAACCTTTATTAGAAGAAGAATCAGACATATACATCTCTCATTATAAATATGTAATATTGTTTGTGGGACGAGGGCAAAGAAGGGGAGTAGCCCTAAAATGATTACGTGATTTGTTGTTGTTGTTTTTATTTCCGAAATCAGATAAAAATATCATACATAGTAAAAAAAAATACAAAGTAAAATATTTATACATGTACATAAACAAAAATCGGTGAATAGCCCAATTCAGCAGTGTTTACAGAACACTACTGTTCTTCCTTGGGGTCCTTACACTACAATATTAACATAAAAGCGACATAAAGCAGAATAGAAACAAAACATAAATACAACTTTTTAAATACCAAGGTAACAAAATATACAAAAATAATATCATACGCGTACACCCACACACACACACACACACACATAGTTATGCAAAATCATTTGAGTTTAAGGAAGTGTGCTAAGAAAAAATATCAGTTATTAGGGTATGGAAGGATCTTAATGTAGTTACATGTCGGATGTGTTCTGGTAGTTGGTTATATTGTGTCGCCCCCCTATAGAAGAATGTTCTTTTGCAATTAATTGAATTCGGTTTAGGGAGATCTAGATTTCGGGGTGAGCGAAATGAATATTATTAAGGTGTCATTGAATAAGGTGTCCTTATATTTATGGGCGGAAGGGCAGCGGAAGGGCAGTGTTCCGAATGAGTTCACTCCATCGACTCAGGGATGGATGGATTGAACCTTCTGCTATAGATTCAGATCTATTGAAAGTTTTTCTCATTTTTTTTTGGTCATTTTCCACAAATATTCGTTCCAATTGTATCTCTGATGTGTGGTTTGTGTTACATGTTAAAATGTGAGAACAGTGACGTTTGCCTTTCCCCAGAAGATTCGTCAATTCTTTCCTTGGTATGGAGAGTCAATTATAAATATTGCCTTTTAGATTCAATGAATTGGGTTATTCTGATTTCTGAATGCTGCAGACCAGTTTTATACATCTTAACATTAAAAAAAAAAACTGGCAGGTATTTTTTGTATAAGACTACTATCTAATTCAAACATTGCTGATTAATTGGTATGATACGATATGTGAAGCTAAATGTTTACTTTTTCACCAAACCAAAAATGTCACAAACCTACTTTTAGTAGTACTTACCGGTATTCGAGTTATCACAATCGTGACAAATAGTACTTTCTGAGCAAGAGCGAAAGTCTCCTAAGATACGCGCTTGAGCATCCCAGAAACAGCCTATATAGCCCTCCGCTGTCGAACAAACATTTTTGGACGAAAACAAGGTTGTTAGGTTTATAAGACAAGGGATAAGTAATTATTGTTTGTGCAAAAAAGCTCACAGTGAATACGCTCAGTGAGACACGCTCAATGCGCTTAGACTTTACAAATGAATACACTTTGAAAGGCATATTTTGATTCTAAATTTCTTTTTGATGATCAATTCGTGAGATGCGGGATTTAAAACAAGTTTTGACTGCTTAGTGTTCGGGTCATGGTTAAAACTATAATCCTCGGTGATCTCGAGACTGCACTATGCCTGTGAAAGTTGTAATTTTGTATTTGTCAGTTAAAGTCATTTTATTTAGTATTTATTGATTTAGCTTGACATTGCAATAATAGAACAACAGAGGGCGTTTGGTCAAAGATTACTTTGACAGTTCAGTTTTTCTAGTTTGAAGGTCAGAAACTTGTTTGGCGCCACCTGTTGTTGGCTGATTTGAAATGATTATGTTTGCAACATGATTTCTGTTTTGTGAGGAAAATCTGTGGTTTTCTGGAGCATCCTTTGTTCCTGAGAGCTGTTTCTACAGTATTATGGAGGCACAGAGGTTAGTTAAACCACATATTTGAGCATTATGAAAATGAATGTAAAAAAGGTAGTTTTTAAGATGTTTACATTGTATGAAACTTACACAGTAGCAGCAGCCATGTATGGCAAATGTATAACATGTGTATACGTGTACCCACACATAGGATAGTACAATTACCTTACTAGAGATATCTATTGAACATTTAATATGTCATTACATCTATAATTGATGTTTAGTTTTACTTAAAGTTGAAAGAAGTATAGACAAGTAAAATGTATGATGCAGAATAAGACATTCTATGATGAAAAGGGATGAGGAATGTGAGCATATTTGTGTGAATGACAGGTCAAGGTCATGACTTTGTTATTGTATTCCTTGACTATGATAAAGTCATTCAATCTCGCTAAATATGGGCACATTTTTAGTTGAAACAATGTTAAATCTGGTTTAGACATGATAGAGATGATATAAGTTTAATTGTGTGTTAGCTGTGACATTCTACATAAAGTTCAGATAGATTTGTCAAGTGTCTGACTTATATAAGATTTACAAGCAAACATGAAAAGGAGTTAGACACTGAATTCAGACAATGCCTTTGATATAGTAGAATGCTATATCTGCTTTAATATTGTGAAACTTATATTCATGAACACATACTTATTATGCATTCCTGTTATGCTTTATCATGTACAGTTTTCACGGAGTGAAGGGAAGAAGAACGGAATAAAGCAGTGAAAGGAGTAAAGATAAAAGATTCGTTCGTCAAAGACAGAGTTGCATTCCCCTTGATGGTTATGACTCTAAAATAAACTGTCACTCCCGTAAAAACCTGAGTCGTTGTACTTATTCAGCGTTTCGCCTCACAGACAGTCACAATGCCCCTCGCCTATACGTCTCAGTGGGGGGAGGAGGGGGGGGGGGGGAGTACAGTTTCGAGACCACACTGGGAAATAGTTTTAACTGGGACCCTCAAAGCAGTCAATATTTTTATGATATTAACAAAAGTTTAGTTTCAATTGTTATTTCGGCCGGAGGAATATCAAAGTGCCGTTAAAAAATGAAAATACAGTCTTCATATATCATAATGTCACTTCGGACAAATATGAATTTTTTATCAGTTAAAAGATCCATATAGTATACATATCTACACAGCCTACTACCATGATGGTGGACTCTTATTTCCTTAAATGATTTTATGGATTGCATTGGCTTATCACTCATATTAGTCTTGATGTTTGATTTACGAGGTATAAAAATAGTAACATTACATGTCATATATATATAATATTAAATGTCTAAGGCATTAAACACGTTAAAAGAGCAATTATGTTCTTTATAATTAAAGAAAAAGCCCCACTGTTGTTCCAATCATCATACATTGCGCAAAAACAATACGATCCCGTCAGTAAGTCTTTTAATCTCCATCATTTTTTTAAATTTCTAACACTAAGATCGCCTTAAAATAAATATATCTGGACATATCTATGCATTTCCTGTTTGTAATCATTATAAAACATTAATAACAATATTGTTATTTACCGAATGGTACGCATTCAACGTATGCGCTTCCGCATGGGTCCGTTGTCCCAAGCCAGGTTTGTCCCCCTCCGCAATCCATCAGACGTGATTCTTCATCCGAAACCATCGTGTTATATCCATCACACATTATTCTAACTAACCACACCAAGCCACTAGTAGGCTGGACTACCCCCGCTGGTAAAGTAGGTGAATCCACTGCACCATTGTGACCTATTATGAAATACAATAACACTTTTTTTGTATAAAGGGAAAATACTATTTTCATGCAGGTAAGATAAAGTGGAGACTAAGAATTAACATGGTCATGTTCATTGATTTCATGATTTTATCTAGTTATGGTAAAGGTAAAGTTCTCCTTGCTTAAAATGGCTTTGAATTTTACAAACTAAAAGAGAAAACAGTTATAATGTCATCGGTACATCTTGACAAAACTGATTGCGTCACAACACAGGCTACGAATATACATTATTTGGAAAATGCGTCCTTGCCCTTCCAAGACTAAAATATTTTTAAGCCACCCCCCCCCCCGAGCCGACCAATAAACCGTGAAGGATTTTAAAAACCTCTGTTATGATGGACAATATACTTACAAAACACTACACTATATCAAGTATATGCATAATACAGATGAATTGATTTTTATGAGGGGCACCCTGAAAACAGATGTCCCTGCCTCCCAAAAGAGGAATGTCTGTGTAAAAGGGAAGGTTGAGAGAATGAGAGAGAGAGAGAGAGATAGAGATACATGGACAAAGAAAGAAACAAAGAGAGACAGAGAGAAAGAGAGAAGGAGAGAGAGAGAGAGAGAGAGAGAAGAGGGGTAGGCGGGGTTTATAAAAAAGGAATTGGTGAAAATGGAAAAAAGAGGGTGTGACTATTATGTAGAGGATAGGAGGGAAGAGTGTTATTATGGAAAAGGAGGGAAACCGATACAAAAAAGGAGAGAAGGGATATTATGGTGTAGGGAAAGGAATCAAAAAGCAGAATCCATTTGACATAAATACAAACCTAGTTGGACGCATGTCACGATGGCATTATCTAAGTCCCATGCTTGGTCACAGACTCTGCCCCATTGACTGCTGTGATAGATCTCCACAAAACCAGACAGTTCGGCTCCCCCGTTCATCAGTCTTACAGCACCTTCTTCTTGGCCTGTTCGATAACAAAATTATACTTAGAATACATATTTGTTTGTTTTAAATGATATTTTATTTCCTTCCTCATAATTTCACATAACAAGAAATTCACATAACAAGAAATTATCAAAATAAGCAATATAAAACAAGATCTTTGATACAAGACACTTCATGAGTTACATCAATGAATGAACATAGAGAAGAAAAAAAAAATCTTGCATGTAACAGTGTATAATCAAAATAACAGTAGAAGAAGGTTTAAAGTTACATATTACCATCCTGTCACACGCTCTCACACCAACAAACTCATTACACCCCCCTATAGCCCACCCACACCACACCCCCTTTCACACACATAAACACACATACAAACACACACACACACACTGTATGCAAACTGTTCCGGAAATTTTCTTCCTCATAAAATTCACATTACAAAAGAATGATCACAGTATGTAATACAAAGATCTACGTACGATACAAAAACATTTCATGAATTACGATGAACATATAAAATCTCAGATCGTACATGTTTATACATTTGTTCTTTCATGTAACAGTTAATAATCTAAATAACATATGGCTCCGAATAGTCTCATTGGACAACGCCCCCTATCGTCAGAGTCCAACAGCCTAACATGTTAGCATATGGACTTTTACCAAAAACAAAAAACAAATCGTTAAAAATTATTTTTTTGTTTAAACGAAAAGCACATCCACCCCGACGTACGTTGACACCAGCTCTTTCATTGGAACCCTCATGTCTCATTGACTTTTGAAAGTTTAACCACCGTAATTTGGTCAAAATAGGTCGCCAGCTCGCCATTGCCTATATAACGCATGTGCAACAAGTCGAACTTTGGACGCAATTTGCCACGCGATTTTTAGGTTATATGTCTAGCACACGAAGGATGACAAGCATGAATTATCATAGATCAGTTCTGACTGGTTCATTATGTCCATTTCAGCCAACCCCCACCGTAAGTTTTCCGTTTAGTATAGGCAAGCATTTTGCCGAGGTAAGCAAAAACATGCATATTCATGAACGCCATGGAATATTCGATTATTATACAGAGGGGTGCAATTGTGCACCACATCAAACTCCCCTACTTAAAGTCATGTATTTCATTGTATTATGTAGTTTGGTAGGTTTATTTTACTAACTGTTTAATTATCAGACATCAATGATGGTTAAAGATATGGAAAAGGTTCTTGTATTTTATATTTAGCAAAGCAATCTCACATACAAAATCACTATCAAGTGTCGTCTGATCCGCCGTTGCCGTCTGCTATATACGTTCAAGTCACATTTATCTGTGGACTGTGATGTAGACAGTTTACTCGTCATTATAGATTTATGATTAGCCATCTGTCATTATTATTCTTTAATTGTTGACATACATACAATTACCACACACACACGAACACTCTCACTTCCCCTCCCTAACACACCATTTCCGCACACCCTAATACTAATACTAATGCTATATCAAAAATCGAGGCAGTACAAAGGCGAGCAGCAAGATTCACCCTCCAGAGATATCGTCGTATGGCCAGTGTCTCGGCCATGATTCAACATCTGAAATGGGAGAGCTTGGAGAGGAGAAGAAATGCTGCAAACCTCCACCTCATGTACAAGGTCCAAAACAACACAGTAGCCATCAATGCACACCATTACACAGCACCCATGATTGCCAGCAACACACGACAGTATCACTCAAAGAAGTTGCTGGCTATCCCATCCCCCACCCACCTCTACCAGAACTCATTTTTCCCTCGGACAGTAACTTATACTGCGTGGAATGCACTTTCATAGATCACCCTTGACGCTACTTCACTGGAGGGCTTCAAGGGAGCGCTTCCACCCAGCATCTAGACCAAGAACTAGATAGTTTATTCCTCAGCACTATACATCCTGACTTATGGATCCTGCTGAGTATCGTCGTAGAAGTAGAAGTGGCATATACACCTTGCAACATAGTGGAACATTATAGTTTGGTAGTGCCGTCGAACTAGCTACGTTTGTGCTGGCGATGAGTCCAGCGAGCGAAAATGAGACAACCGGAGCAATATGATGGTGATAATAACAATTGTTTTGATGAGCGACAATGTTTTCAGCGAAGGGATTTCAATTTATTTTCAGCAACTTTGAGAACACCTTATTTTCGAATTAGGTAATTTTTTTTTGAGTTTGCGGCTACCGTAGTAGCGTAACGCGTCGCGCCGCGCGCTCTGAATCTCAAAGTAAAATCGATGTACACAAATTCGGTGGTAAAAAAAACTCGATCCATACCTTACCATATCGCGCGTACGAAAATACCCGTAAGCGTAGGAACCGAGCTTTTGGCGGTCGAATTTTGTTTTGATCGGTCATTTGCTGAAACTAGACGATTTGTAACTTAAGCGAAACAATACACGACGGAGGAAAATCAGCAGTGGTTTCTTCAGTTTTTCTACTTGATTTTGAGCTTTGAATCATCTGGAGATCACAGACCCTATTTAGTACGGTGTAGCGACTCCTTCATTCGCACTACTTTTACTGTACATTCATGTTCTCAGTCATTTTATATTCATTTATTCGGACTACTTCTTCAATCACGCATCCGCGCACCGTTCACCACGGCCCCGCATATTTTTCAACACCACGAGGTTTTCTTCACTCCTGCTACCATCACAGTCGAGTCAAGACGTCTCCTTGATTTCCTCTCTCCGGGCTTCATATTCTTTCGTGCCTATCACCTTTTGCAATGGCACGTCTACTTTTTCTCTGCCTTCTTCAACGGGCTGGCAGTTTCCCAGAAGAACGTTTAGATCAGGACCGACATGGCGCTTGATTCTCCGCTGGGAGCTGCCAGATTCTTCGTTCCTGTAGCTCGTTTAACACACGAGCTCGACTCACCGTAGTTCGTTTGCCATTTCATCAATGAGTTCGACTCACTGCAACTCTGATGAATTTCATTCCAAAGTTCGGATCATCGATCCAACCGAGCGACTCACTGCTCTGCAACACCACCGGCTAAGAAGTCTGTATGTTCAACCTTGGCCTCCGACATCGAACGACTCACTGTTTCGTCTCCGGGCGCCACATTCTTCTCTTCTCTTCTCGCCCGAGAGCTTCATCATCATCATCGTCGTCATCACGGGCGTCGGCGTCGACATCGCATTCTTCACGACTCTCCAGCCACGTCAACGAAGTGGCGTTTCCGCCATCAAGCCTCCGCATCATCATCGCGTGAGCCCCTTCCTTCGTTTCATCCGTCAAAATCTTCATTGGACTTTCGACTTTATTTCTACCATTGTCGTAAGCTCTATATATTCATGTTCATTTTCATCTATGACCAATATGTAACTTCGTGCAATATCCTCGATTCTTATTCATGTGATTCTCATTCTGAATCATTTATTTGCTAGACTTGTCTACACTTTGTAAATGTGCAGTCTATTCAGTACCTCCATAAAATAAGGAAAAGGGAATACAGTTTATCATGTATTTTATTGTCAGTGCAACCTTACTTCCTCGTAGCTAAAATAAAAATAGAGTTATGTTGTGTGATCAGTGAACACGCTTTTCAATTTTCATTCACAATACATCCACACACTAATCACTCTAAAACTGTCATTTTCTGTCATATCCAAAATGATTTTGGAGCATCGTCTCCAACAAAAAATATTTCAACATCAATTTTGGATTTTCTCCTATTTGTTTTGTTTTGTTTATGTGTGTGAAAGGTCCGTACCTCTCAGCACTAGTAATGCAGGTATGATGACCATACCGTTCGCGGTTAAACTTCAGGCATTGCAGAAGTGGGACGTATAATTTAATCGATATACAGAAAAAGGCTATTGTTTATCCATTTGTCGTCCATTATTAGTTTGAAATACCGCTGCAACGTGTACATTACCACTAGTAAGCTTAGTAGTGAAATTTGTTAAAGTAGATTGAAGTGGCTAGATTTAGCTATATACGCAACTGAGAGTTTTCCAATATGGCGGATAGAAGTAGCCGAGCACGATCCAGTAGATAAGTTTAATAACAAAATTGCCTCATGAATAGAGGCAACAAGTAACTATTCATGTGATTTATTACCTAAAAACACTAAAGATGAGGCTAAAAATAAGAAAGATGCGATGACAAAATTGAAGAAAATAGGTGGTAAAGCGAGTCCACAGACACAACATATAATGCAAAGGTAATTGAGCCAAAACAAATAAGCAATGCAAATACATATAAGTAAGAAGCATGACAAAGATTCACCATATGCAAAATGTGATCGGTTTATTCACAATAAGGTTTAAGGCCCTTTAAAGTGAATTTTGTGCTGACTAGAACTGTCTGTTTCGCTGTTCAGCTATGCCTGAACCAATGTATGATGCGATTATAGACAACAATATTCAAATACATTTGGACATGTGATAAATATGTCAATGCTGTTCCTATCGTCAACAATTTGAGAAGTGTGTTGGAATGTGTAAACAAGATGAAGAATATAGTAACTCAAAGATGAAAGAACTTAACACAAGAGTAGAGAAATCAGAGGAGTGTAGAAAACGACAGATTTTGTGTCGATGTTTAGTAACAACTTGAGTAGCAACAGGCGCATTTTTTTTCCAGCTTACCAAAACTTCACACGATCTTTGGTCTATTGAAGTTCAGTAAGCTATAGATGATTACAGAAATAGAGAATCACCTAATTTAATTTGAAATTACAAAACATTCCTTAACAAACCTCCAAACAAGCACCTGAAAGAAAAGCAGAAGACAAGGAGCAGGTTGCTGATATGATCGAGAATGGTTTACAATTGGAGCAGATATAAATCTACTCTACTATAAGACTTGGAAAGGAGATTGAAGGCAAAGCTAAATTCACCAAACGTACCATTGATTTAGAAAAATATAAGAGAGATGTACTCAATAATGATAAGAAGCTACGCAATATACTGTATTGAGATTGGATGAGAGTAAACATTATTCCTGATTTGACGCCACGTATAAGAGATAAAAGTAATACATTGTGGGAAGAACTGTGGGAAGAGGCAAGACGATAGTGAAATTGGTTTGTTTATCCGACGTGGAAAGATAATACGACAAGAACGTGGAGTGTGAAGAGGTTGACCAACATGGCGGGATCTCAAAAGTTGTGTTCCTAACAGAAAGAAGGACAGCAAGTTATATTTGCGAAACAAATGAGCAGTGCAACACGTAATTCACAGCAGTACAGAAGGGCCGAGAAATCCAGATTTAGAGAAAGAAAGAAAGTTGTACATGAGATTCATATTTGTTGTGTAGCAAGTAGTCCGCAGCCACAGCCACAATTAAAGAGGTCGACCAACATGGCGGCATCTTAAAAGTTGTGTTCCAAACAGAAAGAAGGACAGCAAGTTATATTTGCGAAACAAATGAGCAGTGCAACAAGTAATTCTCAGCAGACAGAAGGGTCCAGAAATCCAGATTTAGTTCAGACTCCAAGAAAGAAAGTTGTACATGAGATCAATATTTGTTGTGGAGCAAGTAGTCCACAGCCACAGCACCATTTAGATCGCTTGAATCATCCAGCCAGGAGATGTTTAAGATTTGAAGAAGGAACTTAATTACAGAGCAAAAACGGATCAAGTAATTGATAGATGAGTTTCCAGGGAAAGCAAACTGCCCTGAAAAGAAAGGTATTTCTAAGTTAGATAGTAAAGAAACTAACTGTCATCAGCAAAGTGGAGGAAGCGATCCAAAACAGTCGTACAAGAAAAGTAAAGAGAAGAATAAAGGGAAAAGAAAGGTATTCATAGAAGTCGGAGAATCAAGTGGAAGGGAATTTTCTCGTCAACAGATTAAATAATCCAAGACCAATGAGTGATGTTGGAAGAAAAATGATGCACAGAGTAATTCTGACCATGAGTTGCATTGTCTGTATACAAATGCAGACTCCCTCATGAAAATAAGAAGCGAGGTTCTAATAAGCATCTTAGAGAGTGAACCGGACGTCATTGCCATCGTAAGAGGGTAAAGAATTCAAGCAGATTGACTTGTAGTAGATATGACTGCTTCAAAATTGGAAATGATGGTAGAGATGTACGTGTATACCAAACACAATGACCTATCGGATATGGTTTTTAGAGAAAGTGTGTGGTGCGAGATGAGTATCCAAAATGGCACAAACTAATGACCAGCTACTAACCCTTGTCAATAAAGCTTGTGAAAGAAAATTTTCACACCTCTTGGTACATGTACATGGTGATTTACACTACTCCGGAATTGACAGAGAGACATGGAGATCAAAGGCAAGTGAGTAACATGGTGGCAGCAAGCTTGTGAACTTTCTTCAAGATAACTTACTTTACCAAGAAGTGAACGTCAATCCAAGGGTACAGAGAATGTAAGCCAAGTTTACTTGAAATGATATTCGTGAATGACGAAGAGATGGTGGATAATGTCAGAGAGGCTAGCCCATTTGGAAAGAGCGACCATGTTGTTATCAAGTTTGATGTACGATGCCATACTATTAACGCTGATGATAAATCAGAAAAATATATCTGTGCTAAATGTGACTATAATGGTCTGAGAAGTGACTTCGACAGAACCAGGTGAAAGCATTTACATGAATCAGATATTAAATCTGCATTTTTTTTGTGCTGACAAAAACCTCTGTGGATGAGTGGTAACGTGTTGAGAAAGGTGAAGAAGAAGTAATGTGCCTAGAATCTCTACACTACTACCAAACAGTATGATGACTACCTGCGCAATGATGCTACACATGGGGAAAGAAATTAAAATAAAGAGTTTGAGAGGAAACTGGCAGACAAAGAAGAGCCCAAAGATTTTATGGAGTTACGTAAGATCGAAAAACATAGTAAAGAAAGGTATAAGTGACATATATAAAGATGATGACACACGGATCCAGAGTGATGTTGAGAAGTCTAAAAAATCCTAAACGATTTCTTTGCTAGTGTCTTCACAAGAGAAGATTCAACGAGTATCTTCAATCCAGGGACGAAGTTTTGGGGTGCACCCTTTGAAGGATATGAAATAAGTTGTGATTAAGTGGATCAAAAATAAAATAACTTAAACTGTGCTGGAAGAGACTGCAGAGCGCATAGCTCATCCGAAACTGAAACATGCAAAATTAATTTGAGACAATTATATAAATTAAACCTTTTTCTGAATTTTGCGCGGGCGTTTTATATGATGGTAAGCTGCGCAATTAGTTGAAATGTCATGACAAGAAATATTAAAATTATGATGTCAATTAGTTATCATGGGAAAGTTACAAAATGTCGCCTAGATGACGTCACATTTTGCAAAAGAATAGAGGCTACCATTGAACCAACTTTGAAAGAAAAAGGGAAGTGTCGTTCCTGAGATATCTGTGAAAGATTACGAAAATACAAATCTTTAAATGAATTAAACGAATTAAAAACAATTTGGATAATTAAGATAATAATTATTTATCTAATGAAAAACGCACTATTTTCATTACTATCAAACCTTACCTATTAAGATATCGAGTTAAACGAAAGGCGAGAGGAATTCAAAATCATTTTAAAATAAGTTTTGGGCCTTTGGGCATTTTTTTGCATTTGCAACGTTTGCACTCTATCAAATATAAAATTTCTCCATCATTTCAACGAGTCATTGAGCGACAATGGTTTGTTTTAAAGTTGTAAAATAAAATATGAGATTTTTTTATTTTTTTTATTTTACTGATACTTTCAAGAGTATTACGTTTATATCTTTCATTCTTGTAATAAAGCTGTATTTAGTTTTGAACAACTTTTTACGAAAGTATAATCATGACAAATCTTTTTATAATGTTAAAAAACTGATGACATGTAATTAGGAAAATTGTGGAAAACGACAGACTTTGTGTCAATGTTTAAAAGCAATTTGAAGAGAAACAGAAGCATTTTTCCAGCTTACCAAAACGTTACACTACCTTTGGTTTTTGTTCACTGAATAGAAGTAATAATAAAGTTATTACTCACTTTTACATAGCATAGTTTTCGGTGAAAACGAATATCTTTCATGCGCAATTACTCCGAGGAAGGTATTAAAACAAAATACATTCTTGAAAAATCTTTTTGAGGGAGGAACCCCAAAATACAAACAAAGCTTATTGCATTAACAAACGGGATGACACACATCTATACTCAATTTATATTTGTTTGATAATGTTTTTTAAAGCTATTAAACGTGATTCTACTTACCGATGCAATAAACAAACCATTTTGAAAAGATTATTCCTAAGATAAATCCGTTTCTCCAACTCATTTTGGTCTCGTATTTTCCGACTTTGGTTAGCGACGTATCGGTATCAAACTGGGCTAATTGTCCATATCTAGTGAAAATTGTTAATCACATCTGGGCGATATTTCATAGAATTTAGAATAAAGACAAATTGATCGTAATTAGGCGTAGGTGATACAAAACTATTGTTCTCTAACAGTTGAAGGTTTAAATTAACAGCAGTGCCATTTTGTTTGTATATTTATTTGTATTTCTGTGTGACATGAGGTCAAAATCTGAGCATCGAATCGAGTTTAAAGTGACGTCATTTAGCAGCTAAACAATTCTGTTTTGTACGTGTTCCACACTTCTCCTCCGATAGAGCATCAGGATGTTGCCCCATAACTGTTCTTAAAAAATGAAGTCGAAGATCAAATATTTGTTATACTAAAAGCGAAACTCTAATTTTTAAACATATTATTTAGTTTACTAACTTTAAAAAAGATTCATTGAAAATTATGATTACAAATTTAAATCCGAAATTGTAACCCACTGTTTTGACAGAATAAACACCGATGGTTTCATAAAGCAATTTGTGATACATATGAAACATGTGGCAGTAAATGTTCCGCAACAATATCATTTCGTTTCGAATTTTATACTCTTACTCTGCCAATGGATGGTGCTTGTTTGAGATGGTCATGCCCCTCCTCCATCGAAGATCGAAAAACATAGAGCAAAAAGAAAGAGATTCGGTAAAGAGGAAAGCCAACTTGAGAAAAGGTGATGAAGCGCCCCAGTGTCATCGATTAAGAGAGTTCGGCCAACCCAGTTCACGTGGGGGCACAATATTACGAATGCTTTGTTGGACAAGCACAAAGCAAAATAATATACGCCATGTTGTGACCAATTGGAATCAAGTTGGCTAACTATGTGTGTATACCTGTATATATATGGCTCTGTTACGCCCTCTCATACCTCACTACAAGTCAATTTCTACCTACTTGGTTTAAATAGACTGTCATCGCACCCCCTCTAATGTATGCCCATCCCCCAACACTCATATACAAGGCAAACGCTATATACGCCACCCAAGTTATTTAACTCACCAAATATACCAATGTTATGTTTGTCATATCAGACAGCTTCTTGAAAGACATTCGGAAATATTGAGCGTCTTATAGTATACAAATAATGAATGGTTATGAGTTCAATAGTGCGAATATTTTCATGAGTTGAAAGATTAACATTCTATTCAACGAGGCGTCAGCCGAGTTGAATAGAATTAACGTTAATCTTTCAACGAATAAAAATATTCGCACCATTGAACGAATGAAAAACATTCATTATTTGTTTTATACAACATCGAAGAAGATTCTAATAGAACGTTAATCAACAAATTATGCTTTACTCCTTATATTAAAGATAAATTAAAGTTGGAGTCAAGCGCAAGCCTTCTCGATTACATTCAGATTGCCTTCGCGTCAGATACACGCAGGCATTGCACGCAGGGATACGCGCGCGCACGGCTGAGAGGAACGCAGTCTGCATATAACCAAAACTGCACGGCGCATATAACCAAGAATGCACGACCGTGCAATATAACATCTATTGAATGTCATGTGACCAACAATCCTCCAATCAAATGACAAGGATCCACGTAGGTGTTGTATAAATCGCTTTATTGTTTGTACGCGTGTAGATGTAGGGTGTGTGTGTGTTTGTGTCTGCGTGTTGTGGCAATCTAAGCCGTTATTGTTGTTTTCTATTACTCAACTTGGATAAAATATTGATTGTTAATAACTTTCTAGGCCATTGTCATACGAAGACCAATGTCCCAGACAAAGAAATTCACCACTCTTTCTACCTTCATCAGTACAAAAAAAAAGCGAGGTTGAGTTTCTCTACACTCCAAACTGTGGTATATACAGTACAGCTATAATTATTACCACATGTTGCTTTTTCAAATGCCTATACGAAAGAGTTAATGGTAATGTCGTAATAGCTTCGTACGATATTTTGGAACTGCTTAGCGAACCACGTGGCCTTTATTGCTAACACAACGTTGTCTTTTCTCTTCTCTCTGTCCCTGTATCCGTCTGTATGTATGTCTCCGTTTTTCTACTCTCTTAATATTTAAAACTGTTTTAGAGCTTTTGACATTTATTTTTGGTCATCTCTTTTCATAAGTATAATAATACGATATGTTAGGTCAATAATTATGCTGATATATTAAACGGAACACAGGTGTGTATTATTGAATAACTGTAAATAATAAACAGAAAACAATGAAAGTTTTTTTAAATGAATTTTATTGGGTGATATTTTATATTATATATTTGATCAATTAAAACCTGTTTATCGATTGGTCAACAGAATCATTTGACCAAACATAACATTGCTATGATGTTACCGATAATAAAAATGTCCTATACGGTGACGTCATCCATGGTATAGTGCACTATACAATGGATGACGTCATAGATATGCAATCGATCAAGATCATTGTGCTAGTGTAGAGGTGTTGTGGTCTCGTGGATACGTCACCGGACTGTGGATCGCACGGTTCCCGGCTTGAGTCCCGCCGCGGCACTAATGTCCTTTGGCAAGACATTAATCTACAATTGCCATACTCCACCCAGGTGAGATAAATGGTATCCGGTAGGAAGAAATTCCTTGAATGCTTGAGCACCTTTAGTGGTAGCTCGGTTTAAGCCGGGGTAATAATATGATTGCAGGGCCCTCAATGAAAACGGTATGAATAGTGATGAGGCTATCCTGGGTAAACAAGACATATTATTATTATTATTATTTATTATTATTATAATTATAATCGGTATCGGCACTGTTTCAAGCCACTATGGAAAGCCTCCTTTAGCAAATTTAACCCCCCCCCACCCCCCGTGCGTACGCGCTTGGCACTGGTTAGGACGCCTCAAGTGGGGCTGGTAAGCATTATAAGTTCGTTGATAACGCCATCTTCGGCGGCTTGAATCAAGTGTGTAGGGAATCTAACGAACTGGCCAAATTCTGGACTACTAGGGAAGTGGAGACAGTTAGGCCTAAAAAAAGGACCAGAAACGGACAAAATGGCGCCTAGACAGTAACGCATGAGTGATGTTTGAAAAAACAAGAGTCAGGTGACCTTCAAGGGATGTAAGCCGACGGAGTTTGAAAGGAATCAGGATAGAAATGGATTTACAAAGTGATCAGAAGCACTCCGTGTATTAAAAACAAATGGGATTTGGCTCAACAAAGAACATGCCAGGACACGCGCTCTCACCTTAATTCGAATTGCTCTTACACAAATATCAGTATGATTAGGTCGAAACCTACTGGGATTCAATTCAATGCAATTCAGTTCAATTCAATTCAATTCAAATTTCATTGGTCCAAAAGGAAATTTGTTGCGTTTACATGCATTATTCACAGAGAAAAATAAATAAAATATACATGTGACATGATACATACAACATAAAACGAGTATAGAGAAAATAAACATGTACTTTGACATTATCATTATATCGATATTTTTTTCTGGATTTACATTATTGACAGTATCCTATATCCAGAGTAATTACTTAAAACAAAATTAATTATAACATTGTAATTATTATTACTATTATCATTATCAATATTAATATTATTATTATTATTAGCGGTAATGTTGTTATTATTAGTTTTACTCATTATATCATTATGATTCAATAGGCTAGGGAGCACAGAAGACTACATCTAGGACAATGGCGAGATGTCATCTCCATGGATTAGAGCCGCTACGTCCTTGCGGGTACAGGTGGAAGGCAACGGATGTGTCAACTACCTGAAGAGAACCTAAGAGATGACTGCGTTTAGGAAACGACTCAAGGTGGTGACGGCTCCGTGATGGTATGGGCCGGAATCCACTAAGACAAAACGCCACTGGAAGTTCAGGATGGAAACCGGGACATCCTGGAGAACCGCTGCCTTTCACACGCAAGAAGGGTCTATGGAAACAATTTCTGGCTACAGGATGACAGCGCTAGGCCACGCAGAGCAGCTGCAGTGAGAGAATTCCTTGACGTAGAGGGAGTGCCGCAATTTCCATGGCCTGCCTACTCCCCTGATATAAACCCTTTTGAACATGCCTGGGACGCCCTAAGCCGAGCCATCAATGACAGGGACAATATTCCTAAAACTCAACAGGAGTTAGCTCAGGCTCTCACCGACGAGAGAGACGCTCTGGCCATTGACAGCATGCCGCGACGTCTCAAAGCACTGATCTGTGTCAGGGGTGGTCATACCCGATATTAGTGACTGATTGACATCTGAAAGAGAAAAAACAAACATATTTCATGCATATAATTAATTTCAATATTTGTTTTTTGTTTAATATGCCGACCAATTTTGAACATTGTAGCATAATCCTTAGTTTTGCTGTTTCCATACCCCTTTTTTGTTGTTTTTGCCTTGAAACACCCTTAGCAAAAGATAATTGTAGTTTAATTTCACTGAAATATGACCTGAAGGAATCGATCAATAAAACATTATGGTTGTATACACCATAGTTATGATAAAAAGCGGTAATGTCTTATTTATTGTACGTTAAGTTGTAAACAAAATATATTCCAACTTCATGAGCAACAGTGTAGTAACAAAGCATTCAATCCAGGCCGCCGAATCAATCGTAACTCTTCTAATCCATCGCAAGTTTGCAGTTGCTTCTCTCTTATCTACGTAATTGCGATATAATTACATCAATTGCAAATAAGTTGCGAATAATCCCAACTGTTTATAAGCTAAACAAGGTCCTGGTAACCAACTTTTATTTTGATGTTTTTCTTCAATGTACATGTACGTAATGCATCCGACCTTGGCAAGGCTATGCGAAAAAAAAAACGATCCCCGGGATAGTGTATGCTTGTGTGACTTCTTATTATTGACAAAAGTACATTGTAGGCCGGAGTCTAGACATTGTATATGCATACACAAGTATTGTATAAGCTGGATTTGTGTATTGGATTGCCGACATGGTCCAGCTGAATAGACGTCTCGTAGTTAATCATTAAAAATTTAGTTTTATGGTAATTACATAACAACCTGGGAATAAAATTTTCGCATAGCAATAGTGCGTTTGACGCGACAGCCACACACCATTGTCGTCAGGTAGCTTAGTGAAATTACCGTTACATGCATGCCTGATAAAGGCGCCAATTTTGGTACATGGCTTCCTTAGGACCTACTGAACGACATTGTAGGAGCCCCCGGCATATAAATCATATAAATATGCGGGGGCGTCTTCTCGGGGCCCCCAAATAATGTACAAGATAATATAACATTGATTTGTTGTTGTAAAAATGCAAAACTTGGTACAGGGCTTTATTATGATCTATTGAACGACGTTAGGGTTGGCAATTAGAACAAAATATTCATATAAGTGTGAATCGGGCGGGGGCGTCGTACTGGAGCCTCCAAATTAAAAATATGGTAAAATAAATTTGAGTTTTTGTTGTACAAACGCAATTATTGGTACATGTCTTCCTCAGGCACTGCTGAACGATGTTAGGGTAGGAACCCCCTGCATAGTATTCATATATGTGTGATTTGGGGCGGGGCGTGGTGCCGGAGCCCCATGTTATATATAATATGCTCACATTGGTTTGTGGTTATACGACCCCCTGTTTTGGCACAGGGCTCTCTTAGGACATACAGAACAATATCACAGTAGGAGCCCCAGGCGGGGGCGTTGTGTCGGAGCCCCAACACTATGTACAAATTGTTATTCTTATGAGTTTTTGGCAAAATGCGGTACATTCATGTTAAAGGGAAACTAAGCAAACATCGGTGCTAATAATTGGGGAAGATGTCCTAGGGCGTAGTTATTTTGTAATAACACTGTACTTATTTGTCCCTCTCTTTTGTTTTAATCTGCTTGGAATAATTATCAGTTGAAGCGTATCAGTGGAAATACAGTTAACTTACAACATTCATGGTGTAGGAACGAAATATGCGTTAAAAAAAAAAAGGGGGGGGCACATTTGGATACAACTCGTGGCCACCTTGTAGAAAGGACTTTAATACGTACTCGTACCGTAAAGTACTTCTGCGTTATAGAGTACGAATGTGTTATGCTTCTGGAAATATTATAATAGTATGTGATGCGCCGCTGCATTCTAAACAATTAAGAGCGATCCAAAACCTTACATTAATGTTTGAAAAGAATTGGAATGCACATACTCCGGAATACATTTTCAGAGTTAATCAGAGATATGTGCAAAGTCCATGTACTTTGTTTGTGCTGTTCATTTTCATTTCCGCTAGGGTAACATACTATTATTCTTCGGAGCCGACACAAGCATAACACTTATGCTGTGGTCCTTCCGCGTATTTTGCTCTTTTTAACTTCAGCATTACATTCTATGGAATATGCTTATACTGGATGCCTACATGCCTTTCCCCAATGATATGTTCTGCCCAAATTAATTCTTTGACTGAATAGACATCGATACGGGAATAAAATCAGATACAAGTCAGTAAATCATCGTGTATATACAGTAAAACATCTCCGTTCTCCATTTTAAACGCTTGGGACTCTACGATGGGTACTAGTTTAACGTCACAAAAACCTGTCCCAGACGTTGATCTAACTCAGAAGACCGTGATTGTTACTGGAGCAAACACAGGTATGTGATTCGAATTTAACTCTTTATAGTTAAATATATAATGGACAAAAAATAAAACTGGAATGTCATATATACAGGAGTTCCCCAAGGAACATAACTTGGACCGTCGTTATTTTTTATACTAACGAATGATGCATGCCAAGATTCCATTATACCGTATTTCAAATACGTAGACGATTTGTCAATGGTAGAAAGCAGGAGTTTACGTAAAGCTTTGAAATTACAAGATGAACTTCGCAAACTACAGGAATGGTCTTAATAGGAATGATATGAAACTAAATGCTTCTAAATGTTCAGTTATGCAGATATCCTTTTGTAAGCAACATGTACAACAGACGGCCTTGTTTATTGATGATGCCCAACTAAGTAATGAGAATCTCCCAAATATAAGGTGTAATCTAACAGAGTGACCTAAAATAGAAAAACACGTGACTGATCTTTTGAAGAGAAGTAACAAGAAGCTATAAATACTCAGGAAACTGAAATCATTCAAACTACCTATTGTAGATCTTATCACCATATTTAGAGGATACATACTATACATAGGACCAATTTTAGAGTACTGTGCCCCTGTTTTCAATGGAGCTCTTACAAAACAGCACATCTATGCACTTGAATTAATTCAAAGGAGAGCATGTAGAATAATTCTTGGTAGTAGTAATATTTCATACAATGTGGCATTGGAAACATGTAACTTAGTGACTCTTATAAAGGAAAGAAGAAAACAATTATTTCTTATGTTTGCTCATAATCTGGAAAAAAGTCCTTTTTCATCGTTGGCTAGTTAAAAAACAGGAAAGTCGCTACTGCTTGAGGAGAACAACATAGTACACCCAGTACAAGTGCAATACTAACAGATTTAGAAAGAGTCCAATACCATACCTTATAGATCTTCTAAACAATGAATAATTGGAATGCGTGTTTTCAAATTTGGTTCATATTAACAGTATTGATGAATATTTTTATCATTAAGTAATGTTTTAATACGTACCCAACTATGATTTATTTTTGATGAAGGAAACTATATGTTTTACAACCCAGTCTGGAATATGTTTATCTCTGTACAGAGACATCATAACAATTTATGTATTTAGCGTTGATGAACTGGCAACATAAAGCAACATTTTGCTGACTTTCAATTTTCAATGAATATGAATTGTTAAGGACATAGGTGCAATAATTTCAGTATTAGCTTCTGACTTTTTAATGAATAATTATTGTTACTATTGTCAATAGATTTTTAAAATATGAATAATATATAGTGATTGATTTTAAGTAGCTACACATGAGTAATGTTAGGTACAGGTCTACCAATACTGTCTGAATGATTGTAACAAATGAAATATAATGTTATGTAATGGAACTCATGTATATGTAAACATGCACAATTCAGCATTTTGGCTGCGAGGCATTGTTTTTTAATAAAACCATTATTGATTTGATATTTGATATGCCACAGAAATAATCTCCCTTTGTCAATTATCGTTGGGATAGATGCACTAAGGCTTCAAAATTATGTAAAGGAAAAACTAACTTAGATAGCAAACTACTTTAGAAAAAAAGAATCGGACAAAAAATGAGAAAGTTATGATTTTCGTAAAGTTGCAATCATATCATTTTGTAAACGATAAATTATGAGTTATCTGTCACTACGTCATAATCCACTTAACAAATTGCCAATTTGAGGTTCGCGTAAGCTTTATAGCGATCATTCAAATGAACTTATTTCAAGAGTAGGATAAAGAGGAGGTTGAGTTCTGGGGAGAGGTGAACAATAATTTGTGAGCGTTATCATTATTATTATGCAAGTGTGGAAGAACATCGGAGAAAAACAATGTTCCCTGAAAAGCATGGCCCCTCGGATTCCTTCATATTCTAAATATGACTGTAACAGTTTAAAATTGTGGCCCTCATTTTTTATGCCACATGTTTGTATAGTCCCAAATACATCTTTCTTTGTGCAGTGCTTGTTATTTTACCAAGACTGGGACAAATTTCTAATGATTTTGATGATTCCAGAACCTTGCAGTACACACCAATACTTATATTCTACATGATCAACTTTTTCTGATCAATTTCACACCGTTTCTTTTACAATACAAACGCATGAACAGAACTTAAATTTATCTTTAAGTATCTTCACTTTAAGTTTAATCTATGCGGGTGTTTAAAGCTTATTAAGATCGGGAATAGGTTCTTTTGCTTAGTCATTGTGTTGTACAAAGCAAAACCTTCCTCAGTTAGCTTCCATTGTGTTGGGGGAACATTGCACATGCTGCAAACGAGCGACTGTGCAAAGAGACGAGGAAAGCAACCAAAGGGCAATTCTATCCTTACTTGGTTCCCATATTTGCCCCCATTTCGGAGAGATGGGGTGAACACGATCGGTACGTGACTGTTTTTGTGGACACCTTCACCTAGCTAACTATACCCTTTACAAAAACAGGGCTTCCACTCGTCTTTTTTTTTCTACCTGAAATAGAACACCGAATTCCCCTCAAATTTGATGGTATTTCCTGAAGTTTTTCTTTTAGCCTCTTACTGCTTTTTATTTCTTCCATGAATTGACATGTAATCGCTCCAAATGTATTTTTTAAAATAGTTTCTTCGGATCTACATCATTTTGTAACGTATCGGAAATGATCATTGCAAAACTTTATCATTCAACCCTTGTCCCCTCTATTCTCATTTAATTTTGTATATCAGGAATAGGATATGAGACGGCAAAAACATTAGCCCAGCTGGGGGCAAAGGTCATTGTGGCTTGTCGTTCCGAAGCCAAGGCAAATGAAGTAAGTGAGATTAATCTCATTATGTAAGTTCGTGTATTCTGTTTCAAAGAAACATGTGCGAGGGTGGGGGATGTACGTGAGGGTGTGCGCGTGCGTGTGTGCGAGTAAGTGGGGCTTTAACTAGTGATATCTCCTTTTTTTAGTTATAGGGTTTTACCATTAACTGACCAAGGCACTTACAGCATTATTATTACCCCGGTTACTGGATTCAATTACTATTCTGCCATTCTCCACTCCCTGGGGAGCACACTATTCCAGTCAGGAAACATCTAACAGATGCTCACCAGTCATATTACAATGACTTTCGCATCCTACCGGCTACCCGTTTAAACATCTGGGTTGATAATGGCAAACGTGTATTAATGTCTTCCAAAAGGACGTTAGTGGTGGGACGGATTCCAACCCTCCGCCCTGGGATTGAGAGTCAAGTGAATGGACCACTTTACCACGACATGGAAAATAGTTTAATTTTCCACTGTTTGTAAAGAAAGAACTAATTTCAGATGTCCTTGTTCTCCTAGGCAATGGAGAGAATGAAAAGGGAACACAGCGAGGAGAAAGCTGATGACCAGAAGTCAAAAGTCAAAATCGAGGTAACTAAAATAACCCACATAATGATAATAGTATAGAGATAATGACTGCTATGAGTTGTTTTATAGGCTGAAGGGGATGTTGCATCTTGATATCACCGAGGCGTGCCGAGGGGTGATATCAGGATGCAACATCTCCGAGAGCCTGTAAAACAACTATTCCCCGAATGTTAACGCAGTCTTTAAATCTCTTTTATATACCGAAAAAGACTATCGACTGGTAGGCGGGGCATGGTTAAAATCACGACTCCAATTTCGACCAATCAGATGGCTCGATTTCTAAAGTGAGGTATACATAATACATACGAGTATAGTCTATATGGTTTGTCGATGAGGGGGGGGGGGGGGGGGTAGTGGTTCAGGAGGCACACGCCCCATTGAATCAGTACTTTGCCATATGATAACGTTAACAAATTGTACCTCCCTTTTTGACAATTTAATTTGATTATCGTATCTTTGTCAGATTTTTTTTTTCTTTTACATAAGATTGTTAGTATGTGATGTAAATGTACTTCTAGTTTAAATTAAGACACAATAATGGAGAAAAAACTTCTGTGCATGCCTATTTTAAAACTTCCAGATGTCGTCTCAGAACCTGCTGTTGTTATAAACCCATCCCTAGGTTTTGATAATATAGACATTTGTGTAAGCACTCAACCTTTCCTTTGCCATAGGCGCCAATCAGCACAGTCGCTTGTTTGCCAAGTGTCGCTTTGCACAAAACAATAGGTATCGATTGACAGAAGGTTTATTTTGAGCAACATCAAAGCTTTGCTAACTACCCATTTCTGGTCTTCATTTAGCTACAGGACAATCTTTCTACAACTTTCATAGATTAATTTAACGCTTGAAACACTAATCCCCTCGTTATAAATATACCGTGAGAAATGCAAATTGGAACATGCAAATAGTTTCCATAGCACATAACGGATCACAGTCACTTTCGAATCTTTATGACGTCACAGTTATGACGTCACAGTTAGTCTTTCCTTTCCCTCAACAGACCGGTGACCTTGATGTCGAGTTCATGACACTTGACCTTTCGTCAATCGCCAGTACCATGAGCTTCGTAGAGGACTTCAAAGCCAAAGGGCTCCCGCTTCACATCTTAGTGTGCAACGCCGGCATGGCCTACGGAGGAGAAGGTAAAATACAATCGCATAGACTTTCGCGAAATTTTTAAATTTCAATACCCTATTGTACCGTTCATGTTACATTAATACTTGTCATTGTAATATGATGTCCATATAGCAGATTATCGTACATGAATGAACCTGCAATAATGCTATAATATGTTATCATTTTGATTACAACTGGTTTATAAATGAAGTTGCAAATATAGTTTGTTAATGCTTCTCCTTATCTTAATTAAACTGTTTGTTTTCCACACGGTGTGTACATAACAAATGAAATATATATATATAAATATTAATTTAAATAATATTGAAATGAAAATCCTTGAGAGTTCTCTTCCTCTTTTTCATTATGATCGGTTTCAATTTTATTTATTCAGATTTTGTATACTTTTTAATATTTTAGTCTTCAATTTTGATAAGGTGGTCTCCCCTGCTCTTGTATTTCACACAGTCAAAACAGCTGACGGTTTTGAGCTCCACTTCCAGGTCAATTACCTGTCGCACTTCCTTCTAACTCTCCATTTACTTCCGGTATTGAAGGCTTCCGGGGGCAATGCTAAGGTCATATTGGTTTCGTCTATGGCTTATCGCGGTGTTGGCTGGGATGAAGTCAATATGCAATCGATCAACAAAGACCAAATGTCCAAATATGGAAGCACCAAACTCTATCAGGTTTGTTTGGAGAAAAAATTCAAGCAGCAAAAATGGTGTCAAATAATGATGATGATGATGATGATGATGATAGTAGTAGTAGTAGTTATAATAAAAAAATAAATAATAAGAAACAGCTAAAGTTTGTGGACCTCACTTTCATGCCAAATGTTTGCCAAACAATTCTGTATACAGTGCATCTGACGTTTAGCACAGTTTGTTTTACAATGCAATCGCATGACCAGAATTAAACTTAATCTTTAAACACTTTGGTCGCTTTCTTCAGCTCCCTGGACGGTCGCTAATTGCAAAACGGGCAATTTCGCACAAAAATAGGCACCAATTGAAGGAAGGATTGCTTTTTGCAACTCAATGGCTTTGCAAATTACCGGTTTCGATTAGCTCCAGATAAAGCCATGACAACCCTTTTTAACTCCAGTAAAATTAATTTTGCAAAGGAAACGATTTAACTAATCTTAAAGCCTTTAGTAAATTTATCCCAAATTAAATACAATGTGACAGAGGAGAACTGTTCACGTAGCATGTAATGATGATAATAATCTGAATTTATATAGCGCTTTATACGATATACCGTCTCTAAAGGCCCTTTTACACTTTCACGGATCGCATCACGGATCATCCCGGATCTTAATCCGGGGTGTTCCGGCGTGCGACACCACGATTTCTTCTCGATGCCGGTGTGGATACGTTCCGAACTGGGTGTATACACGGGCAAGTACGGTGTCTCCACGGACAGACAAGGTAGCAACGCGGACCACGCCGGAAACGCATACGGAGCTAACACGGATTTCAAGGAAGAGCACCGGAGGCTACTGGGTACTTTTACGGTCCTTACACGGAGGTGTACGTTGTCTATTGGGATATCTCCGGAATGTTGACGGGTGACTTGAGCTTGTAGGCGCTCATTTGATATACGGAATTTCAAACCCGGATGAAACCGGTGTTAATACGGACCTCCCGATGTCTACACGGACTGTCCCGGATGTATTCGGCGGCTACACGGAGGTACACGGTGCCTTCAGGGAAGAGGACGGATTGTTTCATCCGTGAACTCCGGGATGAAAAATTAAGCAAGCTTAATTTTTTCCCCGGATATGCCGGTACGCCAAGGATCACGCCGGATGCCTCCCCGGTGTATACACGGTAATGCCGGAGATAACACGGATGATCCCGGAGCGACGATCCGGGATGATCCGTGATGCGATCCGTGAAAGTGTAAAAGGGCCTTGAGTACTTTGCAGATATTATCATCCCGGTCTTCGGATTAATTCACGCACAATGTGCACCAATTATATTCCCTGGGGAGTATGCGTACTATATGGTTACCGTGAGGGCATATGGCAATTACTAAAACAAAGGCCTGTCACCCTACCGGGTCCCCATTTCTCTCCTGGGTATGGAGTGGCGAATGTAGATCAATGCCTTTCCAAAGGACAATAGTGCCGTGTCATGGATCGAACCCACGACCTTTGTATTTCAAATCAAGTGCTTGAACCACCTCTAAAGAGTTAAATCATGATTTTCTTTCGTTCTACCTAGATTATGGAGATGTTTGCATTAGCAGAGAAGCTGGACGGATCTGGAATCGGCGTGTTTTCTCTGCACCCTGGTTTTGTCGATACAGATATTGTTAAGAGGGAAAATCAACAGATATCTGGTTCCATGAAGTTTTTTGTGGGCATGCTAAGCTCAATGGGTGAGTATAATTCAGTGAGTGTGTGTATGGATAATTGATAAACGGGTACTTGGACTAATTGTGTATTCGGATTTCAAAAGAGAGAAAGAATGGTGCTGACCATTCTTTTTGTACGATACCAATTATTATTAGACCTTTTGAAAATCTTACGGATCGTACGAAGCTTTTCTTGGGTGTTATCAATTCGAAATAACGTGTTCATCAGTGTTTCCTCTTGATCAGTGTTTAGCAGAAAATACATAGACCGGAAGACAAAATCTATTTCGACCGTAGATATGATATTCCTATTATATGACGACAATGATAATATTAACCTGGCCCCCGTAACACAAAGATTGGCAGTGGATGGAAAGATTGAGTTTTGTATTTGATTGCACAGAGTGACCAATGCAACCAATCGTAAGATCAATTGCTAAGCTTCGTGTTATGGGGCCCAGATAACAATATAATAATAATAATAATAATTAATAATTAATATATTTCTTGAATTGTTCTTTATCAGTCACAACGTTACAGGAGCACTGCAGATAAAGTTCTTTGCGTAATGACGTAAATGCCGCCATGACTGTGCCGACGCACTAATTTCCCGGCCCCCCACTCAGTGTTATTTAGGGTACGCATATGCGTGTTCCAACCGACCCCCCCTTTTCAGCAAAAGTCCGGTGTGTAAAGTCAATACGGCTCGACCTTTTTCTTTTGTATACGAGCCTTTTTCAGCACCCCCCCCCCTTTTCAGCAAGAGTCCGGTGTGTAAAGTCAATTCGGGTCGACCTTTTTCTTTTGTTACGAAAAGGACATTTTGGCAACACGCATGCGGTCATTTCGAAACCTGAGTGGGGGGGCCGGGACTAATTTCCAGTCATGTTATTTAACCACCCGACTACAATACCATATGTTAGAAATGTCGTAGACTAGTGGATACGTCATCAGACTGTCAATCATATGGTTCCCGGTTCGAGTCCCGCCGCGAAACTAATGTTATTTAGCAAAACATTTATCTACATTTTCTGCTCTTCACCCAGGTTCGAAAGCCAAAGCGCATTTTCAGGGTGGCTCGGCTCATGCCGGGGTAATGATAGTCTAGCGTTTAGAAACGTAAGTATTAGGTGCTATATAAATGTTTTTATTGTTATCATTTATTGATTACTATTTGTATCCCTCTTTTTTCTGCACGGTCAGGGCTGGCACGAAACTCATTTGACGGGGCCTTGACGACTATTCATGCGGCTGTGAACCCGCAATACGATGGTAAGACTGCGCTCTATCTCGAGAATTCACAACCAACCAGTCTCCAGAATCCATTAGCCATGTGAGTTTTATTTTGTAGCTTCCACCCCTTTTCGTGTCCTCTTTTACAGAAAAGTACAAATAATGCTTTCAACCTTTTTTCTTAATTAATAGGAGTATAGCGTCGTTTAGTGACCTTTTTTTTTTTTTTTTTTAATCCAGAATGCCCTACATTGCAAATCGAAGATTAGCAGAAAGCGGAAATATCATTTTGAGACCATTTCTGTAAATTTACCAATTAAATTAAATTACTAATTTTTATTTTGGCTTTTAAGTTTTTTTATGTTAACAATATATATTTGTTGCTAAAATTATTCTTACACATATTTATAATTCATGGCGTTTGCATAAACTTAATGGCATGTAATTTTCGCTTGATGATCACCATACTTAGAGACAGAGACAAGCAAGAATTCCTGTGGAAGTATTCGCTTGATTGCTTGAATGATTACGTCACTGAAGATACACTTAAAGAACTGACGTCACACTGATGCAACAATGGGAAAAATGATTCACACAACTCGTTTGCATTTAATACATTATCAACTTTGACACAGTATACGTGATATATGTTGTCAATTGTTTTTTTAAACTTACATTAGTGTACTTGATAAATGTCAATCCATGTTCCAAAAATAAATGACGCATTTCTTTTCCATAATAGTGATAAAGATAATCTTTTAAATTAATTATTCTGATGCCGTTTATTTCCTAGAATTGACATACTGATCATAATCGAGATTGTCTTAGGTTTGATGAATGGTAATTTACGTGTATATCAGTTATAGTTTTCGCGCAGAGAACTATCGATTTGAATGGTGTCGTTTTTGTTACATAATTAATATATCGTTTCCGGTGCTTTAAAGGTAAACTTGTCACGGTACTGAAAAGTCTAGCACTTAATGAAGTTACTCACTTGATCATGGTTGATTCCACCCCTCCAAACTTTTTGAAGATGATAGAAGGCATTATATTCAATTTATTTGGAGTGGGAAAACAGAAACAATCAAAAGGGCTTCTCTTATGGAAAACTACAGTAAAGGTGGTACAAAAATACTTGACATAAAAAGGCAATTGTTTGTTGATTTTTCAAAGAGAGTAAAGGACCGTGGAAAACATTGTTTTCTTACTTGTTCAACTTATTGGGAGGCATCAATTTACTGTTGAACTGCTCTTATAATATAACCACATTAATGATATTCTAGTTCAAAAGAAAATTCCGTTATTTTACGTAGAAATCTTAAAGGCATGGAAATGATTAAATACTGCACTACAGTGAAAGATGTTTGTATACCTATAAATGAACCAATGAAAGTTTCAGATCAGATTATTTGGCACAACAAACATGTGGTGTATGATAATCAGTCGCTCTTTTATAAAGGCTGGTACGACAGTGGTCTAGCATTTTTAGGAGACCTTTTTACGAGAGATGGCTTTCGGTCAACAGATTATATTAAATCGCAGGTGCATCCCAAACGAAAATACAATGCAATGTTTGACTATGCAAGACTTAAACGAGCGATACCACCTGTATGGGTCAATAGTTTAAAAGAACAGTTTATGCATGATTATACTAGACAAGAAAATGAAAACAAAGTTCCTTATCTGTTGGTTGCAAATAAGGTAAATCATGTTACTGATATAAGTAGCAATCGTTTCCTTCAAAAACTGTATTAACTAACACATGTTGCCTTTATTCAAGAAAAAAACTTAATGTAGATATTGAATGTTCTACCGTATTCAAGCGTAATCTTGCACAAATTAGAATAAGCAAATTACGAGAGTTTTAAAACTTGAAATTACTGTATCTATTGCCAGTAAAAAGTAATCTTTTCAAATGGGGAATAGCCAATGACGATGTATGCCCAAAATGTAAAATAAAAGAGGATATAAATCACGCATTTATCGAATGCAAACATTAAAAACATTAAACATCTGAAAGAAATATTAAGAGATATATACAAAGTAAAGATACTGGCGTTCAGTATCCAACACCTGCTCAAAATAGATTATGAAAGTCATTGTACTTTATTCTTTATAATAGCATTTTGGACTATTTATAAATTGATTGTTAAACGAAACATAACTGGGATAGACAAGACAAAAGTTGCTTCTAAACAAATTTTCAATAGAGAAATTATAACAAGATTGGAAAGTAAATCAAACATAAAGATGACCAGAAAGTTTTTACCAAAAGAGCTGTTAGATGTTATTTAAGAAAAGAAAGAAAAAAAAGAGGGGGAAAGAAAACTATCAGTATAATTTTTATGTTAATTATGATTCACTTGCTTTGCAAAGCAAAACTTTAATTTCAATTCTTTGTTATGACAATAATAATGTTTTTGTGATTATGTAAATTTGATTTGTAGTATTGTATCTTTGAATGTAACCATGTATATATTATAATCAATAAATCCTCTGATGAGGTAAAGAAAACAAAATGAACTGATAACACATATTTATAAAGTATAATGTAAAGGACAGTATTTATATTTGTTTAGCTTGTGAAAAGTTTCTGACTTCGACACCTGATTTGCTTAAATACATGTACTTTTATAAGTATATGGTACTACCTTTACAGCGTTGATGAGCAGGTTACCTTTGTAAAATGATTCGATATGTTTGAAATGTCTGTTTAGTGCTTTAACAGATTTTCCCCAATTAATTAAATTAAATTAATTAATTAATTTAATTAAATTAACTTCTCCGAAGTCGCTTTTGTACAGTTGTCAATTAATCAAGTCAGGGAAGATAATTTTAACCTTGTCACGTCAGGTCAGATAATTTTATCTGTGTCAAGTCGAGGTGATTATATTATCTTGTCCAAGTCAATTTAAATTTTATATTTCATTCAACAGACGGATAGAGTACGGAACAAAAGAGTTCAGGTACCTCGAGGTGCGGGATTTCTTCGACTGCCACCTTTTACCACTTCTTAGCCCGACATAAATTCCATTCAGGAGGTGACTTGAATCCCTTGACACCTTGATAGCCGTACACACTGATCTGTTTCTACAGACCTCATTAAAATCCATTGGTCTATATATTATTTTGGCTGCTTGTTTGACAAAGTTTTGAGTTTTCCTTGGTCTTTCTTTCTGGCACTATTTGTATCCCATTACAGAATCATACGTCATTATACTTTCAACTACGGACCGATAAAATAGTGTGACAGTATGGTCCTATCAACATGGTATAAACGCAGCTTTCGCAGAGAGTGCATTCGCTGACTCCCTTTTTTGCGAGGGCTTTTATATGCCCATTCCAGACCAATTCATTGTCAATGTTTGTGCCGAAATATTTGTAAGTAGTAACAATTTCAATATCTTGCCCTTTAATGCTTACAGGGTGATCACTTAGTTTGCTTTCTACTTTCTACTTGATCCTGAAATCAAACAGGATCTCTTTGATTTTCTGCAAATTCAGTTCCAGATAGTTTTCCACACACCATGAGTTGAAGTTATCTACACAATCTCTGTAATCCTTTTCATCATCTTTAATCAGCCCAAAGATGGCAGTATCGTCTGCATGCTTAAAAGTGTCAACATTGTTAAAATGGGATAGGCAGTCATTGGTATAAAGAATGAAAGGCGGCTTCACTTTAGAGATGCAACAGCTTCTCTACAGTGCGTCCCATAAAAAACAAATCCGAGAATTATCGATGTTTCATCATAACCGAGTCACATTTATAATTAATAAATGGCACATATTTGGAAATCTTAGATCCTCCTCTTTCATTTGATGCAACTCATATGATGCATATTTCATGAGTGATTAACATTAATTTAAAGAGAGGAAACCAAAAAGTCATTTGGCGGACGGTATCTGAATTTCAAAGAGAAAATCACAATTTTAGAAAGTTGAGTGTCTGCCCTTTCATATGACCCCTCAATCAGGAAAAATGAGCAAGGAATGGCAAAGTTCTGTTTGTTTAAAGTAGTGCTTGCATTTCCATAATTTTATTAAACGAATTCTTTCTCACTGGCTGCCTGCCGTAGCAAAAAGGAGAATTGACAAAAGACTTAACTCCGGTTCGCTGACAATCAGCCATGCATGAAGTCTTTCGTCTACGGCCGATTTTCAACGAAACGGAGTTAAGTCTTTTGTTAATTCCGTTTGTGTACACGAAATGTAGTCTTAAGGAACAATTATGTTCTACATTATCTAGTATATCAGAACAAATAATTAGAAACATTGCAATTCAAGATTTCATATTCGTATACATATATTTACAGCACAACGCATGCAGCTGCAATGAAGTATTTCAAAGCAGATCTTATAACAATAACAATTTACAAATTCATAACATTAGACACTTTTGTCCAAGATAAGAATAAAAAACCAAATGAATTGACAACCAGTTATATTCTGATAAACTTTCTATGATCAAATAGGCATAGACCTTTAACAGCTCTGATTTCACCGGTAGAATTTAAAAAAAATCAAAATGTTTTTGATCTATATTTTTAATATTCAAACCAGAACGGATATATTTCAGGGTAAACTAAATTCCATAGTTTTCAACAGTTTAATTTCGTACTAGATACGTAACATTATACAAGAAATAGCAGAAAGAAAGAGAAAAAACACTAAAACTGCTAACCCGAAATCAAACTATACCGTGTGTCTCAAAAAAAACGTAACACTTTTGAAATGGTTGCCAAATTGAGCATATATAATTTTATGAAAAAATGTCTATATGTATGGAAAGCTAAAGGACCAACCTTTCATATGATATGAAAAAATTAAAAAAAAATCATGCTTCGATGGACAGTGTTCACTTAAGTTAGAGGTATGAAAATGGGCCTGCGCAGGATTTTTCCTTCCAATTTTGGACAGGTAAATTACTTGTAACTTACAAAATAAGGTCGATATGAGATATTCATGATCGATGGATCAAAAGGATATTTTGAATCAAAAGGATATTTTGAATACCTCGAATTCTGGTATTTTCAATGCATAATGAATGATGTACTTAGCTATTACATGTTTGGGTCATTCATAAAACCTGAATAAAATGTGATTGATGATCCACCAAACTTACGGAAGAAAACTGATAAAGAAAAGGCAAGGGGTAGGTGATGGGATGGGAAAAGGTTGTGGGGGGGAGGAGAGTGGGTTGCATAATGTCAATTATGATTTTGAATACGGTATTTCAATTTAACATTTTCCCATTCTTCCTTCATCCTGTTCACATCTACCAGATCAATGATACAATAAGATGGGAGTGGAAGTTGGTGTGTGTGTGTGTGTGTGTGTGTGGCAGGGGTGGTGTTTGGGGATTGATAAATGACAGAGAGAAAGGACTGGTATTCAAAACATCCTTTTAACTCTTAATCCATCGATCATGAATATCTCATATCAAACTTATTTTGTATGCTAAAAGTAACTTACCTGTCCAAAATTGGAAGGAAAAATCCTGCGCAGGCCCATTTTCATACCTCTAACTTAAGTGAACACTGTTCATCGAAGCATGATTTTTTTTTCAATTTTTTCATATCATATGAAAGGTTGGTCCTTTAGCTTTCCATACATATCAACATTTTTTCATAAAATTATATATGCTCAATTTGGCAACCATTTCAAAAGTGTTACGTTTTTTTTGAGACACACGGTATATACACATAAAAATTAATTCTTAATGAAATAACTTTATACATCTGAAAACAAGCATATCTTAAAGCATGTATAAACATAGAAACATTATCTTTTCCTATCAATCCAAAAATAAATTTCGTTACAAATGTTAAGACCTGAACAGATACGACATTATAGGTTTTATAGGTATAAATTATATCAAAAATCACATCATAATTACCTAGTGGTATTAGGGTAAATGTTATTAAATAAATTTGAGAAACTTGAATAATTTTTAGTAACGATCCGACGTTGTGAAATCTAAAGTAAATGCCACCGGAAGCTTAGACTTTCAGATTAATTCCTCGAATCTTTTAAGTACATAATGGTATACCATCAAGGAGATGATAGTATTTAAACACAAATCAAATGGAATAGACGTGCAATCAATCGTTGATTTAAGTTAAAACGTTCTGAAATGTAAGTAATGTAGACCAATATTTTCAAGAAAATAGGATACAAAGTTGAATACAAATAATATACACCTTTGATGAAACTTGACCAATTAGTGTAAGACATGGGCATCATTTATTGGGTTAGTAGTATAAAAGCCGAACGCTGCAATGTGGTGAACCACAAATATATATACCTATCTAGGATGCATACTGGAGCTTTTGATATATTGAGAAGTGTAGAGCCGTGTGGGTCTTATCTTTTTTTTACAAACAATTTTTGGAATATATAAGTGACTGTAAAGAATGCAAAATCATCAAGCCAAGTCTCTAATAGTGATAAAATATCATAAGAGTACTTTTGGAAAAATATTTCAATACCTTATTTCTCATTTTTTTAACTTCTTATAAAGGTGGCTTAATTTCAAACCCTTTTATAGAAAGAAAATCAAAAATATATGTTTTCTGGCATTGACAACTTTTCAGGTAATACATTTACATTTGAAATTGGAACACATGATAAATCTTTTTGCCTATAAAAAGGTAGCTGCTCCACCAGGCAGCGTCGGATTTGCCAAGTTATGAAATATAATTTTAGAATCATCAATATATTTATATATAATTGTACATGAACTATGATCCCACTTGTTACAGTGCGTACAGAGTAGAGCATGTTGATTTCTCCTTAATACTACCCTTTCACAACAAATACATGGGAAATGTATCACCACGCATAAGTGTTATACTGGTCATAAAGTACGAATGTGAAAAATCCAACTATTAAAGCCACCAGCGATGAGTGAACTACATGGGCTGCAAAATAAGGGCAAAGAAGATAAATCAATACAAGAGAGGCATTTCATAAATAATTAGTTTGAACTTCGATAAACCTTAAGGTATTTCCTATAAGATTTGAACACATTTGAAAATAAGAACAAAAACAAAATCTAAATGGAGATTAACAAGCAAAGAAAAAGTAATTGAACTACAAAGCATATCACGATTAAATAGCATGGATTATATTATCAAGAGACTAGCCAAGTTTTGAGCTATAGAAACACGCACATTCTCTCTCAAGGACAATTTTATACAACAAAGGTTGTCTTGGGAACCACTTCTATATATTATACAGTACAGGCGTCTCATCCCACAAGTGATAAACATAATAAATAAATAAAGATGTTGAGACCTGAATTAGCTTTGGATCGCAATTGCACAATATACAATTTACTGTAAAGTACAACCCATTTTGATTGTCGATAATTTACTTTATATATGTACAAAAGAGAGAGAGAGAGAGAGAGAGAGAAAGAGAGATAAAGAGAGAGATTGCTTTACTTACCGTTGCCTGCAGGAGTTGTGGGTGGCAGTACTATTGAAGGAACATAATAGATCTTAATTTAATATATGAGTTGACCATCAGTTTAATATGCACATGATCCCGATTTTATATACTAATTTCACGATATCTTACACCAAAATTAGTACTGTTATCTAGGTATGGAGTAAAATAATTGCGTAATAAAAACAATACAATTTGCGTTTATATAGCGCTTAAATCATCGACAATGTCTCTAAACGCTTTACAATTATATTATTTCCCCGGTCATTGGATTCAGGCTTGCGCGCACACAATGTATGCACGTTTACCACTCCCCGGGGAGCATTTCAGCCAGGCGCCATTTCATAGACGCTCATAATACTGAGCATACTACATTAACGTTGCTTTAGTTTTAGCCAATTGAAAAGGTTAGAGCCCAGAATAATCCTTCATGAGTTCATCAAATCATAATTGTGAAAACCTGTGAAACAGTAACGAATCAACTCAATATTTATTATCAGTTCTGTTAAATAGGATCTTACTCAGACAAATTAACACGGTTACGGACATGTTCTGTTATCAATGTTTTAAGCTAAAAGAAATAATTAACACCTTCAGGTTTTCTCAATTTAGATGAGTGGAATGATGTTCATTATTCTCAACAGCTACAAACTAGTTTTCTCCCCAGGAAGAGCAATACATGAACAAGTGACATACTATTTTTCAAATTCACGTTATTTATCAAATGAATATGTTCCATCAATTTTTTTTGGGAAAAGGTTTCCTGTTTGAAATCCGCTATAAAACTTACTGTCTGCATATTGACAATCCTTGCCTGTATATCTGGATGTACAGATACAGGTATAATCACCCTCAGTACTTTGACATCTACCGCCATTCTTGCACGGACTCTCCTCGTCACATTCATTTATATCTAAAATAAAATCAGGAATTAAACTACATTTCAATACATTTTTCAATAACACCTAGGCTCTTTTAATGTTTATATAGCTATTCGTTTACTAACGTGTCTGAAAGTATATTTTAAATGGGTTTTCAGAATCAAGTTTAAAAAAAAAGTCAGTTACGGTCTTAAGAAAAGACTTGGCAGTCAGAAAGTCCAATCGTTTTTTTTAATTTTCTTTCAACGTGCGATGCAACTTTTAATAGTTAACAGAAATCCAGTAGATAAAATGTTATCAACAAATATTAGGTAATATTAGATAGCTTAGACAGATACCGAGATGTGATTGGTCCAGAGCTCGTCACGTGATATCAATTGCGAGGATCCAAATTGTTATATTTTCCTGGCCGGTTACTTTTCGGTGTTATATTAACCGGCGGGTGAAATGAATATATTTTTAATCAGTGTATGTCGCCCTCTTGAGGACTGTATGTCACCAATTACACACGTTACACCATTACCGAGGGTCATTTTAATTTTTTAAATATTTTTTTTTCATGAATTTTTTTTTCCCTTGAAATTATTTTTTCCACATTTTCTTTTTTTCCCAAAAAATGCTTTTTTGGGTAATTTTTTTTTTTCCCCGAAAAATGCTTTTTTGGGTAAGAATTTTTTTTTTTTTTTCCCCCAAATTTTTGTATAATTTTTTTTCTTTCTTGAACTATCTCGACAGATTATTTTTCCGTAATTTCCGAAAAAAAAAGGGGAAAAAAAAATTGGGGGCAATTTTTTTTTGGACCCCCCCCCCCCCACAAAAAAAAGGGCTATCTAATATAACAGTTATTGACTGGCAGGGGGTATATAACATTCTTTGGACCTGAAGGGAGTTATATTTCCTCTCGTGACCATATTTTCCCTCAGCGCTGCGCGCTTCGGGAAAATATAACCACTTGGGAAATATAACTCCCTTCAGCGGTCCAAATAATGTTATAATACACCCCCTGCCAGTCAATAACTGTATAATAATTTACCTCTACACAATGGTGCTTTACCGATCCAGGTAGCATCTCCACTGCATGTTAAAAATGCCTTTTCATCGGAATTGCGAACATCACGGTAATTCTCCACACAAGTAAAAGTTACAGCAGTGTCATACGCCCTCTCTGTGGTACTTGCGACAGCATTTGGGTAGTCAGTGTCAACGAGCAGAGGACAGACAACCGCTAGTGATTATTAGAACGGTTCATAAGATGAGAAATTTTAGTAAACATTCTAATTTGATAATTCGAATAGACATAAAGGGGCTTGATTAGTATATTAGTAGTGCAGTTTGATCAAGATATTGGGTAAGTAATGGGGGTGGAGGGGGGGGGGGGGTAGAAGGAAGGGTTGTAATATAATGAGTGCTGAACACAATTGTGATATTTACGATGCTAGAAACATAGATACTTGCATTACTACCAGTCGTCCACTTTTTTCGATATGTTTTTTTTTATTGACTCCAAACATTACAAATCAATCTTAGAAATAAAATACAGTTGTTTTTCCTTGACATGAATTGAAAACATTTTCATTACATAGATTGTACAATTGATGAAAACAAAAAATGAAATCGATTGTAACATAAAAAAATAACCCTATCCAACCAAACTCAAAACTACCCCCCCCCCCCCACCCTCCCCCACCATGCGACGCACACACACCACCGGACCACACTTCCACACACTGTTCCGAGCCTCCTCAGAATACTCCAAATACCTCTCTGTCTACATATGTTTCACTCTCAATCTCTTTCTCTCTCTGTCCCTTACACACACAAACAAACACGCACACACACACGCACGTACACGCACACACGCACACAGACGTGCGCGCGCGCGCAAACACGCACCCACACACGCTCTCTCTCTCTCTTTCAATCAGTCTCTTTCTGTCTCTAACTCCCTCACTCTCTAGATCGGTCCCTCTCACTGTCTCACCGTCACACTCCTACACAAACCCATTATCCTTTTCACTATTCTAAAATATTACTCAGTATTACCATGGAGATATAAGTTTAGATCTCCATGGTATTATGAAGGTAGTGCACTAATCATATATTCTTAAATTCCTCACTTTGGCACATGGGAGCACTTGAGTTCCACACTCCATTGGCACCACATGTAAGTGATGTTGCTTGTCCTACAATTCTATAGCCTGCATTGCATGAGAACGATACCATATCACCAACGGCGTAGTCTCTTTGGGCCTCGTCTACCATCCCGTTCTCAGGCGCTGGTGGCACGTTACACCGAGAGGCTGAGACAAGTGTACACATTTGAAAAAGGGAAAAAAGATTGGACACAAAATTGTATCAAAGCACCAACAAAAGGTTATCACATAAAGGATTGAAAAAACCTACCAAACAAATCAATTTCCATTAAAGACCTTTAAGAAAAGTAATTGATTTCATAACCATTTCATTTGTCATTTGGGATACTGTGAACGATTTCATTCCCATGGGATAATGTAAATACTCGATGGAATCACTTTCGTTTAAAAAAAAAAAAAATTAGTTTATCTTTTTTTCTTCTTGAATGGTTAACATTGAAAATTATATTTGCATGTTTGGAAACGTCTTCAGGCCTCAGTTGTTGTTTTTGTCTCATGAGAAATGTATTTGTGATACTTTAATAATTTCCTATTTCGTAGGATCCTTGTATAATATTAGAAACAAAACAAAATAAAACGAAAATCAAAACCCCCGTACGTGATTGAGATCGTAATAATAAGAAAATGAAGTACATTAGGATGAAAATTTCTGAACACATGAGAGTCACTTACCAGGTTTTGTCCAAGCACCTATTAACATCGAAAAGGAAACACAATCATAAACAGAAATGTTTAAATTGTATATAGTCTTAATACGAAATCGATTTGTATTGCCTTAATTTTTAATTTACATTTGCACCTGTTTATGGCACCTTTCAAAACTTCTATCTCTATCTGTTCCTCTCTCTCTCTCTTCTCACATGTTCCATATTATCTAAGGGTAGGACATTAGGTAAGTTTTGAGTACAGCGACATTGAATAAATGATTCCAGAATGACGTCTAAAATACATGTAAAAACAATGGTTTTGAGTTGCGCCCGATGCCTTTCAAATTACCCAAGTCCAGTTATATAAGTACATTTTTGGATTCTTGCAATTTGTTAATCTCCAGTATTTAAACATTTACATGACATGAGACATTGTCTCCTTGGGCTAATGATGAGTTACAGAGTGCATATTCATAGTAAAGTTAGATTTAGCCTTGACAACAAAAGCGAAACAATCATTGTTTGAACATATAGTTTAACTCTTCTTTTGATATATTGCTTATGATAATCAAATGTTATTTTTCATATAAATTTCAACATGTTACAGTTTCTTCTTTCACCACAGCTATTATATAACAATGATCTTGTCTAACTGAGATGACTAGGATATTATGTGTCTCTACACCTTTTTGACATAGTATTATCAAATGATAATGATACTCACTGCATTCATATATTTGAATCTCAAACGCCCCACCACATCTTGTCCCTGCTTCCCCAGAACATCGCTGGTTACAGCGGGAATCTTCCAGCTTGCCAGGGCTGGTATCGGCGTAATTCGAGCCAGCATTACCGCAGAAACACTCACTAGCCGACATAATGCCTGCATATGCAAAGTCTGCCATACAACACAGATCTAGACAGTACTCGATGGTCATATCTCGTCTGAAACAACCTTTATCAGAAGAAGAATCAGACATAAACATTTCTCATTAAATATATGTAATATTTTTGGGGGAGGGGGGGGGGGGGGGGCGAAGAATTAGGGCAGCAGCCCCAACATGATTTCGTAATCAAGGGGTCATTGAATTATTATATTTATGGGCGGAAGGGCAGTGTTTCGAATAATGAGTTCACATCACAAACCTAAGAACGGATGGATCGAACATCCTGCCATGGATTCAGATTTATTTAAAAAAAAAAAAAAGTCATTTGTCCTCATAAATTATTTCCAATTATATCTCTGAGGTGTGGTAAATTACATGTTAGAATTTGAGAACAGTGACTTTTGCCTTTCCCCTAAAGATTTTCAATTCTTTCCTGGGTATGGAGAGTCAATTAGAAATAATGCCCTTTAGACTTAATTAACTGGGTTGTTCTGATTTCTAAATGCTGCCCGGCGTTGCGGACCAGTTTCATATATCTTAAAGGCCGTCTGTACTAGTGTGAACAGGAGGGATTAGACCACCCAGTGAGGTCACTGACTAGTGGCTATCTCATCAACTTAGCTCTCAATTAACATAAGAAAAAGAGGATCATGGGGGACCATCAGGCACCGATTTGGCATTGTTTTCTATATAGAGGGAGCAGGTAGCTACGAGTAGTACAGTGAGGCTTTATAATTTGTTTACAACCTATGACAGGTAATGGATGGATTAGGCTACTATCTATTCCAATACATTGCTGATAATAATTCGTATAAAACGATGTAGTTAAATATGTACTTTTTCACCTAAGCAAAAATTCCACCAATCTACTTCAGTAATACCTACCGGTACCTGAGCTATCACAATCATGACAAATAGTGTTATCTGAGCAGGAACTAAAGTCTCTTAAGATATGCTCTGGAGTATCCCAGAAGCAGCCTGCATAGCCCTCCGCTGTTGAACAAATATTTTGGATGAAAAGAAGGTCGTAAGGTATTTAAGACAAGGGATAAGTAATTATTATTGCAAACCTTACTTTAAGAATTTTTCCTAATCCTGTCATAAGATTGATTGAAAGTGAAGTCGTGTTTTTAACTATGCCTGTGACATTTTGCTGCGATCCCCATTGGTTAACGGCGCGCCGAGGGGTCATAGCAGGATGTAACGTCTCCGAGATCCTATATTAACAATTATGTACCTCTCTCCAGTATGTTGAATAAATCTAGTCATCTGATTGGTCGAAATTGGAGTTGTGATTTTAGCCATGGCCGTAAAGAAACGAACTATGCACATTGCCCCGGGTAAGGGGCTACATATTTAAATTTTGCTGAGATCTCATTTGGTTTACGTGTAAACAGTTTCTTTGTCCGAGTGCGGATACCATAAAGTGAAGTGTGTGTGTGGTATTCCCAAATGATCGTAACATTCAGGCAACTTCCCAGCGAAGATTAACAGACAGTGTCTCAATTATGACTTTACGCAGAGGGGGCTCGGCTACGTCGCCGCCCCAACAAATACAAAAAAAAAACACAAAGAAAATGCAATAATTTTTCAATAATTCATTGCATTTTGCCCCGATCCCCGGCATAAAAAAAATCCTCTATGTGGGCATGCCTTAAACCATAATGCATGGCCTTATAGCGGAAATTTTCCTGTTGGGGACCGGGGGAAAATGCAATTAATTATTGATAATTTATTTAATTTGTTTTGTTTTTTGTATTTGTAGGGCGGTAACGTACCCTAACCAGCGTACAGTCATGCTTTAGTGGCTAAGCAATGTCCTTGTTATTGTGAGCCCCAAGGATCAAAGCGGTGTCGTTGTGCTATATTAGTGCCCTTTTATAAGGCATTACTCCTCATTACTGTCAGTTATGACTTAAGGACGTAGGTCCCCTGGTTGATTAGCATAGTAGCATACATATGCTTTAGCAGTCACGCAAAAACAAACACTCATTAATTATTATTCAACAAGATCTAAGAATGTATAATATTATTTAGATATATTAGGAATAAATCATTGTCAAAATCATTCCAAAAATTGGGGTAAAAATGATTATATCCACCATTATGACCAACAGTGTATTAGATAGATTAGACAGATACCGAGATGTGATTGGTCCACAGCGCGCCACGTGATATCGATTGCAAGGATCGAAATCCTTATACTGTCCTGGCCAGTCACCTTCGATGGTTATATTGACCAGCTAGAGAATAGATTTTTAATCAATGCATGTCGCCGTCTTGAGGACTGTATGTCACCAACTACACGGAAATGATTTACATGGGACTTAAGTAGACAATTGTTTGTGATCGATCAACGATAGAAAGTCTCGATTGGAAATAAATTCGACACGCGAATTTTAGGTTCTACTTTTTACACGCCGTATCGCAGTACCACATCAACACCTCAAAATGGAACCCCGATTCGAGCAATGATGAACTAGATCAGCTTTTAGTCGACAAGGATTCTAAATCTACTAAAAATGTGCAAACACACGCGTTTGATATATTCAGCTACTACTGAAGGGCAAAGTCTCTTGACTTCGAAAAAGTGGAGAAGGAATACTTCAAGCAAGAATTATGTGAGTGCCTTCGATCATTCTACGCAGAGGAGCGGCGAGGAAATGGCCAAATTTACGCAAAGAGATCCATGATCACAATACGCTGGCTGTGGCCTCCAGACAAACAAAGTCAAAGGACATCTTAAACAGCGGTGAGTTTAGACGTACGAGTGACATGTTTGTTGGAGTCATTCATGAGATCTATACTGAGGGGAAAGGTGCAACAACACACAATGAGCCTATAAGCAAGGAAGACTTCGACGGCGAAATTATGTCTTCGCGAGCGTTGGACCGTTCTCCTTCTAAAGGTCTCCAGAAAGCTGTATTTATGAATCTTATTTTATATCTGTGTAACAAAGGCAGAGAAAATCTTAAAGATCTAAAGGTAGATGATTTTGACATTGCTACACATTCCAGTAACAGGACTTACGTTTATCTTGCAAAGGACAAGTTGACTTAAAAATTACACAGAAGACAAAAATGATGACACAAGGAGCAAGTGTGGTCGCATGTATGAGGGAAAGGATGAAAATTGCCCCTTGAAGACGTTCTGTAATTATATTTCACAATTTAACCCTGGCTTTTTTAACTGTGACCATCGAAGCAGTATTATATTCAAACCTTTTTAGTTTCAATTTAAATTCGGGCCGGAGGAATATCAAAGTGTAGTTCATAAATAAAAATATAGTCAGCATGCATCATGTCACCTTGGAAAGATATGAAATGTTTTATCAGTTCAAAGATCTATGTCTACACAGATAGTGAACTTTTATTCACTTAAAGAACTTTATGGAATACATTAGCTTATCACTCGTATTAGTCTTAATGTTTGATTTACATAGTATTCACATATAAACATAATATATCATACAATTTAAATGACTAAAGCATTAAACACATTAAGAGAAAAATTATGGTCTCTTTAATTAAAGAAAAGCCCCCACTATTGTTCCAATCGTCATACAATGTGCAAAACAATACATTTCAGTCGGTAGTCGTATAATCTCTTTCGTTTTGTTCTACAGCACAGATCGCTTTAAAATAAATATATCTTGTAATACATGCATTGTCTGTTTGTAATCATCATAAGACATCAATAAGAAGATTTTGATTTACCGAATGGTACACATTCAACGTATGCGCTTCCACATGGGTCTGTTGTCCCAAGCCAGGTTTCTCCCCCTCCGCAATCCATCAGACGTGATTCTTCATCAGAAACCATCGTGTTATATCCATCACACATTATTCTAACTAACCACACCAAGCCACTAGTAGGCTGGACTACTCCCGCTGGTATAGGAGGTGAATCCACTGCACCATTGTGACCTATCATGAAATAGAAAATATTATAAGATGATAAAGCGGATCATATTCAAAAGATTGGTCGAGAGCGTACACGTGACCAGGCATTTATTTTGCATAACACGTAATTATACTAATGACCGGTCATTAGTAAAATTAAAACAATCGATTAAAAAAACAAAAAACATTATCTTATAAAACATATAATAAACATCATTTTGTTCGGGCATTAGTAATAATTTTAGTATTAAGAACATTACGGAATGAAAATGAAAAAGGGATTAAGCAGAAACCATGTGTTGACATAAATACAAACCTAGCTGCACGCATGTCACGATAGCATTATCTAAGTCCCATGCTTGATCACAGACTCTGCCCCATTGACTGCTGTGATAGATCTCCACAAAACCAGACAGTTCGTCTCCCCCGTTCATCAGTCGTACAGCACCTTCTTCTTGGCCTGTTAGACAACACAAGTTATAATTATAATAAGGATGACAATGAAAATTGTTTTGAAGAGCAAACATTTGTACGGCAAAGGGATTTCCTCCTCTCTAAGTCCTTGGACGTATTCACCATCTTCCTTCCCCCTCCCCTTCCCCTCCCCCTTCTACTCCCTTTTACTTGTGTTGATAGGGAATGCCTCCTGGGACAGATTTCTTTACTATATCGAAATGACTTCGTTCCACCACTTCTCCAATCCCCCCCCCCCCTTTTCTCACAAATGCTAAATTCTTTCCTCCAATTCACCTTCTTTGAAACATTTCATTTAATTTTATCCATGGTAGATGAACTTCGTTCTCTTCCCATGAACATCATGTACTTACTTTATATGTATTTACATTGATGTTTGTTTTGGCTCAACTACCTTTGCAGTGTTTGGTGTGTCTTTAAACTCAGCTTTACCACCTATTTTTTTTCAACTTTTTTATTTATTAATCTCATCTTTTTTATTTTTAGCATCATGTTTAGTATTTTTACGTTATAAATAAAATGAACAGTAACTTGTTGCCTATAATAGATGAGGCAATTTTGTTAACTGATCTACTGGAACGTGCTCTGCAACTTCTATTGCTTGCTATTGACTCTGTCCGATCCAGTAAGATGACTACCAGGTGTATGTCAACATGCGCAATGCTGCTTCACATGGGGAAAGAAGTTCAAATATAAAGTTTGAGAGGAAACTGGCATGTCGTTTTGTACAAATTATATTAAAATATGATAAGGAAAATCTGTTCATAATGTTTAATAACTGATGAGATATGATTGAGAAAATTATTGAAAAACGACAGATTTTGTTTCAATGTTTAGTAAAAACTCGAGGAGAAGCAGAATTATTCACATGATGTTTGGTTTAATTAACTGAATAGAACTAATGATAAACTAATTACTAATTTTTACTCATTAGAATACTTTTCAGTGAAAATAATTACCTTTCATGCGCAATTACTCAGAGGAAGGTATAGCGAATACATTTGTGTAAAATATGTTATGAGGGAGGAACACAGAAATGCAAACTTATAGAGTGGTGAAGTGTGACGTCGTCCAATAAAAAAAAAAAAAAAGGAGCATAACAAATATTGTCCAAATGTATAAACAAAAAACAATTTAATATGTTAAGTATTAGCTGGGATATGACCATCTGAGGAGATTTCCTATAGGAAATCAGTGTTGTTTTGCTCTGTTTCCTAACATTACGACCAGAGCAAAACAAAAATCGAGTTCTTATAGGAAATCTATTTATTCAGATGGTCATGTCTCAGCCAATTCTTAACATACTCAATTGGTTTTCGACATTTGGACAGCTTCGGTACTATATTGCCCATTGTATTAGCAAACGGCCAGTGACCCAAAAGACTCATTTTTATGTTTGCTTGTTTGATTGTTTGTTTTTTAAGCTATGTAACATTATTCTACTTACCGATGCAATAAACAATCCATTTTGAAAAGATTATTCCTAAGATAAATCCGTTTCTCCAAATCATTTTGGTCTCGGGTTTTCAGACATTGGTTAGCAGCGTATGAGTTTCAAACTGGAGCGCTTTTATAACTATCTATAGCTGGGCGATACTTCATGGAATCTTGAGAAAACAAAATCATTGACGTGTGCCACACCAAACGATTGTTCTCTATTTGAATGGTTGAAGGTCAAATTTCACAATGGTGCCATTTATTTGAAACTTTGTATGCCTGTGTGACATAAGGTGAAAACATTTTACATGTGTTGTACATATTGCTGACGTCAGTGAAGTGACGTCATTTAGCTAAACAATTTTGTTTTGTGTTCCACGTTTCTTATCCGACAAAGCATCAGAATGATCTCCTTTGACTGCTCTTTAAAAAAATGAAGAAAACAAAACAATTTTCGTTTGTATATCGGAGGTATGGTACATCCAGCGGAGAGCGAAATACATAGTACAAATTGTTTTTTTAGTGAATAGGGAAGGCAACTTGAGAAAAGGTGATGAAGCGCCCCAGTGCCATCGATTAGGAGAGTTTGGCCAACCCGGTTCACGTCGGGCACAATCAGGCGCGTGACAAGAGTGCAATTAAATCCTCAAGATTTTGAATTCGCCTTTTGGCCTTTTCAAAGAGAGGAGCAGAAATCGTTTTTAATTTATTTTCGCGTATTTTCCTTATGTTGGCCAAACAAATCATGACAATTTCAGAGCACCTACAGATATTTCCATTCCAAACTGTTGGATATTTTTTTAAAGATATATTTATTTCTGTTTCAGAGGTAGGTGAAAAGAGGCTTAATTGTTCCCGGACATTAATTTTGGGCTACGTGAATATGAAAACAACTAACACGCTATACTACTAGACTTAAAAACTCCAGTCTCACTCTCTACGAAGTTTCGAGTTTGCACAGTCAGTAGTAATGTGCAAAACTGCTTTTTAAACTAGGGGAATATTCATGAAAATACTGGAAGCTACAACTATGGACGACGAATATCGCATACCTGTCAAAAGTTACGAATTAATCGGATTATTCCGATTTTCTGGATTTTTAGGACCTACTAATTCTACGAATTCTACGAATAACCAATTTCAGCTTGTTCTACCATGTACCGCGATTTGAGAGTTGAATGGCTGAGTGCACGGTCGAGCAGCAAATTTGTAGGGGAGAGAGGGGAGAGAAAGAGAGAGAAAGAGAGGGGAGAGGGGTAGGGGAGAGAGAGAGAGAGAGAGAGAAGTGAGGGTGGAGAAGCGAAGGGGAAGTGGGAACTGGAAAAGTTGCTGAGTATGCATGGTAAAAATTTAATCACATCCTCATCCACTTTAAGAACTGATATTAGTCCATTGAACAAAGCAATACATCACCTTCATGGAAATGTTACTTTAAATACATGTATCAGAAATGTTTCGATTTTGTTTTGAATGTCAAGTCATGTGATAAATCGATTGCCTGAAATATATTATCGTAAAATAGACAATAGACTGACAGTAAATAAAGATATATTATAATGCGTTGGTTCGTTTTTCAAGAGACAAATGAAATGATCACATCAACATTTATTGGTATCAAAGCATCATCACAAAACAAATCCAAAATCATATTTATTATTTGCAAACTCGTGTATTATCAAGAAAGAATAGATCAATCAGAATCGTTTCTGATTGCATAATTACAATTCACCAACAAAATAAACATTTTTTCCAATAATCTAAAACGGCTACGTTAGCTTTAACAAAATATAGACCCTATAAATCGTCATGATTTTCCGGCATAACAGTCAACCTGTTTCCCTTCTTTCTGTTTTTCGTGGAGAGGGTCTAAACTTGTAGCCGTCCAATGCTCTAATACCAAATGATATATTTTAGAACAAATATTCTAATCGATTTTTGTAGTCCTATAAGAAGAATTTCACTTTGACTGTATTCTAATGATTATATCTCTTGTTTCTATTTAATAACTATAATAAGAATGAAGAAACACCCACATATTGTAAAAAAAGCTAATATACATGACTGGAAATATGCTCTAAATGTTTTGGGAATGTGTCCTTTAAAATCTTGTCAATTATAAATACACTGCAATCTTAAGACATATAGTAAGGATCTCTTCCTCACATGAATATATCTCTCACGGACACGGAGTATCTAACTCTCAGTATAACGGATAATCTAGACAAGTTTAACAACGGTTGAAAGGCACCCTGGCCAGTCCATGATCTCTCTAAAAACATTAAGCCTGTTACACATAAGACGCTCTTCAATTGTGTCAGTTGATCGTTCAATTCGCTGCGTCAAACTGTGAACGAAAAGCGCCTATAGTTGATGACGGATGCACAAGGGTTGCCATACCACTATTATGTAAGCCCCTTTTGATTTGTGAAAATTGTTACGCAAGAATTCCGTCGAAGGCGATTTTTGGGGTAGAAATCCAAAACCTTGCGCTATTAAGCTCTCGCACCCTATATACGTCAAGGAGTTGGGTCAGTGCCTTGCGTCTGTGCGCTTGGACTGGTTTCATACAACTATATGCCCAAATGTCTTTTATTGGCACTACGGAAGAAACGCCTCGTGTGCAGTTGGTATTGTATTAAACAGATCAGTCAAGGCCATGTTATTGGTTAAGATCGAGATGGGGATTCTGGAGAATTTTAGTCTTAGGTGTGCATATACACAGTATCGACGTGCTGACGTCGAGACAACAGGCTGATGAAGGTCACCAGTTAACACAAGCCTGTACGTAATAACGCATTGATGGATTCAGGGCAGGATTTTTTAAAGAGGCTAAATTGATCATATGTTGTTCTTAAAATTGGCCACAGCACTATGTTTCTCTTTATGTTACATTGCTCTCACATAACGTACTTTAAAAAAAATAGAAACATGTGTTGGAACTTTGTCAAACCTTCACACATTGTGCAAATTGAGATCGAAAAACAATTATTTCGGCCCTTTCAACGTGTTACCAATTTATATATGTTAAAGCTTATTTCCTTTTTAGTCTTCCTGTCGTCAAACGCTACATGGTTATGCAGCAAAAATTCGAAAATGTGTGCGCAGATATTTTTGCCTTTTCTACTCCTGCATCTGGTAAACTTTGTTAGGGTTCTGAAAACACCAAATGTGGAATTACTGTCTGGAAAGGGTTAATGTTAAGGGTAGCGTTTCACTGAACCATCAAAAGTTTAAGTTTGCCGACATTCCGTTTGCACTCTTGTTAATTTTAACGAGATGTCAGGGAACTTACACTTTAATAAGCTGATTTCATCAACGTTTCCCAGATATGTCGGTACTCCATACGTCTCGAAACGTACGAATTAAGTGTCACCTCGATACATTGTATAATGATTTAGCACAGCCACAACAGTATACACAGAAAAAATAATGAGGATTATAACCTTTCTCCTAAGAGATCAATAATTTAACTACTTGAAATCTATATACAAAAAATGCAAGTGTTTCTTCTTTATAAATATTAACATATTCTATCTTATTTCAATCAGAAAAAAAATCACAAGTTGATCAAAGACGACTTATTTTTACCATTTCACTAATATTACTGACATCTACAACCAACGTACATAGTAAACATGTGTACACGAAATGTAGGCTTAAGGAACATCATATGGTAATCACACAATCTACGTTATCTAGTATATCTGAACAAATACTTAGAAACATTGCACATCAAGATTTCATATTCTTATACATGAACGATATTTACAACACAACGCATGCAGCTGTAATGAAGTATTTCAAAGCCGATTTCATCACAATCAAAATTTACAAATTCATAACATTAGACACTTATGTACAAGATAAGAATAAAATATCAAATGTATTGACAACCAGTTAAATTTTGATAAACTTTCTATGATTAAATAGGCATAGACATTAAATAGCTCTGATTTCACAGGTAGAATTTTAAAAATGTTAAAATGTTCTTTTGATGAGGTAAGATGTTTCTGATCTATGTTTTTGTATTAAAACCAGAACGGATATATTTCAGGATAAACTAAATTCCCTAGCTTTCAAGAGTTTAATCCCGTACTAGATACGTAACATTGGAAGAACAAGAAATATCAGAAAGAAAGAGAAAACACACTGAAACGTCTACCCCGAAATCAAAATATATATATACAAATGAATTAGTTCTTAATGAAATAAGTTTATACATCTGAAAACAAAATATCTTAAAATCATGTATAAAACATAAATAACTTTTCTTTCGCTATCAATCCAAAAAATAACTTTCTAGACCTGAACAGATACGTCATAACAAAATGTTGAGCCTGGTTTTATCGATATAAATTATATTCAAAATTACATCATAATTACCAGGCGGTATAAGAGTAAATGTGATTAAATTAATTTGAGAAACTGGAATATTTTATTTACCTATCCGAATTTGTGCAATTTAAAGTGAATGCCACAAGATGCTTAGACTTTCAGTATAATTTCCTCAAATCATTCAAGTACAAAACCGTATACCATCAAGGAGATGATACTAATTGAACACAAATCAAATGTAATAAACGTGAAATCACTAGGTTATTTAAGTTAAACATACTTGTAGACCATCAAGGTTTGTCTAGTTCAAACAGTATAAATCCAAAGATAAGTAAATAAATCAAGGCATTTTGTGACTTTCATTCAACGACATGCAGTGGTCGGGATTCTTTGAAATGATGCTATTCTATAAAGATGACTAATTTGCAAGGTTTTCAAAATTTGATATTTTTTGTCCTTATTTCTACTTTTCAACTGTCTTATCTCTCGATCTATCAAATGTTATCAATAGATACATACCCTAAGGAAATACCAAAATGAGTGCAATTAATTCTTGTGTGGTGCGTAGATTTAGGAGACATACTTTTTGTATAAAATGTAACAAAGCACACACTCATATAAATGTATTTAGAAAAGACGGTACAAGTGGATGAGTAATAATAAAAGTTTACTATTTATATGTTTCGAAAATAATATCGCTAGTGATATTCGTTTGTCTCGCAATGTGGTCAATAAGGAATCTAAAAGATCACGACGTTTCGTATGCTACTGCGATACTTCGTCAGGTGATAAAAACTGTTGTAAGCAAGGGTCTTTTATACTTTACGGGAGGACCGTAAAGCGGTCTAAAATTCGATCGATAATTGGAACAATAACGCCCAATTATCGATCGAATTTTAGACCGCTTTACGGTTCTCCCGTAAAGTATAAAAGACCCTTGCTTACAACAGTTTGTATCACCTGACGAAGTATCGCAGTAGCATACGAAACGTCGTGATCTTTTAGATTCCTTATTGACCACATTGCGAGACAAACGAATATCACTAGCGATATTATTTTCGATACTATATCCGCAATGAGTAATATATTTAGCATTATTTATATGTTCATCACATTTCATATATGCGTGCACAACTTCAACAATAACATTTCTTTACGACATTGCAGCATAAGAATTTGTTTTTTAATCATTTTGTTTATTCAACATTCCAAATTCCCAAGAATCTGTATAGATTATGAAATGAGCATTAAAAGTTCGCATAAATTGAAAACAAACATGTTGGTTTATTGCCCTCTAATTGCATCCTTATGATATCATTTTCAATAAAGCTAGAAGGGACCGAAAATGATTTTCTTGATTATGACACCGTACTCTGATATATTCCCCAAGATTAAAATATACAATCGTATTTGAGACTGTCTGCCAATTACTTATCACTTCTCACTGTAAAATGGTCTATGCTATTATTAACTATCATTGACTTTATACAACTAACATAGGCAATTTATAAAATACATTATTTCTTAGCACCAATTAATTGTAATTCTGTTTCTGTACTACCCACCCTTAAACATCTGTTTACTTAAATGAATATGGCAAAAATCACACTCGCTTGGGATTTTCCTGTGATTTGACTGGATATTATCTTCTACAAGTTTCATAGGTTCCAAGGACAGACTAATACTAGTTCCTTTCAACATCTATAAATATATATCAAGTCTATGTACGTAAGTCAGTTAAATCGATACAAATGGCTTCACAAACCACAGGCCTTGCACTAGCGCTAGACCTTTATATGCTAATATCTACTTTTCAAAGATTGAGACCAACATTAGGAAGTTTAAGATGATGACTAAATCCTAATCAAATGATTGGCTTAGAGCGGACATATGACCAGGCATTAATTGTTTTGACGCGTAAGCGGTCAATATCACTTTCTAATGACTGGTCGATTATTCGTTTCGCTCTTTACCTTTGAAAGTCAATTATACATGTAGATTAAAGGGATTTGGAGGACTATTCTCAAGCTATCAAATAACAAGGATTCTCGTCGTCATTTTAATGAAACAAAAAATACACATCACATCAGACTGTTCTAAAGGTACAGCTTGTATGAATATTTTGAACGCCTCTACCGATGTGTACCATTTGTTTTTAAGAATCTTTGTCGTGTCATAGACACAAGTCCTACGTGTCATGACCTTGGTCATATGTTTGTAAGACAGAATTTGTATTCATCTTACACTACGGTAAAGGGAGGGTTTGTGAAAGATCCATTTAAAGATACATTTTAACAGCCAACATTCAACTTAGATTCGAATTATTCCTTGAATCTTAATGCTAAAATTGAGTGAGCAGTACATTATGTATCTTATCAAATCACACGTCAGATTGATGATTGATTACTTACACAGTAAAATCAAAATGTATCATTTTGTATCATTCTGTCTCAGTATATTCATTACACCTATCGATACAAAAAACATCATGTTAATTGTTTGGCATAAACATTTATGACGATTATCGTAGACATACCAATAAAATGACTCAAAATCAAGTAATGGTTTATATATACCTATGACAATCTCATTCTTGAGTTCATTACATATCTCTATCTCTCTATACTAACACATGACCAGTATATGAATGTATACAGCTAAGCCCATCTAACAAAATAGCTAAAGTGTACTCTTAGCTTCCTAGCGCTTTGCAACAGATATGCTTCCATTTTTTTGGCTTTAAACCCGTTGCACACAAGGCATTAATTATATTTTGTTATCACCTAATCAAACCGTTAGATGCAATGAATTCTAACGGCAACAACTCAACACTTTGTCTGCTCTACACATTTTGCAAATCACCACTTGTACAATATCCCTCGTGCAAGTCGCGTAAGAGACTGCAGAATAGCTGAAGCTGTCCTGTCAGTTAAATAATGTCACGTGTGCAAGGGGCATTAAAACGCATTTTTTTTTTTTTTTTTATAAACGCAGGCTAGAGCGGTGTCCTAGCATAACATCATTGTATGACTTAATGCAAATTTCGTCCACAACTGTACAAGGTGGAGTCTACATAAATAGGTTCTGACAAAGGGGGAAATACCAAAGTGTTATTTTGTTTTTATTTTTAATACACGTATAACAGTATAATTCGTCACTTTCTGAGAATTAATTTGACGAAACTTTTAGGATTTGTATTTGAAGCTCAAGCCAAAACAGTAGTTCACCTTTCTAATAATTTTAGCTGTAATTTTATTTACAAAACATGAATTTTCTGTTATGTATGCATTCTTTTTTGCGCTGATAATTCGCTAGTTTTCCGGCGAAAATCGGAAACCTTACGCACTGCCATAGCACCCTGATTTAAGGATTGCCTCGGTAGCTAGAGATTGCGCCTGGACCCTCGCCTGGACCAGGTCTGCGTAGTGTGAAATAACGCGCCGTGTGCTTTGGTCCCATTCCTTTGCTGATTACGGACTCAATACACTTGTCATAAAGTAGGGCTAGCTGTTCAAAACTAGACCCGTACTGCCAGTACATATTATGACCGAATTTGCTGGCCCGGCCTTGAAATAATAATATATATTATATTTGTTTGGAGAACTCATACTGTGCTACCCAAGTAGCAGGCTGAGTATAGCATCGGCGCTCATGGTAACCGAGTACCTAACACGTGTCTAGACTAGACATCGACCTCTGAAGCTAGAGGAATGGCTGCTTCTCTAGCTTCTTCATCTACTTCTCCGGCATCTTCCATTCCTACAGCCTTGTACTCCTCCTTCGACGGGCTAGTCTCCCCACCATGGGCATGTGGCTCCCCGCTGTCTGTGTTGATCCCGTAGTATCTGCTGAACACAGGTAAGATATAAAGAAAACGGTAAACAGTTATAAAACGATTCAGAATAATTTCTTCATAAGAAGGCTACATTTTGAAAGATACCACTTTGGATTTTAATAGATCCATTCTGACTTGTGTTGTTGTGTAGTAAATATGATTATTGACAATTCATGGGGTTAAGTCGATGTCTATAGTGTAGAAACGTGTTATAAAAAAGAGAGTAAAATTTCATCAAATCCCGATTAGCACAAACATGGATATGCATGATATGGGACAACGTAATGTATTTCCGACATAATCCGATTTCGCCATCTTGCTGCTGTTATATTATTGATCAAATTCGCTAGACAGATATCATGTATTTGCCCTGCCTTGCATTAAACCTGTTCAATGCAAACGTCAGTAAATTATGTGAGAATGTAACTTATAGTGATAACTTTCAAACTCTCTAAGAAAACATTGGTATCCTGTTCTTCTTATCTCTTGATGACAGAACCATCCTGAGGACATTCTATAAGTCAGTAATAGAAAGTGTCATGCTTTTAATTTGTGCGGTTTGGTATGGTGGGTGCAGAAAAGATATTCTTAAGAAATTGCAGAGAATATCCAATCATGCTAGCAAGATGACTGGCGAAGTGACAGATCTGAAACAGAAATGCGTTTGTACAATAATGAAGAAGGTATCCCATATTTTGGAAAATGGTAATCACCCCCTTCATCATTGCTATACCCTAATGCGATCGGAGAAGCGGTACAGATCAATGAAGGCTCGAACCTCACGATTCCTTAATTCATTTGTCCCATTTTCCATCCGTAAATACAATGAACAACTCCAGTCATTTTGAATAAGCCTGTATCTTGCCACTTCACTAATCATCAATTGCACTGAACCCTTTCCTTTCCAACAAAATGTACCAGTATCACAAGCAAGAAATAAATAATACCCTACGAAATCATATGTTATTCCAAGTTTTAGTTTTATACCGTTTAATTCATGAAAGAAAAACAAAAATTCAGCTATATAAAGAATGATACTTGTAATAAATATCGTTGATAATGATGATGATAATAATAATAATAAGAGTAACAATAACAATAATGATAATGATAATAATGATGATGATGATTATTATAATAAAGATAAAAAGAATAATAATAACAGATAATAACAATACTATTTTCGAATTCTACGCAATCGTACATTTTCAATAGTGTTGTAAGTCCATTTATTTATTCCATTTTCTTATATCATTCCACTATGTAAAACAAAATTATATCCGTGTTTCCATATGAATATGTCATTGTACATTTGCTACTGTGTATTATCTATTTGTGTATATTATTTTCTATTGTATATTGTTCATGTGCTTTATGTAATGCCAACACCTGAATTTCCAAATGGACCAATAAAATTAATCTGAATCTGAATCTAAATTGATGGCAATATTAAAGGTAATACAAAGTTTTGGTATGGGGTCATGAATTCGGTTTAAATGAACATATTGGAAGCATATGCGATCCTACAATATTCAGTGATCGTTGTCGCGGTTGAAATCGAGTCTAAAGTTATGAAATTGCAAATAATGAACTTTTTATGTTGTATAGCTTCCTCTCAAGGTCAAGATATTAATTAAGCTATAAAACACTGTTTCTTGACTAAAATCGACCGATTAGCTATTCCCATTTTCAAATGATCTATCAAAACTACATATTCTGAGATGTTCATGGTCGCAGCTAGCCAGCTACCATTGTACGACCGTAGGCGCTATACGAAATGTATCAAAACTTACCAGGAGTACCGGTACAATTTTATATTCAATTTTCTCGAAAGCAAAAGTGTTTTAGGGTCTAAATTTTCTAGTGCTTATAATACATCTACAGGGGCATCTAAATATATCAAAATTGTAAAGAATCACTATCCACCCATTTTTTAAAATTTCCCAAAACTTTGTATTACCTTTAACAATTCTTTAAAATAGTAAAATACTTACCTTTTGAAAGTTTGTCTTTAATCATAAAAAAGCATGGGTATGAAAACGAGTACGGCCATTATTGTATTATACATTACTTTATTCCTAATCGCAATACATGTAATTTGACAGATCCATATCAATAGTGAATCCTGAAAGAATATACAAATACATTGAGTCTAAAGCATGTTGGTATAGCTGAAGAGTGACAACGGTTCATGGATAATTAAAGTACAATTACATTAGCTTGATAATGGACGTCATTTGCGTGAAAGCAACGTTATATGAGTAATACGTGATATTACAATATTCATGTATCTAACAACAAAAATCCCTGCAATACTACTCCATTATCAATAGAAGTGGTTAAAATGATAAACAAATCGTATATTAATTAAAGTACAATTACATTAACTTGATAATGGACGTCAATTGCGTGAAAGCAACGTTATATGAGTAATACGTGATATTACAATATTCATGTATCTAACAACAAAAATCCCTGCAATACTACTCCATTATCAATAGAAGTGGTTAAAATGATAAACAAATCGTATATTAATATTTTGATTGCTGGGATCTGACTTGTAAGCATATTAAGACAGTGGTGTGCAACTAAAGAGTAAAACGCTACTCAATTCTTCGAAGCAGCAATAGCTGGGTTTTGGCATGTTCACACAAAATACAGCGAATTGGAGCTTATAACATACTGGTAATGTAACAAAGAAACCTGTCGAATTTCTTAGCACAGGTAATATTACAGGAAGACAAAACGAATATTGACTTTGCTCTACCCACTTAATATATTAATAACGGGTAGAATGTGGATTTATCTTTAACAAAACTATATAACATGTACAATTTATGTCTAGCTATTTAGTTCCAATGATATTGCACATACACAATACGATGAATTTCAATCATCATTATTGAGTATATAATTTGTCCGGACACACAAGTTATGTTTTGTATACATTTTGTTAAACATATGAATAAATGGTGAAGCATTGAAAACTTTACAAGTCATGTAGACAGTGGTTAGCGTTTGAGGCACTTTTAAAACATCAATTTTATATCTATGCAGTATATAGATTTGGGGGTACATGAAAACTTGTTTGGGGTGACTTCACTTTATGGTATAAACTGTGCTAAGCCATATACATGTATACAAAATAGATGCTGATAAAGGTTACCCGGGTCATTTAGTTCATGTTTCGAAATGTATGTTAGTTCAGCATGTTCAGTGAAAAATGGTGCAGTATTATTATAAGGGGACACTCTATTCTACATGTAGTTTTGATAGTGCAACCGCTTCTTTACTATAGGCTTTTATTATTAAAACTGCCTTGCGTACATTTCAAGTCTAAATTAAAGTCATTGTCTATCATTAAAAAAATACAGAGAATCCCTTGACTATTATCTAAAGTGTCATGGACGAGAAGAAAAAAAAAATTGCAAATAAAGTATCGTTGATCATTTAAAAAAAAATATATATTTTGTTAAACTCGCACGTATAAGTTGTTCTACGACCCCAGACTATTTTGCCTTTAAGCATCGGGTAGCTATTATCGAATGTTTGAAAATAGATTCATAAATATTTCAAATACCGGAAAGTCTGCCAAATATGTTAATTAGTGTAAATCAATGGTGTTCATGCAATGCTTTGTTGTTACCATGGTGATGCAATATAATACGACGCTGTAGCATATCAACTTACCACTAGTATATGGTTGTATGCCTCACCCCGACGATTATCACTGAATCAAATCTGATATAATAATATCGCTTTATCATCCCAACAAAATGAATCTAAAGCGATTTTATTTTCAATACAACATGTATACAATACACATTGAGATATATGTTGATATGCAGAAGTTGAGGCTTTTTCAGTATAGGAAGGGAACAAAGCTAGATGAACTGCACAGTTAACTTATTTGTTTGAGGGGAGGATTATATAAGAAACTGATAAATAAATACAGATACGAATTATTCAAGGGTGTAAAAAAAGAAAACATGGGGAATTTATTTCACTGCAATAAGGATAAAAGGTCTATACATCTATGTTCATATTTTCGCAAGATAGATCAAAACCAAATAGGGAGATAAGGCTCATATTTCTGCAAGAGGGGTATAATTCCAACAGGAGTATAGGTTCAAAACTTTGTAAGAGGAATATAAGTCCAAAAAGGGATATCAGGATATAGGTTCATGTTTTTGCAAGAGGGATATAAATCCAAATGGTATTTAAGGTTCATGTTTCTGCAAAGGGATATGAGTCCAGTATTAAGCATAATATGTTTGTATATACAAACCTTTCATCTTGTAGCAGACTGAAACTTTAAGAGAAGACAGCGTGAAGACAGAAAATGAGAACTAGTTTATAATATATATTTTCAAACTGTCCTTGTTGATTCTTTAATAGATAGGCTATTGATACCCACTCAATTTTAGGTTATCGATACTAGCTTTTCTCATTTCTAATAAAACAAGAACATCATACTTTAGGTGAAATAGCTTAGAGGTATAAAAGCAAATGTCATGATGCTGCGAGGTACAGTATTCGAAACCAGGTCGATGCACGAATGAACTCTTGGTGAGATATCAATCCTTATCAGGTCCCTCGGATATGAATTAAAGCGGTAGGTCCACTTGTTGCTTATTTAACCAAGTATTTCAAGCAAGTCAGCCAGGCAAAATGAAAGCATCTTTATTGTACGAACATTTAGAAACGAGATGGACAGAAAATGTAAACTGTTTTGAAAGGTTACAATAATCCAAAGAAATACGAAGAAAAATAAAGGAAAATAGAAAGTATTGTGTTCAGTGTTTATTAATTACCTAAAGCATTTAAAAACATTAAAAATATCCCGGTTGGAATTGATACTGGAAGTTTTGTTCAAAAGGCCTTTGAGAATTATTTTATATTGAAAGGGAATACATACAAAACACACACACACAAGAATAGAAATGATACATTTCAAAAGACTTACCCTTCATTTTTCTTCTTGGTGTCTCCGCATAGCAGATAGCATATAGTCAGCATAAACATCAAGAACAACACACATACAGCAATCAAGGCTAGGGAAAACAAAACATATTCAAGTTAATATCAGATGTGTTGCTTTGTCGAATTAATAATAACAAAAGATATTTATAATGCGCCATCTTCACATTGACTAATGTGCACAAAATGCAACAGAAAATACACATATATGAGACAACGTTAGAAAACACAAGTAGATCTATTAGAAAGCAATTTTGAAAATAAATTACTTTTGAGAGCGTGTTTAGAGCATTATGCACTTCAGATGTTGCGAATAGCTTCCGGCAACCGATTCCATAGGTCCAGCTTGCGCAAATGACCGACCCCCTTCACACTATTTCTTAATTTTTAGGAACACAAGCAATTTAGAAATAACATTGTTTTCTGGAGCAGATCCCAATGCATACAATTTACAGCAAGGAAGAATTTTTAAATAAGAAATATAAATGCACTTTAGATCAGAATTAATACAAGAATTAGGTTTTTGGTTTATTTTTGTAGGTCCTTCAGTAATACAGGCTAATTAGATATTGATCAAAAGAAGTTCAAGGCTGGGTTATTATGCCATCAGACGTTCATTGATCTGATAACAATGCTGTTTGATTTTTATCACGCACAACAAATGACCCTCTATTCAGTGCGGTTAACAATAGAATAGGAACACATGGAAGTGCAAACCCTACACTCACTATTGTAAGAAAGGGTCACTATTATGGTATCATCCACAACACATGTATAATAACGTAGCATCGTGATAAATAGAGGGTAACTCCACGTGCCAGCAGGAAAATCTACACAAATTATTTCAAGAGTAGTATAACCTCTTTTTAATAAAACCACATTCTTTTGTGGAACAATTAACGTAAATTTCAGTGAAGTAAATGGGAAAAGAATAGTGTTCAAAGTTAAAATCCAAAATAAACTAAACAAATCTCTGATAAAATATCCATGGTCTACTTTGTGTGCTTTGAATAATAATGCAAACTTTTTTGTGTGATTTAGTTGAACCGTATAATCACAGATGTACATTTATCAATTTCAACTTTGCTATTGGCATGGCTGAAATGCATGGACAGTAAACACCAGAAGTAAAATAAAAAGAAAATGCGGGAGGGAAATGAAAAGTGGTAAGACAAGAGATGGGATGGATGAGTAGAGAACGGGGAGGGGAAAGAGAGAGAGAGAGAGAGAGGAGGAGGGGGGGGGGGGTACAGAGAATGAGAGAAAGGGAGAGAGATAGTCACGGAGAAAAGGGGATGGGAAAAGGAGAGGGAGGGATGAGAGGGAGTAGAATAACGAGGTGGCGCAGAAAGAGAGAGGACAACAGTTAAAGAGATAAATAACGATCAAGACTAAGAGAGAAAGAGAGATAGAGATATAAAGATGAACAGAAGGTGGAGAAATAGAGGGAAAGAGAGGCCCATGGACGAACATAATGCAGGCAGCGCTTAGAAACATAGTATTAAGTGCTTTCTACCTGTTGCATATTATTTTCCCCATTATTATTTTGTTTCATTAATGTTATTATTGATATGCAGGGGGTAGGTTCATGAAAACCCTAGTCATTATAGATGCCCAATCTAAATGTGCAGCACGGGTTAAAACTATATGAGCCAATTAAGCTCTGACGGGATATTTAATTAATAATTTGATACGTGTCCTACCAACGCGACTTTGCCTGTGTTACCATGGCAGCTGCTATCATCATACCCATCAGTGAGAGATAATGCTTGTTGAGCTACTGTGAGTACCTCATTATGATTACGAGGGCACTTAACGTATTGGTACGCCTTAATTTATGTACAATGCAACGGCAAGCATAAGGCCATTTGATAACAATACATTAAGTGATGAGGTACCTTACAAAAAGGGGTGAACAAAACTAAAAGTTGTGTATAAAATAGCCAGAATTGTAATTATCTGTATGCAAATCATGTACTAAAACCAAATAAATGTATATGTTTTGTGTATAGGGTACGCTTATACATGTTTGGCATTTCTTCTGCCAATCCCCTTATTTCTCTGCTTGAATCTAACTTCCAACTCATTACCTTTATCACTGAAGTGATGTCAGTTTTCCTACGTTCATGACTAAAACAAAGTATACAGCCCGAGGTAGTTATTATATCGTCCTGTCACCTCATAGCAATTTAAGAAAAAAGCTCTCTGTTCCATCCCTTTTCCACATTTCATAAATACGTCGAAATTTCATGAAGCGAAATAATTGTATGCATTCTCACTCTCGTCCCAGAACTATTATCAAGGTTTGATGGCTTCGATGCCTAGGGCATGATACGTTTGCCTACCCCATCATTCCAATCATTTCAGAATTAAAGATAAAGGTGAGTTCTGGTAATGCGATTGCATTGTCAAAGAAAAGGTATGGAATGGATCAGAAAAAAGTTGATCATGTAGCATAAAGTATTGGTGTGTAGTGCAAGGATCTGGAGTCATCAAAATCATAATAAATTTGGCCCAGTCTTGATAAAGTAACAAGCATTGTACATATAAAGATGTTTATGGGACTACACAAATGTTGTCGGCTACTATACCTTGATTTCCTTATCTTTCTATGCTCATTACTCAGCCAGTATACATTTTCTTCCAAAATTGTTTGACACATGACATTTATTTGTAATCTTGAACATTCAGTGTAAGTTTCGTTTGATTCTGTGAGAATTCATCTTTTTTTAAACAAGAACTCAAGGTTATCTTTAACGATATGTATGAGTTGCTAACACCCCTCCTCATCATGTGGAGATACTTACAAATGAAGAGTATCGTTCGGCGGAATTCCCAGGAGTTCCATTTATTGTACACTGAATAGGAAAACATAAACAAAGACGAATAATTAATAAAACCATTATACCCCACATGGTACCCAGCACGCAATAATAACAACACTAATTACTGGAATCTCTTATTTGTGTTATACATATATAACAGCAGATGACTAACACGATAAAAAGGTGTCACGAGCAATATGATCAAGATAGATATACATTTTTTTTTTGTGGGGGGGGGGGGAGGGAGGATTTTACTCTATATTATTATAAATAATATTGGTAGATACAATTTATGTCCGTTTTTAACAGAAAGTAACGGGTGTTAGATTTGTGTATGCCAACATGTATCTAATCAACGCACTTTTAATCAAAGATTAAATGATACATATTTTTATTTAAAAAATCTTTCAATATTTCAGATTTTATTTTATTTTCGTGACAATCACATTATTGGAGATGATCAGAAACATTTAAAAGGACAAAGCAAAAATACATTTTTTGAACAAATACATTTCACTGGGGGTATCCTGAAACTGATCTTTATCATGGTTTTCTAAGATCAACTTAAGCATTTCAAAATCAAATGTAATAAATAGAAACGGTCATTTTTAACTGCGATAAAGGGAGATTGAGGTATCAACAGATATTTTGCATGATATAAATATTTTGAAAAAGAGGACATAATTTGTATGCCTCTCTACGTTGTGTTATCATTATGTCGGTCTCCATCGATTGAGACTACTTTTTATTTGTCAGGATGTAAAGCAATTGATAAATCAATAAATTCACCAGTTGCTCATTATTATTCTAATAAATGAAATGTTCATCAAATATTCACAGACGATTTAATTTTTTGACACGTAAACACCTTCATGTGTAGCTACTTTCCAAAAGTATATGTTTCATATTGTCTGTATATTTGTCTTTCTCAATAAATAGAATGCACATGTTAAATCAATACTACCATTGCTTTGTCTGTTCTGTTGGCATGGCAAAAAGGCGAGGTTACGAGCCATATTATTTAGCAAGCTCCACTCTGCAACAAGTATAGTCTGTTAAGAACGTTGAATAGGGTAATGTATGTTGTATCAGCGAAAAGTGTAACCATGGTACGGTATTGCAATTAATTTCTGTTCAGTCTTTGGATTGATTCCCGCCATAAATGGGCAGGATGCCAAGGTTGTATGGGAGTGCCGGCTGATAATAAACTATGCAGAGCCGTAATAATAATCTCCTGCTCTTGAAAGTGTATCCTTGCTTTCCCTTTATATATTTTTATATTCGATCACCGATACTATACTAAAATTTTGTCAACGTGAAATAATGTTTGTTAATGGGGGAAATTTTAAGATTTGTATCACAACTGCCAAAAACATTTGCTCATGATGACGTACTAAAGTTCATTAAACAAGGCAAAAAATATAGATTTTTGAAAAATGGAAAAGGCGTTTTTATTGTTGTGTTGTTTTGTTTTATTATTTGTTTGTTGGTTCGTTTTTTTTTACTTCTTAAAGTTTGAATACGTACCTATACACCTAGGTTCTGGATACCAGTCTCCGGACTTGGCGCATGTGGCATATTTACGGTACGGCATGAAACCGCGATCGCACTGCACTTCGACAATGTCCTGTGGTCGATACATGACGTCATCGATCACTAGACTCCCATTGGTGATGTCAACAGGTGGGCAGTAACTGTCATCTGGAAGATAAGAAGTAAAGAGGAGGAAGAAGAAGGAAGCGGAGGAGGAGGAGGAGGAGAGAAGGAAGAGGAATAAGAAGAATAGGAAGAGGAGAAGAAGATGAAGGAGAAGAAGATGGAGAAGGAGGACGTGGAAGAGGAGGAGGAGAAGAAGGGAGGAGGAGGAGGAGAAGGAGAATGAGGAGAAGGAGGAGGAGGAAGAGGAGGAGGAAAAGAAGGAGGAAGAGGAGGAGGAGGAGGAAGAGGAGGAGGAGGAGGAGGAAGAGGAGGAGGAGGAGGAGGAGAAGGAGAATGAGGAGAAGGAGGAGGAGGAAGAGGAGGAGAAAGAGGAGGAAGAGGAGGAGAAGGAGGAGGAAGAGGAGGGAGAGGAGGAGGAGGAGGAGAAGGAGAGAAGGAAGAGGAAGAAGAGGAGGAGGAGAAGATGGAGGAGAAGACGGAGAACAAGAAGAAGGACAAGGAGGGGGAGGAGAAAGAATATGAAAAATACAGAAACATTAAAATATTATGAATAACATCATTTACCACCAGAGAGACTGCCATGGGTTATGTAATGTCAACAGACATGGGCAGAAGGACAATATAAACTAACACTTGCTGGTACTAATTTGTTAGATAAGATATGTAATAAAATCTCCGATGACCAGACTAGCATTGGATCCTCCAACTTAATATTTGATATATTTTTTTATTGAATTCCATCTCATCGATCTGAAAAACTTGATTCTAAAACCTCAGATGTGATAATCCTTTACATCTGTATTAATTTTGGGGAACGCTAATAAAACAAACTAAATAGTAATTAATGCAAGACTGATTAATATGACAGTTTATCGTTCTCACCTGTGAGTGTTAACATGAACCCTCCTTCTCCTGCCGAGTCAGACTCAGACGTAAAGAGCACGACAACCTTCGAAACCCCATCCAGTACGAACTCTCCAAAGGTATCCTCGGCCACCACCTGGCGGGTCTCACCAGCATAGGTGATCACCACCTGATCACCACCATACAGACTAAGAACAGGCATCTTGATGGTCGTATAGGAGTTTCCTGAGATAGTGGCTTCCCATCGACAGGTGTAGCCAGCAGAGTATCTACCTGGGAACCCAGGTGAAACGATGCTGATGTTCTTACCCACTAACTTGCCTCCACAGCTCCCTTGGCTCACTGTCAGGGGTAACAAAAAGACAAAATGATATTATGGTGAGTCATTTCTTGGATATCACATTCAGTGAAACCTGTCTATAAAGACCACCCAAGGGAGACAAGAAAGGTGGTCTTTATAGGCAGGTGATATTTATGTACAGGTTCCTTTAGTACTTGTTTCAATTAGAAACTATTTCCAAGGGAAACAAAAAATGTGGTCCTTGTAGACAGGTGGTCTTTCTATACATGCGGTCACTAAATCAAATTTTTAACTGAACTTCTTGCTTCACCTTAATTTACAAATTCAAAACTCGTTCAAAATGATACTTTTTAATATTGACATGTGATTCTTTGATTGCTTGATTAATTCGTCGCTGTTTTCACGAAGTGACGGTAGTGAAAAAAAATTGCATTCACTTTGCGTTACGATTTTCCTCACTACCGTCACTTCGTGAAAATAGCGACGAATTGTTTGGCGATTTCAATTTAAATTTAGGTTGAGATCGCTGTAATTGTAGATTTTGAATTTAAATTGAAGTAAACGTATTTACCATCGTAGACGCTGGCTTGGGCTGAACCACCGCATATCTCTCTGTTATCCCCTGGACAAGAGACGTTACACTCATCGAAGTGGCTTCCTCCACGCATGGCTGGCTTCTCGCCATAAGTACCGCAGTCACAGGAAGATGGAGCCTGCACTGCTGCATACGGAAAGCCGTCTTTGCGGCATTGCTCGATACACGAGACAACACTGAGGTTGTCATCATCATGGGGGTGGGACTTGCCGGTGAGGGCGGGCGATCCTTCAGTCACATCTATACAGCCAAGGTAGCTGGATACTGGTAAACAAAGTAGGATTAACAACGTTTAAAACGCAATACTGGAGTTTTGTATTACAACAGAACTTAAGAGGAGAAACAGACACGGTTAAAATTTATCAGCATTGTATTCATGACCATAAGATACACATGAATTAGTTCTTATCATCCAACTTTAGAAGTGACAGCTTGTGACGGAGAAAGGGGACAGGTACATTTAGGGAATATCCTACCTTTACATGTATTAGTATTTGTATCGGTATATGGTTGACATACAGTCAAACACTCTGATTCAACTAATTTTTATTTGATTTGATGTTCTGCTAAATTCATATAAGTACACAATTTGTCGATAACAATGTTAATATAAAATACAATAAGTATTTTTCTGACAGTGAATCATAAAAAAGCAAATACAATTGTTATTTTCAAAAACGAAATATTAAACTGTCAAAAATACTAAACTTCATCAAACTTTATACAATTATTTGCAGAAGAAGGACTGTCATTGTAAGCAGCTCGCTTGAAATTAAGACAGCCCCAGACAAAACTCATGAAATAGATTAACACATGGCCGAATGGATAAGTAATTATAAAAATCACCATAAGGATGAATATGATAATTATAAGGATAATGATATGATACACGGAGTTTCCTGCTTATGCATGACTCGTTGTGGCTTCAGACCTCAGAGAAAACCAGGACGGATAAAAAAAAAAAAAATCTTTGAAACAAACCTTGGCATTGGATCTTGACAAGGCCCGCTCCCTGAAGACATTCAGCCCTCGATCGTACATCTTCATTCTGGCAATCCTCCAAAGATTCCTCGTCACCACGGCATTTCACATTCTGGTACCATACATCACCGTTCGGTGAATTGATGTTAAACGGGATTGACGAAAGAGCTGCTCCAGGGTACCCTGTTAGATACCAACAAATGTAGGTAAACTTTTCAATATTTCCAATGCCTATGACAATAATAATAATATGGATATTAATGTAGCACCGGTATCCGCCAGGCTCTGACGCCCTAGTTATAGCCGAGCTGCCAAGATAACTAGCGCTCAAGCATACCAGGTACCTATTTATACCTGGATGGAGAGTGGCAAATGTAGATGCGTCTTGCCAAAGGAATTTAGTGCCGCGGTGGGACTCGAACCTCGTACATTGGGATCTGCAGTCGGGTGACTTATGCACTAGACCACAGCACCTCTATATCAGTCTCTGTAGCCTACTTAGATCTTGCTAGATGCATAGGCCTTTACTGACACTCTTTCTACAGTTATGATCTCTCTGTTCTAATCCCTTGGTAAAATATTTTTAAACACTGATTTTGTTATGGGAAGATCAAAAACACTGTTATTTAGTTTGGGAATCAATGCACAATTAACAATGTTTTGTAGTTGATAATTCTTAATTGTTCCTTTTTGAGGGACATGTCATTGTTATTTAATAGTAAAACAACTCGTTAGGAACGACAATGCCATTCCTTTTTTAATCGTCGAATGGCCATTAAAAAAAGGTCGCTTAAAAAGACAACATAATTATGTTATGTAAATGAAGTGTTCATTTCAATACAATATAACATAAAGTGGAAGTCTCGGATCCTGAGAGGTGCAAAAAGCACCCCTCTTCGTCTAAGCCAATCCTCAGGGAATTGATCCATCAGAGGGAACAATAATCTACCTACCTAGTTGCCTACATGCTACTTGGGTAGCATTGAAGTCCCATCCTGTAGCACAGAAAGTCCCCCAGGCTGCGTTGTGGAATATCCGCAACACGCCCTGGTAGTCAGTTCCACCATCCAACAGCTGAAGTGCTCCCTCTGCATTAAATGAACAAGATGTAAGTATAGACATTTAGTTTAAACATTAGTTCACAATCGCATACGAGCACGATCGTAAGACTTAAAACAAATTAGCCTGCAAGCGACTCGGTAACATTGCCTCAGATTCTGAAACGACTGGGAAACACAGTTAAGTGCACTGTCTGTACACAAGTTCAAGTACAAGCATACTTTCACTAAAACAATGATTGTCAAGTGGCCATATATATAATATTCTATATTTAACGTAAATGTAGTTCGATTGAAAACATATGCTAACGTGTCTAATGAATCTTTAAATAGGAAGAGGTTTTTGAAAGTAGCGTAATCTTGGTTGATCAGTTTCATTCTGTCCCTGTCTCTCTCTCTCTCTCTCTCTCTCTCTTGCCCCCATCTGTCTGTCTGTCTGTCTCTGTGTGTGTCTCTCTCTTTCTCATGATAATTTTATTTACCAATTTTTATTGAAGTGTGGCATCAAGTTTGCAGTATAATTCAATTGTATTAAGTCAATATTTTACACATGTATGCAATGACATGTTTCTTCAGCTTAATTGACACAATCTAAAACACATTTGAACTAGTTTGCATTGTATCTTATATGTAAAGGTTGCCTTCATGCTGCAAATTATTGCGGGAGATAAATTGAGATAAATTGAGTTTCAGCCAAGGATAGTAGACCAATACGTAATCTTTCGTAACATAATCATATTTAATGTATACGCCCTTGTTAAGTGCCTCGTTACGAAATATTTCACTCACCCGTTACGAATAATTGCTTTGTAATAGTTACAGTGTAAGCTGCAAACATTGCGTGTTGTTAGGTAGAACAAGGCTTGTCTGACGTAGCAACAAGTAATGTTTGTAATTTGATTTATAACTATTGAGATACAATAATATATTACTTGTGAATTTATTAGCTTGTCGCTATTAAAGTAAACGTGTATAAATTTGAGTACATACACAAAATCAAAGGAGGAGAAGGGGAATTTATCCAGATTGATAGTAGAATCTGTCCTAAATCTATTTTGCTAAGCCTTTTGAATATGTTAATTGCGAGATTCATCTTGTAAAACACGGTGGTAATCCCAAACTAGGCCTCTATAGTGATTCTAGCATGTGCCGTGTTGATGATTTTCTCGTCGCCCTCATGCATAAGTTATACCAAGAGTCGTTATCGAACGAATTTGCTCTCTCTATCACCATGACGAGATCCTCATATTTTGGTATATCCATATCAAAAGCACGACTTCGCATTGAAACGAGCGACGAGGCCCTGAGAATACAAGGTAGAGCATCCGTGATGGAGCAGATACGTGACTATAATGCAAGGAGATGAAAGAAAGAAAGGGCTCAGGAGGATAGACGGATGTATGGAGGAGGAGGAGGAGGATTCCTTTGGGAAATAGGCAGCTGAATAAGAGGAGTGGAGAGGGTGGGAGAAGGGATGAAGGAGTTTAAATGGAGACGTAGGAGGTGGAAAAGAGTGAGAGAGTCGAGTGAGTTGAGTGAGTTGAGTGAGGGTGACGGATAAAAGAGGGTAAATAAAGAGGAAGTAAGTGAGCAGACGGATGCTGAGTTGGACAAAAGAGAAATGGAATGATAGGGGAAGATATATAAAAAAATGTCTACATCAAATAAAGGTCGTATAAATCAGCATAGTATTTTTGAAAAAGAAATAATGAGATCTAAAGAGAGATAGAGAAAAAGAACCTCGATATTCATATGGGGCAGGTAGACCTCAATTAAAGGAGTGGAGAGATTGAAGAATAAATGATGGAGTTTAAATAAAGCGTGGTAGACGGAAGAGTGAAGGAGTTGAATGAGTGAGGATGAGAGACGGGTGAAAGAGAAAGAATTAGAGAGTAAGTGAGTTAGAAGACTGATGAGGAGTTTGAAAGAAAATAGAGAAAGGGGAATGAATGAGAAAGTAAAAAACATGTATATTTTAATATAGTGTAATTTAAAATGTATATTCGTCTATATCAGCATGAAATGATAAAACGGTTTTTAAGCTTTATGATTAGAGTAAATCATCTCGACACGTAGGTTGCCTTGTATTATTAGAAACAGGAGATCTGTGTTTATCAGGGAGATAACAAAAAATTGTTACCAGAAGGCAGAAACAGATCAAAATCGAGAGATAAGATGGACGCTGATGTGAAGACTGCATTATCTGAACATTTCAAGCGAATAGACCTCTTCTTGAAGCGGAATTGGAAAATATTTATGAGAAACTATATTGACCGGACAAGTGAATTAGAGTTATCGATAGTTTATTTTAGTAAGAAAGGACGAAAGAAATATTTTTCATGTCAGCAAGCCAGTTGATATTCAATTTTAGTTTCCAAGATTGTCTCGAAATAACCACAATGAAATGTAAAGGTTACCCACGGATTATGATGGTGACTTATGGATGGGATTGTAGTTACGATTGATCAACGTTGAAGATAGCTCCGTTAGAGATCGTCCTGTATCGAGTAGAATGACCTTTTGGAATGATCTCTGTTGTTTGGAATGGCTTGCCTCGTAAACAAAACAAGATGGCCAATAACGTAATGGTATGCTCTAGCTAGCATATAGTACCTGTTTGAAGGAAACACGACACACGTTCTGACCGAGTATACTCCCTAGAGGTGTTATTACTGTCTCAATATTCAGACGCGATGGTGACTTTCATAATACAAGTGGTGTAGAGAGAGAGAGAGATAGGAGAGGGGTAGTAGTAGTAGTATTTATTTCCGTATAAAAACATAGTAAAATTGCATAAAATACGGTGGATAGCCCACATTCAGCTAACCCGACATGGGAAAGCTGGTCTTCCGTGGGGTCCGAAACAATTACATAAACAAAATAGAAACATAAATACATATATGAACAACAGTAAATACATTTTGAAGAAAGAAAAACAAAAAGAAGTGGGGAGGGGTCGAACTTATTGTTTATACGGGATCTCTGGATGAGGGGGGGGGGAGGGTTGTGTGTGAGAAGGCGCCTGTGTTATTGTTGTTCCTACTCTCTCTCTCTCTCTCTCTCTCTCTCGTAATATTTTTTTTGGCGATTTGGGAGTTGCTTTGCCAATGATAATTAAATAATTATGATGGTGCTTTTATCACTTCAAATTAAATACATTTTTATATTGTTTGAGAAAAAAATAATTCATGTACCTTTTTTTAGGGGTGAGGATAAGGCAGTGGTAGAATTGTCCCTTGGCACCCAAGAAAATGCTTAACAATTAAACGCTATTGTGCCAATTAAAGCAATAATAAGGGAAGTCCAGTATGGCATCAGAAGAGGCCGTTCAAATATTGGGTTAATATAAAATTGTCATAACAAGAATAAAGAGATATTTTCTACCCTTGGTTAGCCGAGAAGAATAAGAAAATGTCTGTCTTGTTGCAATATATAAATCTGCGGAAGACCACTTAATAGCTCACTCTCACTGACCCAGTACTTGGTTGGCAGCTTAGAAATACATTAAAGGTCTGTCATAGAAGACTACTGGTGGGCGAATGAATTATCTTTTCGGCCCGGGGTGCATTGAGAATGGGTTCCCTTACTGCATAAAACTGGCGCTGATTTGCGAGGCGTACGATAGTTGATGCAGATAACACATTATGCGTGTTACTCTGCAAGTAAACTACAGTATCATTAATTTGGCATTACCGTGTCCTACACGAAGCCGCATCTAAGCCGGGGGTATGTTAATCGCATCAAGGGGTTGTCGGAGCACTACCTTGCCTGTTTACAAAATATGATTTTATGCGCTGTATGAACGCTAAATACCTTCATTTATGTACACGTTAGTGGCGTCCATTAGCCGTGTCAACATTAACAAAAAACGTGCATCAATATTGATGCTGATTTATTAAGATGACAATGGAGTTTTTCTTCATCTCAATTTCTGATCTTGTTTTCATAGTCAGATCAGATTGTGTTTTGGTGATCTGACATTTGCAATAACAGAAATTACCCCGGGCTTTATTTTGTCAAAAGTAAAGGGTTTTGGTCACGGTAACAAGTGAATTTTAGGTTAGGGTTAGGGTTCAGGTTCTGGTTAGGTATAGTGTTAGGTCCAGGTTTTTTGTTGTAACGTTGTAGGGTTGAAGGTAGCATTCGGTGTAAGAAATTCATACGGAGCAATTGTCTCAGGAGTGTCTGTTGTACAGCATGTGGTTGATATGACGGAAGGAAGTATTGATAAGCCCTACATCTACATCTACTATAGATCGAGTATTGAGACCTGACGCGATTCGCGATTTCATGGAGTGCGTACCCTCTGACTTGCATGTATGTTTGCCTCCACATATTTCTAGATTTGTCTTTGTTTTTGTCATTCTCGCGCATCTCTCCCTTCTTTTTCTTTCTTGTATTCCCAGTCATTTCTTTGTTTCGTCATCTTTTCTAACATACTTGTCCTGTTACTTTTCCGGTCTGTGCGCACTAAGCAACTGTTGCACCCCATTTTCAAATTTGAAGAACGCTGATTTTTAATAAATTTGTAATTCCTAGACGTGAATTTGTTTATTTTGTATCTTCTACTGTTGTATCCTTATTTCTTCTTCCTTTATATACATATATGTATATACATAATAATTTAAATAATTTAAATAAAAAAACCTTTAGAGTCCTCTTGTACACTATGACCGATTTCAATTTTATTAATATGAAATGTATAAATGTATATGATGTATATGAAATATAACGAATGATTAAAAATTGGGAAATTCCTCTGTCACGGTTAAGAAAATAACACTCAAAGAAGTTGAAATGAGAGTTCCCATTCACTATTATCGTACGGGACACAATGCACGGAATCAGTCGATGAAAAAGAAAAGCATTTCATGACATATGACAAGTAATACCAACTCTAACGATTGCTTAGCAACAACTAGCCTGATCAGAAAAGCTTCATCTGTTTATGACACTAGGGAAAGACAATGCGGTCTCTGGAAATAAATGAGCGAGTCGTTATGATCCGTATCGAGTATCTCATTAAGACCTCGCTTTAATTACTTTACAAGTAGCTAATTTCGAAGTTACTCTATGGACTTCACCGATTATTTGACCAAAAGTAGGTCTTTTCTAATCTGAAAAAGCTAGGTTATTATTTCCCAAAGGAACTTTACTAGTGGAAAAAACTGAAACAGAACCCCTCACACGGCTATATATATATTTAAAAAAAAACCCATAAAATGCTAGCTTTTTTATTTCCCAAAGGAACATTACTATCAAAAAAAGAAATGAATGAAACAGAACCCCTCACACAGCTATATATTTTTAAAAAACCCATAAAAGTCTGAAGTGTATAGACTAATATTGTTTGTATCTAGGACTTGTATCTTCTTTCCCTTAAAGGCTTGCGCGAAGGCTACAGCCGGTGGCTTCATACATTATTAACCTTGCTAACAATTTGTTCCCGGCCACTGACTTCTAGCTACTCCAACTCACCAGATGAGCTATTTAAAGGGATGCGGTGAGCAGTGCACGATACCATCAAACCGAGGACCCGTCAGTGTGTGAATAGCCACTGGAATTCAGACCAATCGTGATAGTTCATTCATTCATCCAATTTCTCATTCACTTAATCATTACATTTCATACATTCATTCATTCATTCCTTCCTTCATTCATTCATTTTTTTTTCTTTCTTTAAAGTATGATTGACCTCGATACAAAAATTCTTGCCAATGCACATTCTTGTATAAAACGATTGTTTACAGCAATATGCATGTATTTCATGGAGACATTACATAAGAATGCTTTGAAACAGTTCTAACATACTTTGTGTGTGTGTACAACCTCTAGCTTCCAATCGAAATAAAACAATTACAGGGTATGGCATACAAGGAAATCCTCTATAGTATGCAATGGGATTAACTCTTAGTTTTCTGTCAGAAATAATTAATGGTAGGAAAGGGTCTACAGTGTTACTTTTTACATTATCATAAAATATTCGTGCATTTGCATTGGCAACACTCCCCTAAAAAAAGCGAACAAAGAATCTAATTAAAACAACAAACAAATAATCAAATACTCGTAATGTAGATGCACGTTGTCGACGATTCAATGACTGTTTGAATACATGTGGTTTCTATCTTATTATCATCATTATATTTTTTTTGAGAGAGAAAGATGCTCAGCGCAGTTCCTATAATCATTAGTACAGATTATCAAATCGCATCCTGGAGGACATGATTTAATGCTATGTTTTCAAAGATAAGAACTTTGATAACGAAATGACTTATAAATTCCGTCGGGAAAGAACTCAATTATACTTATATCAGAAAGTAGGGCAAGCAAGACAGAGTTAATGGAAAATTGGGTGCATAGAGCACGCGAAACAACTCGTGCCGCTTACACAATTCTTGTTATTCATTCACTCTCCAGTGGTAACCTTCGCCTTCTTTTACAATTCGTAGCTTCTAATGTAGCCGCGGGTTATTAACTTATTCCATTCCATTATCACATCCTGTACATTATCTCCTCCAACCAAGGCCATTCCGTTATCAGAAATTGTGACGATATTGGATACAAAATAGATACATTGAAATATTGGGTACATGTACGGCATATTGGCGGAAAATGCCAACTTTGTCGACATGTCTGCAGTGTCTCAAACATTTTTGTAAAAGCGTCAGGATGACGATAATAAAAGCTTGTTGTAATAAAATTGTAGCAAAGTACAGCTCTGCCAGTGTCCCCCGCCGGTACCGACATTATTTCTCTCCCCTCCCTATCACCCCCCCTCTCTCTCTCTCTTTCTCTTCCACTCTCATCCTCTTTCTATTTCTTTAACTATCTCTCTTTCCCTCCCTCTCTCTCCCCGTCTAACTCTTTTACTCTCCCTCTCTGTCTTTTGTTTTCTCCCCCTTCTCTCTCTCTCTCTCTCTCTCTCACACACACACACACACACACACACACACACACACACATACACACACACGCACACCCACTCTCTCTCTCTCCCTTCTCTATTTTCCTCTGTATCTACCCCCTCTCCGTAATATATATATATTAATCAAGAAAACGAAAAGTGCCACAAACCCTACCATACGATATCACTAAAAAGCAGATATGAACTATATTCCCCAGTTTTCAATGACATCAAAAGCAGTGAGAAAATATTTCATCAACGTATACGAGACATATGATTTAGTTTCTTCGTAGGGGTTTATGGACGAGCTATAGCCACCGAGCATAGATATAACGAAGTGGAAGGTAATAAATTCACAATCCTATAATGAAATCCACCGATATGTATAGTGCTCTACCAGAGGAGCCACAGAGCGCATAAAAACTGCCTCATTGAATTACATGATCTCAATCTCAGTACCTCTCTCTCTCCCCCTCTCCCCCCTCTCTCTCTCTCTCTCTTTCTCTCTATCTCTGTCTCTCTCTCTCTTTCAGTATCATCTAAATTGGTGTATAAGGCCTTCCAAACCATATTTCCATTAACGTCCAGAGTTTTATCCAGATAAAATGACCTCTCCCTCAAAACAATAAGATAAATATCCGTACATGCATATGCACTGTTTGCTATCTTCACTTGATTGGAAATGTATACTGTTCTTTTATGAGTAAAATCTACCAATATAAAGCTGCAAGTCATTCCTTTTATCAGTGCTCATATTTTTTGGTCTCTATACTGCCATATTTTTCAATGAATTTAGTTAGTTTGTGAATGCATACTGATTTTCCTTTTCGATGAGCCGATTTTTTATTTCAACACTATTATGACGACTCCTTTTAAACAGAATTTTATCATACAATCCTGCGATACTAATGTTCAAATAAGGTTGGCTCTGTTTTTATGTATTTACTATTGCACTACTGTACGACAACCTTATACTTTCATGAATGCAAATACATTTCAGCATCCTTTATTATATAATTAAATTAGTATCGCGTATCTAAAAGGGGGAAGTCTATACGTACAATCCACTCAAAATGATTAATATATATTCATAGATCTGGTAATTATGATAGCGAGCATTCCTTATTGATATGAGATAGTTCTAAAGAATTGATTGAATCTCAATTACTTAGTCTCCAGGTTTCTTAGGGGGGAATCAAGGGGGAAACAGACTAATTAGAATGGAAGGATCCATATTACTTTGGATTTGGTTAAAGGTATCTCATTCATATGCGATGCATGTCAGGTGCAGCTTGCACTCAACCGCGGAGAGCTAAGTGCATGGAAGCACGGTTCCTGGTCATTCCTCTCAATTTAAACATCATCTTGCGCTTTTCATTCTTGAAACATTTTGGCATTCCTAAAAATGATGATAATAACGTTATTGAGATTTACGGGATATAAATGTTTTTCATGATTTCATTCATTTAGTGATATGAGATTGATATAAAAACATATAATGTCCGATGTTTAGTATGTTTGCATTATTATTGCTCCATACTTGTATTCAGACACTGAACAGATATAGGAGATGTCTAGAAGTATTAAATGTGACATATTCTAAATATTTGTTAGATTATGTTTGTATTGTATATTAAGAACATGCCCGCTTTGTTTATGCCTACGAGCTTAGAAGCAAAACTATTCACACTGACTTAAATTTGGTAAAAGAAAAATCAGAGAAGAAATATATTAGACAGCATCGAATCATGGAGTTAAAGCTATCAACATTATGAGCAGTAGCCTATACGCAAAACCCAATATTATTTTGATTGATATTTTGTGTGCACGAAGTTTACGATTAATGACGTACACATTGATTATTTCTATAAATTAGTTAATAAAAAGACAGACATTCTACTGATGTGTCTGTACTCATGACATTATATACATGTATATCGTTGGGAGGAAGTTATGAAATGCTATACTACAAACTAATGAAAAAATTAAAAAAGGACAATTCTTAGACAGAAACAAATATCATATCATGAAGTTGACGTGTAAATATCCATCTCGTTGGCAGTAGTGGGCAAAACTAATGCCACCAATATCATGGAAACATTAAATGATGAACATTTAGACAGAAACAGACACTTGAATAACATTTTCCTGTGGAAGTATCGACTGAGTGCCTGATGACTGAGACTGCATGCATGCTCCCTCTATCTCGATTGTTTACCTCCTTCAGGCAACCTTCTCATTTGCATATCGTCTCATTTACATGGATGCGTTTCCCCAAAAGGTTAACGCCCCGGTGCATTGCTCTGCGAATACTCACTCGTTATATGCTTAGGGATAAAGAGGTCAGTCAGCATGCTGCTAACACGTTTGGTTGACCCTATGCCATGTATGCAGTAAACCAAAACACCGCCGACCTACCTAATGTTCTGTATAATCATTCCTAGAGAGTAACAATGACTAGCTACATATTTATGCCGTAAAAACCGTGTTTCTTCTACTCAAAGGTACTACAAACAAAAATCCCGCTATATATCACTAAATACATATGATAGTTCTGTTTCATTTGTTGAGTACAAATGATATAATAATTCAAAATACTGTACTCAAATTGTATGCTTGGAGATAAAAAAAAGTCGTTCAGTTTAATTGACCCTTGCAGCCAACTAAAATAACTGCTTAATGACTTGTATAATCATATCTACAGAATTGCAATGGCTAGCTTCGCACTTCTGCGTCAAAGGGTTTTGTTTTTCTTAAGTGTGCTCTAAAAAAGGAAACTATCAACATCGATGGCATTTCTGTCTCACTTATCCCACATAAATGAAGGAATTACAAAACAGGGATGCAGCATTGGTTGTCATACTTGGTCTGTGTAGTTCATTGCATTTTAAAGTCCATGACACTTTTAATACGCCAGGAATACTGGACGAGATGACGAGTTCCGTCCTACATTTGATTTTGTATTGACATAGTGCTCCGTGAATATTTACCTTCAGTAATGTGTCTCAACGAGGCAAATGGATAAAAGGTTGGATTGAACAGAGAGGCATTTACGTGCCTCTATTAATGGACTGCCTTTCTCATTTTAATACCCCAACCATGCCAACCCATTTGTGATTGGATGTGGGATTTAGAGTAATCATCGCCTGGGTTCTAAATGAAGACAGTCAATTGAAAGCCCTCAATGAAAACAGTTTGTTTTGCACATTAAGCCCACCTGCAGAAGGAGGTACGTATGGGAAAGTGATGAGATCGATGATCTCTATAACACAAATCATGAATCAACTCTGAATACCTTAATGCATTTTCAATAAAGAGTAAAAATCTGCCGACTGAGAAAATCACAGCTGTCATTCATAATTTTTTAAATGTTGAGTCACAGGGATTTTAAAATATATATTGTTAATCAGATTTTTTATATTTTAGGGAACATCTTATGACCTAACCAAACATATGAATGGCTTTACAATAGAATAAAAAAGAAGAAGATTATAACATCATTATTATCACTATGACACTATTGGTATTTAATTCCAACTTGCCTTTAGATTTGTAATGAAAAGTCAATATTCCCAGATAAGCATGGAAATGACACCCCTAAATAGTATACATTGTTAAGTTGAGAGATACAACATGAATAAGACTAAAATGACTGTAATATGTGAATACCCTATCAAAAAATTTACACGATAGGTTAAGGCTAATGAAACTGAATCTGACAATTAGGCTCATATATTACAATTCTGTGCATTATGAGATATTATTATCCCTCACTCCAATCCTGCTGATTGTATGTAAAATGTATAACCTTAACTTAAACTCATTCTAGCTTGGTGTTTGGTAATCAGGAGGAAGAAGATGATGTAAAGAAACAAAATTAAGAAGGAGAAGAAAAGAAGAAGAAGAAGAAGAAGAAGAAGAAGAAGAAGAAGAGAGTATTTGCAACTTAAAATGAAAAGAAAATATCCTACAAAATTTTCATATTACAGTTATTACAATCCTTGATCACATTTGATTCGCATAACACTATGTTTATCTTCTTCAGTGATGCAAGTAAAGTGCAAGACAATGTTCTTGCCTCCATCCCGCCATTTACAGCATGTTGCATGTGTGATGAGTGCATGCTTCATCATCTCGACATATGTTTATTGAAATACCTTACAAATGTGTTTAAAAGGTCACCGCCTTATGTTTATGTAAGCTAGCTGACACCCCATCTACATGTCATAACGATTTGATATACGATGACACCGTAGTGTAATGAATAGGTAGGTTGGATATAATCTGACAGGCGATTGACTTCTCTCTGCGCGTCCTGCTTTTCATAGTGGAATCGTTGAACTTGACGTGCACATAATTATGAAATGAATTTTGAAAGTAAGTAAAACTCGATGTAATTTAATGATAACAGATAAAATTTAAAATGGTGATATGAAAAGAATATTTGATGCAAGAAGAGGAAATATTTATTTGATTTCAAATACCTGGAGTAGAGATAATATAATCTTTCTTGGTAAAAAACATTATTTTTATTAATTTTGTATTTCTGAATAATATTAATATGGATATCGTTTTTTGAAAGGCGATTCATAATATATAACAGCACCTGAATAAATCAGAGAAGCGAGTTCAGAAAAGAATGGTGTTTCTTTTTCATTTTTTGGGGGTGTTTTTTGTCCATGTTTTTGTAATTAGACTCCGGATCCTTCATCTCCACCTACCCCACTTCCCTTCAAGAAACAAAAACACGAGTCGAGAGAACAAAGCAACTAATGCACACACACATAAAAACACTACCAAGCCTATAAATGATTTTTGAGCTCTAGCACGTTCATGTCGTGTGGTGTATATTACACATAGTTTCCATGACAATGGCACACCTGAATCAGAAATGTTAGCAAGGAACTAAAGAAGAAGAAGACAAAAAGGAATAATGCTTTCGTATGAAGATATGAATGCCCCTTTTCAAATTATTCGCTTTGCTCAGTGACGTTGCCATTGGCGTTAGACGTTTGGTTTCCAATTGATAATATTAAATGATTCTAATAGCATACACATGTGTTGATGTATGCAATAATTTATAAACAATTAATAAAGTGATCACTCATTATCGGTATGCAATATTGCATTTCCAGAAAAATAGTTGTAGGCGATAGGATGACGAGTTGAACCTGTTTTAGTGTGATAATGACTTGTGACATACTCGTTTAATGGGTAGATAGAGAGAGAGATAGAAATAGAAAGAGTAAAGTGTTTGTGTATGTGTGGGTGGGTGGTGTATGTGTTTGTGGGTGTGTGTGCATGTATATGGGTGAGAGAGAGAGAGAGAGTATGCGATGTAGTGATAGACGGAAAGGGAGAGATAGAGAGAGAAGGGCGAGAGAAAGGGGAGATGAGTGAGTGTGTGTGTGTGAGGGACGTTATGTGTGTGTGTGTGGGTGAGAGAAAGAGAGAGTGTGAGAGGTAGTGAGAGATGGAGAGGGAGAGAGAGAGGAGGAGGAGAGAAAGGGGAGGAGAGTGAGTGTGTGTGCGGGCGTGTGTGTGTGTGTGTGTGTGAGAGAGAGAGAGAAAGAGAGAGAGAGAGAGAGAGAGAGAGAGAGACTGGGTGAGGTATAGCATCACATCGAGCAATTAAGAGCTTGATGGTTTTGTGATGACTTCACTGAGCCATGTAATAGATATACCAAGCCAGGTTTCTACCAGGGTTCAATCATCATAGTATCCTCCCTATCGTTTTCACCAAGGACATGTCAACATCCACTTGTGGGAAGGAGTACAGGGCTCTGCTGCACAAAAATTACCATTGATGGTAACTTTGCCATCAATGGTAACTATCATGGAAACCTTGATTTCGATTGGCTATTGCGCCCTGTTACCATGGTAGTTGCCATTGATGGTGAAGTTACCATTAATGGTTAGTTTTGTGCAAAAGGGCCCAGATGTGTTTGTGATTCTTCAGAGTTTGACTTTGTTCATAAAGGCAAAGACAATGTGATCATAAGCAAGTTATGGAGTCACATGTTCTACGAGAAAGATCATTCATTCATTTCACACGTATCTTGAAATAGTTTATATGTGATGTTTCTTATTTTATATGTAACACTGTCGTTTTAACTGGAATTTTTCTTCTGTTCCTCTCTCTCTCTTTCTTTTCATATGTTTGGTCTCTCTTCATCTTTCCTTCTCAGACTCATTTTGTTCACCACACGGCTTTACATTTCTCTCTATATCTAAAGAATTGAATTCCTTGTGAAAAATAGTGATAGTAAATATGTTAAAACAACTCTAGTATAGTCTAAATGGAATTTTACAAAAGAGGATATGAAGTTATGTACTTTATTTCCAATTCATTAAAAAAATGTAAACCGAATTGTAGTCAAGAGTATATAGATTTCTGTATACTTTTTCAGCATTAAACGTTTTAGTAATAGACTGAAGAAAAAATGAATTATATTACAAAGATATATGCTGATATAAAAATGTTGCTCATCCCTTTCTGTATAACCGAGAATATAAAGTGAGGAGAAGCATTGATAGATTCAGGGCAGTCCGAAATGTGAGATGTAGATGATATATGAGGCGTCAACGTTTCTAAACACTCGAGACTCATTTCCATTACCAACCACCTAAATCATAATATATACACACACAGAGGAACTGCGCTGCGAGAAACACCGAAACTACTAGTAATAAATAACAATTCCGTACTATTTTCCCATGGGATCCTCATTAGTATTACTACAGAGTTAATTGCTAAGCCCTGCAAATTACCCATAGCCACGAACTTTTTTTGTATACAGTTGGTGGAAAAGGACAGATATCACCAAAAAGAAATATGCCAAATATGTAAGCACCGAACAAGGATGGAACCCAGTGTCATTAGAATAAAAATTGAGAGCATTCCCCCAATACAACACAGTGCATCCACAGATTAAAGGGATCGTTTAACAATGTTAAATCTGAGATGCACGGCCCTACTTGTATGGTATAATATTGAAGCCCTAAAAAAAATCGCAATAAAAAACAATCAAAATGATCAACGAGTGCCTCAAAAAAGTTAAAATCGGTGAGTGACCGGTTTTACCATACTCATTTCCCCCAATAAACTGTTGTGTTATGAAAACCGTTTGGCAAACCCAAAATTTGGTTTCGATTTCCAATCATAAATATCTTAATAATCAGACAGGCGATCGGCTTGTAAAAGTCATGGGGTTCCTGACTGACCTAAAGGTTTATTATTATCATTGCAGCATGAGCTAAATCCAGGATTTTGTTTCAGAATCTGAGACAAAGTTACCGGATCCGATGCACATTGTCAACTACCCTTCTGAACACACCCTTTATTATGATAGCTTTCCTTCTTTGGCCGCATAAATGCTTCCACGATGCGAATATTCATTGCAACAGGCGATATTTGTTCTGTCTTTCACAATCTCCTAAAGGGTTCGGACTTTCGTATGAATAAAAGAATGTCGAACATACTTCAGATACTAGCCGTGGTTATCATGTTTTTACATATACAATAATTGTTATTATTTTTTATTTCAGACAATAACTTTGCACAATTGAGGTCACGTCATGGTATTAGGACTAGTCACGTAAAATTATACATACATTGGTATGGTATACTTTGATCTCCTTTAAAGAGACTATTTTGGTTAGAGTTTATATTACTCATGAGCAGTGAAGCATTATAACTAATCTGAAATAGATGATGGTAGTGCAATGCGATAAATGGTAAATTGGTATGGATTGTAATGAGTTATTACCAGGCTATTATTATCGAGCTGATGAATCTGATGGAATATATTATGATTTTATTCTACATCATTTTGCAACGATCCTCATTATAATATTACCAATGTAATTGTTAAAGGAAATAACTTATCCATCCATATGTAGTTGCTTAGAAAAGGGTTTCCGTAGTCATGAAACCTGAATATACAATTTCATTTTATTATTGAAGGGCAAAAGCATGTAACTGAAAACAACTCTCCAAATAAAAACAAACAAAGAAGTAAACAATCAAACAAACGCTTCGATGTGTATTTTATGATACGTCAAAAAGTAAAGGGGCAAGTTTTTCCATCTCAAGATATTTGAAAAAAACTTCGATTGCATCATGTGGCAAACCCCTCCATGTAACGTGTTCGTATAGTTGATTTGTTTTGTTAACAAATCGCCCCACAACATAGAACGTTCAACAAAAACAATAGAGACATGGTCAAATATCTTTAGTTAGACTATGTACATGTATGCAGGATCGATATATTGTATGGAGGCTGCATCATGGTGAATGCATATACAAACCTCTCTACCAGTCGACCCATGAGGTCTATGTAAACTTGATTAGGCGGGCATGCAGCTGTTAAATCCATCCTCTCATAGCAGTTGATTAACTTAGTATATCTTCATTGTATTACCAGCACCAAGCTAAGGTTCTTCTATTACACTCAATGCAGTGAAGGTCTGCCTCCATCGTACAAAGAGTACTCCACGTGTGAGTAGTAATATAAACATGTGTTTTATCACACCGTGGTTAACAAGGCATAAAACATGCATTATTTATTTAAGCGACCAATGTCATACGCACTGGCGTATGCGCATGCGCAGTAAATGAGTGGTTCTGTTCTTCGAGCAAATGCAAACAAACCTGTTATCAGTGATGTCTCACAAATTAAATAATCATACATATAAATAGATAGTAAGTAAGTGAAGGAATAAACAGACACACGGATGAATAATGAATGAATAGATAAATAAATGACTGAAAAAATAAGAAAAAAATGATAAATGTGGGAAATAATGCACAAAATAATGCCTAAGTTTATATTCTAACTTTTGAACTACAGAAAACGAATTATACAAGCAGTATGCGACAATATGCATTGCCACAAAATGAATTTGCCGAGCTAGCTTTAACTAGTGATGCAGTAAATATATGACCTCGTAAAATATTGACCACTTAAATATGTACTTCATATAATGGGTTCAAACTACTTACAGTGTTATAATGCTGGTATTATTAATCCATGATATGTTTTGTTGTATTTCAACATCATTAGGTGGGGAGCATCTTATTATCATTTCCAACTTAACTAGTCCTCGAACTACGATAACTACATGAACAACTAAGTGATTTAACAAAATCATTTCATGTCCTCTGTTGAATCCAATGACCAGGGTAATAATATACTTATCTGTAAAGAGCTTTGAGAGGGCCTTCGGTCCTGAAAAGCGCTATATAAGAACGAGCTATTATTATTATTAGAATCATATTATAGTTCTTGTTCACATAAAGGAAAATAAACCGAACTGAACTACAGTCAAACCTGCCTATAAAGGCCACACAGGGGAAAGAGCAACAACGGCTACTGTAGGCAGGTTCTACAACACACATTCTTTAACTCTAGGCAAATACATTACATGGTCACTATACGATTTCTTTTTAGTCCAACCTGTCTTAATAAAAACCTCCCTATAAAGACCACATATCTACAATGACCACTGTTTCTGTTTCCATTGGGAGGCCTTTATAGGCAGGTTTGACTGTCCAGTCGTCTATTATACATTGGCCTGGATTGTCTGCATATTGTAAAAAAAGATACATGCTCTGTTAAATTATGGACACGACTGCGGGAGGCCAATAAAGTCACGTGATATAGTAGCCTGCACAGATGAGTGTGAGTTTGTTAGGATGCTAGCTGTCTCCCTGATTTCCATATAATTGACATACTGACACATATTAAGCGACGTCCCTCCTATAGGGAGTGCTAATAGAAAATAGTGTAGACGTTAGACATAGAGAGAGAGAGAGAGAGAGAGAGAAGGGAGTGAGAGAGAGAGAGAGAGATAGAGAGAGCGAGAGATAGAGGGTAGGATCGAGAGAAGAAGAGAAACAGCCACGCTGATTCGCGGGTAAAACCATGGACCTAGTAGGTCCATGGTAAAACTAGGCCAAAGAGTAAATTTAGGCCTTCTAATCATTCCCAGAAAGAGAGAGAGAGACAGAGAGAGAGAGACAGAAAGAAAGAGAGGGAGAGAGTGAGAGAGAGAGAGTGAGAGAGAGACAGAGAGAGAGAGAGAGAGAGAGAGAGAGAGAGAGTGTTAGACGACGGTTTTTAGTACATTCGCTTTAGGTCGTTGATAATTTTTTTCCATTTATTGGTTACATTTCTTGAAAAAAGACAAATCCAAAAAACACCAAACAAGCGAATTATAATATAGCTATCTAGAATTAAGGAAATCCTTTGCACACAAGAGAGAGAGAGAGAGAGAGAGAGAGAGAGAGAGAGGGAGAGAGAGAGCGAGTTAGTAGCATTCGATGCAAAATAATTCACACTAAATTCATTTTATAAAGATATTGAAAGAGGCCTTTTCCAAAAGCAATTTAATTTACTGTAATGGACTTCAAGGTCATCAAGCTACATGTACATAATGGTTTTCGTCAAACTACAATTTAAATGGTGAGATGTTCTGCAGTACAAGGGTGTAAACTAATGTGTATTCGGGTTTTATGGTCATGATTCCTTGAAAAGAATTCAAATGAATTTGTAAAGTTCAAGTTTTTTGTTTGTTTGCAATACATTGATATACCATGAGCTGACGTCAAAAGAATCGTAATTTGTAGCAAATGCTTATTTTTTGAGCGATCGTGACGGGTGGATTTTGTTGTTGTTGAACAACAGCATAAAGATTTGTCCAATTATTTGTGATTATTACAATGAAAAATAAAACGCGAATAACAATCCTGCAATGAAAAATGGGAAATTATTCGAAAAAAGACATCTGGTTTGATTGATTAATTATGTATGTAATTTTATTCTGTGCAAAACTTCAATACTCATATTCATACGAACGCTGTGCCTCTGGAGATTTTTAATACGTCAACTTTAATATTGAAGAAGATACTGAACTCGAGGTCCCTGAACAAATAGAGAAGCCAACTATCTTAAACCTCAACATCACGTGATTAGAATTGGTTGGGGAGCGTTTGGGGTTTTTCATTTTGTCATTGCATTATTGATAGTCTCTGGGTGGATGGGTTGCCATGGTTTCGAGGTTAGGTAGAGGACGATATGGAGGAGAGCAGATGCATCTATTGGCGCCTATCATAATTTTTTTTTTAAACCACAAAAATCAAAGGAAATGTCACGGAGTTTTATGTATAATTTTGTCTTGATCTATTGTTGACGCTTTCTGTCGATCTAAATAAGAAACATGATAATACATTTATATAGGCCTACATGTAAAGGTAAGTTAGTTTTAGTCTGCCATTCTGGGTCTCTTTCTCCTTATCTTTCTCTCTCTCTCTTGTTATATCTCACTCTCATTCACTCTTTTAACGCATCTATTTATCCTCTCCTTTATCATTCAAGTATCCAATTCCCACCCCTTCTCTTTCTCATTCTATATCTCACTTTCATTCATTGTATCAACTCATGTATCCATCCCCTCCCCTCTATCTTTCTATCTCCCATATCTCTTCTACACACCTTCTTTCTCCCTCTCGTTAAATACTTTTTTGAATAAAAATAAAACCAAAACTACGGCCATACATCTATGTTTATACTGGATCGGGGAATACAAGAGGTAATGAAAGATTCCATGGTAAATCATTTTTTCTCTCTTCTTCGTATTATCGCCTTTTGGAAATATATATATGCAGCAAATACTTTTGACTACAATGAGTGGTTGACTAAAAAGGAGAAACCAAAACATCAGGTTTTCAGCTTTATTCATATAATATTTCATTTTTGAATTCTTATTAAAAAGTGTTAAAAGTTATTCAGACAGTTGTAATTGTTTTTTTTAAAGAATATATCGACCTGCGGCTCTGGTATAATGTTATGTTGTATACTTTTGTAAAGAATAATGTTAAATCCTATTAATTTCATCTTTGAATGTATTCTCGTATAAAGCTGTATGTAATAATTGTTTTAACATTGTTATGTGCTTTCATTGTAAACTGATTGTGATTGACCTCTTGAGCTGCCATTCTCAGTATTCTCAATTAATCATTCAATTCCATTCAATGCAATGATGTTGTTTACAATCATGACAATCGTGTATAACTAGCTTGATATCTTAATTGACATGACTTGGATGGGAGATGGATGGGACTCACTTTGAAAGAATATAGATGAATAAGACAGCACACTAACATCCATTGGTAATGAATTGAATGCAAGTAGGTTATTATTTTTTATCATAGCTTTTGACACCATGTAGATGTAATTTTTAAATGTAGCTATGCAGAGGTGCTGGAACATACAATAGTCCATTCTGACTTAGTTTAGTTTTAGTAATGAATATATATAAATGCACTTAATGGTAGGGTAAGTATACTATTAACATGGTTGAATTCATTGTATGGCATAAATTATATATGAATATTGCATGAACATGAAAACAACAAGCTCAAACCCTTTCAACAACGTATACATGAGAAAGGAGATGTTACATGAAATCACGTGACAAGAAAACGCCAGCAATAAGTCCGATAGATTTGCAGCTCTTGATGATTTTATTTGAAATAGTACATGTATTTTATATTCTTTTTCAACGCTTTTGTTGTCAAATCTTTTTCCTTTTCTTCAGATATCACAATTGCGATTTGAGGTTTTTGAACTCTATCACATGCATGTTCATCGCGAACAGGAGGGAGATGGAGAGGCTGAAAGTACCACTGAATTTCTTAAATTAGAAAGTGTTGGTATGAACTGAAATGGAACTAATGGCCGAGCGCAAATCAACCGTCTCTGACAATTTTATTGCAAACAACGTTTTTATCTTCAAAATTTACCCGTGGGGATGGAGGGTAGAAAAGGTGTTGGCAAACTGATGTGTTCTTAAAATACGAGATTATCCAAAATTTAACTTTCAAGTGTAATATATATATATATTCATATTGGTACGTACAATTCATAGGCCTATATATTCATGTGCTAAATATCATGACTACGCAAACTAGTCTAATTTCTAAAATTTTGAAATTTTCCTCAAAGAGGATTTTGTAAAAACTTTATTGTTTTTGCACCTTTCTGCGTTTCTTCTTCTTCTTCTCTATAGTGGATTGCCGAAAGTTGACGGACATGTCTATTCACACGTTTTATGTTGTTTTATTTTCCGACCAGCTCTGCATTGATATAAAGAAACGTATCATGGAGGAAATTACTTGTGATATATCTTTTGGTCTTTAATTTATTTTTTCCCTACATTTAACGTCCAAACATATGTATTCTCCATACTGGGATGAATAAGTATACTATAAATGTAGAACGTTTAGACGGGCTGAAATAGAAAATAATAACAATTGTAGGCTATAGGCAAATAATATTAATACTATTTAATGGTTGTTGAATGGACGAGGTCGTGTCAAGTTACATTTAGGATAAGAAGGACACTAGATGCCTAGAGGAAAAATCCAGCTAACTGTCAATCCCACTAAGTGAGCCAATGGGTCATTTCGAGATGTTTGAATAATATGGCAGTATACCGTAAGTGGGTTTATTTGTGATGTATGGGTAGTCAATGCGTACAGTGCTGAGATCCCCATCGCATTATGTGAGCAAGTATTCCCGGGCGAATGCTGCGTTTTGAGGCCGAAGACGCTCACCCATATTAGATGTCAGCTACAGTGCGCATAATCGTCACTATTGATCGGCTGGTGTTCGGATCTTCAGGTCAAACGGAAAACTCACCTTCTACGCCGGCATAGCACGTCTGACTATTCACTACGTGGTGTTTTATTCACATTTTCATGTTAAAATGTTAGACTGGTGTGCGTATGTGTGTGTGTGTGCGCGCGCGTGTGTGTTGTGTGCGTCGGTGTGTGTGAGCGAGAGAGAGAAATAGAGAGAGAGGAAGAGAAAGAGAGAGAGAGGGAGAGAAAGAGAGAGAGAAATAGAGAAATAGAGAAAGAGAAGGCGAGAGAAAAAGAGGGAGAGAGAATGGATAGAGAGAGAGATATAGTCACGAGTGGGGGGAAAAGATGGAGATGGAGAAGGATGGAGGGACAGACTGAGCAAAAGAGATACAAAACAAGGAGTAGGGAAAATGGAAGAGGTTGGGAGTGAGAATAGGAGAAAGGGAGAACAAACGACTCCACAATTTTTACTTCCAGATAAAGAAACGCATTGAGGTTATAGAAAAACAGGGATGACTTTCATAAACAAAAGATAAATGAGCATGCTGTGCTAAGAAGGACTTTGCTGCCATATCACCTGAATAATAATCATTACACTTTCCCTCATCATAGCGCATCACCGTTTACCCGTGGAATAGTCTCTGTGACATTTCCCTGCATGGGTTTACCAAAAAAACACCTGTTGGTGTACATCTTTATCTGTTCATCTATGTATTATGATCACTAACCGTGCTTACATTATTCGAGATGAAAGTTCCTCCATTATCGTTTTCCTCCTTTATTTTCAGGAGTGTGATTTTTAAGCCCTTTCTGTGTCCGATAAATCTCCATGTTTTTAATCATAACTTTGATAGAAAATACATGAATTGAAAAGAGATTTTAAAAAATGGGGGCAGATGAAAATACTGAAGGTGTACAAGGAATGTGTGTAAACAATAGTAAATAAGGAAATATTATATAAAATGTGGCACATAGGAAAGAGGAATGAAGGGATTGGATATATGCCAAACTTGGTAATATTCATGAACTCTTTAAGATGATGGCACGTTGTCATTTTGTTGCCAAATAATTATGGAGAAAACTAAAAGATTCACCAAGTATCTTAGGTGTAGGAACCAGTTCACAACTTATGATCAAACTGATACAACAATGCAAGGTATTTATATCGTTAAAGTGGCTGGTAGCTTTAAAACCCATGTCTATTGTGTCCATCAGGGACACCACTGAAACATAATATCGTCCATTCTTAGCACCTTGAATGGAGGTTGAATCACTGCATGTAACGCGAGAAACGTTCTGACATAGGAGTTGTTTCTGGGTCTTTATTCATGTGAAAAGGGCAATTATACTGCTCATGTAAACAGGCAACACGAGTGTGTTTGATATACACAAACTTGAATGTCGAGAGCATAATTACACTTTATAATAACACAACCGAAAATGTTGAAAGGAAAGAGAGACGATAACTATTATTGGTACTGCGTATTATCTTTTTCCGGACAATAAAGGAAAGGGTTATGAATATTTTCTTTCTACATCTACAAAGACGATAACAAACAAAATGACTGATCTGCCTACTTTTTCTTCGTTCGCACTGATTGATCATTTGTCAGCCAATGAATCTGTCTGAGTTAGCATTAATGAGGCAAGCATGAGCCATTGATTCTACCTGCGTTCACACTGCTTATTAACCCGAGGAGGCAAGAATGAACATACCTGTATTCACTGAGGAGTAACCCATATGAGCCAAAGGGCTCGGTTCATACTACCTATTTTAACCGAGGAGACAAGAATGAACATACCTGCATTCTCTGGAGAGCCAAAAGGCCTCCGTGTTTACACTACATGTCTACTTGAGGCAAGCGTGTAACAATGATTAAACTTACGTTACACTGTTTTTAACCCAGGGAAGCAAGCAATGAATAAACCTGTATTCACTTTGGAGTAACGTATGTGAGCCCAAAAGGCCTCCACGTTCACACTTTCAACCTGAGGAGGCAAGCGTGTAACAATGATTCAACTTGTGTTTACACTCTTTTTTAACCCAGGGAGGCAAGCAATGAATATACCCGTTTTCACTTTGGAGTAACGTATGTGAGCCCAAAAGGCCTCCATGTTTACACTTTCAACCTGAGGAGGCAAGCGTGTAACAATGATTCAACTTGTGTTTACACTCTTTTTTTAACCCAGGGAGGCAAGCAATGAATATACCCGTTTTCACTTTGGAGTAACGTATGTGAGCCGAAATGCCTCCACGTTCCAGTTTCTACTTGAGGCAAGCGTGTAACAATGATTTAACTTATGTTCACACTGTTTTAACCCAGGGAGGCAATCAATGAATATACCCGTCTTCACTTTGGAGTAACGTATGTGAGCCAAGAGGCCTCCGCGTTCAGACCTTCAATCAACCTGAGGCAAGCAACGAATCTACCTATATTCATTTATCGAGGAGGTACACATGTGAGGAAATGATTCTACCTGCTGGGTCTAATCAAGTCTCCACCATGTCTACATTCCAATCGAGGCATGCAACTCTTTCCATGAGCTATAAGATGGAGTTCACTACTATCGAATCAATGGCGACTTCAGAAACAGTGAATGCCAGCTTCCCAAGCTGAATATACATGTACTTGAACAAATTCAATAGCTGTGAATCACGTGGATAAAACGATGGTATCATGCACACATTCAGATACTCTATCGGTCAGAAGAACGTAACAACACGTGATGCTATCTTTGAACTTATCGTTTCCATATAGGCTCTACAACCATCGAACCGGGTTTATATTGGGAACATGATCATCCAAGTATAGTGGCTTTGTTGAAAATTCACTTCTCATCTAGTATTAGTAAATCAAAACAAAATGTTATCATGAGCATATTTTGCACAACACGGAAAATCTGTATGTTGCCAACAATACTCATGGCTGGTAAAATCGACATAAAATGTATGTCTCTCTCTCTCTCTCTCTCCTCTCTTACCTGTCAAATCAACTAACACACTATATCTTTGTCACGCTCCCTCATATTCTCCCCCTCTCTTTCAGCAGAATATGATATCGCTGCCTCCATATCTCTCAATTAGCAATTGTATCTCTTTCCGTTCGCTGTGCTCTACATAGCGCTGGTGGCATATTGAAATAACCTTCCTAATGTAATTGGATAGTGCATTTACCCATGTGATAGCTTTAAGTATATGCAGGCATATTCCAAAGTGCAGGTCGTATATCATTTACCTCACTTAAAATGACTAGCACTTGAGACATAAGGATACAAAGATAGATAGATAGATATTTAGAGAAAAACGGAGAGAGAAAAGGGAGAGAGAACACGAAAGAAAAATAGATATATATAGACAGAGAGAGAGAGAGAGAGAACAAAAAGCCCACCCATTTCTGCAATATGAAAATAAAAAAAGAACAATTTCATGTACTATGCGAGTCAATTAGGTAATGCTACCACTTTCTAATTCATTGCAGTCATTTGTCATTTTGTCGTTGACACTTCCATTTGTTTACTTTTCATAATGAGACCGTTGCTTTTCGGGCCTACGACTTGATAAATTGGCTTTGATAAGTGTGCACTTTTTGCCGCTTGCTGGAACAAAAAGAAATACATACTGAACTGGTGTATTAAAGTAACATTCGTTTAAATAATCTTGTGATTATTTAATCGCTGAAGATGTACATTTAAATGTTCTTCTTTTTCATTATATACCAAGTGTACAGTACAACAAATGGACATCTAACATCTCACTTTCTTGATCACCTCCTCTATTAAGTGAGAAACTACCAGCAATGTTACTCATTGCTGATTTTTAATGTCATTATGTGGTAGTTTTTGTTCTTCTCTTTTTCCTTAATACGGTGGAATAAGGAAAGAAGACCTGATATTTGTGTTTATGTCGAGATCAATTCGTGGCCCTATTTTGTATAATTAAACACCCATCATCACGAATTAGTGTCCGTATTTGAAAGCGAAGTCGTTTGTATTATTTGCTTTATTAAAGAAGAAACGAGACATGCTAGAGACTTGGAAAGGGAAGGACTATGCATATCCTAAACCTTGTATTTTTAAAATAACGAGAGATGTTGTGTATTCATAATACTTGAGGCTAATAGGTAAGAAAATAATTGATTGTTAAACCTATTAGATGAAATGAATTGTATTCATGAGACCGACATTGATGATCAGGGTAATGATACAGGATGGCTTCTAACTTTGAAATGAAATGATCCGTGCTGATCTTCAGCGATCTTCAGCGACTCTTTTTAATCGATTATCAGGATGCCAGTTTGTCAACATCATCCCCTGATCGCGGGGCACAGGCAATGAGAACCTTGCACGCATCACGTCTTGTTTACCCAGATGTGTGTTTATACCAACCATGCAACACGTAAACTCATTCATGCATTCTCATCTTACCATCCGTACAGGATCCCGGCTGAAGATGACATGCTAGCAGCATCCAAACCACCAACAAAATACCATTCTCACAGTGCGCCATAATCCCAATATGTTTCCAAGGTCCCGGATGCTCAACCACAGAACTAGTAACCTGGTTGTTTTGATTTCTGCCAATATATTTCACCACCACTGCGTAGGGTACACACTGTGATGAGCGCGCAATCCAAAAACAACCGATTCGTTTGTGTCGATATCCAATGAGTCTTATGAAGACAGCTTCTCCTGCGATTATTGCTGGTAGAGAATTCTTCAAGCTCGAGTCTGGATCATGAATTCGAAGAAACAAGTATTAGATGCGAGGGTAATGATTTGTTGTAAAATCAAGTAAGCTACATCTAATGGAGGGTGTGTGTATAACTAGCATCCAGGCACTCTTTTCTTGTTGATGTTAAGTAGAGGAGGGAGTGGGAAGGTTGAAGCTATCGCACCGTGCAAACACACACACTCACACGACACTGCAGCCTCACTCCCTTCCGTGGCGTCTAGCGATCGATTGCATCGCACAAATTACTTCGTTGCAACCTATGACCGAATGAGTCGTGTGTGATTTGATGTTGTCCTTATTCTCCCCTTCTACACGTTGATTTTGGTCCAGTTCAGTACATGCATTCACCTTTTGACTGACATTTCTTCATGGACAACATACCAGCAAAATATTCCATCAGCTGCAATTATGACGCTGATAATCTGTCTCTTAATCGAGATCTTCAGGACCATGACCCATGAAACATGATACTTTCAAAGATGAAAAATGCTTGTATAGCTTTTTCCCCGTAAGGGTGTTAATAATTCGAGAGATAAATTACCGATATATGTTTCTGTATGTAACTATTTTTTCTCTCTAATTTCTCTACCCATATATAATAGATCTGTCTATGTCTTCCCCTTTCTCTATAAAGTGCATAATTCCCCCTGTCTCTCCATCTAGTATGTTTCATGGTTGTCACTACATGTATGCAATACATGTATGTTCATATTCGTTTTCTTTCCTTCAAATAAAGCTTGAATCTTGTCCACTTCCCTTTCCCAAATTTATTCGCCACATTTCCATCATTTTTCTTCTAAATCATTATTTTCCTTCCCCCTCTTTATTTTACTTTAGAATTTTCATTTGTGAATATCCAGTTTCATAATTTGCTTCGCTCCTTACTGTCATATCACATAATACTAATAATTATATTCCGCTTGTATATAACGCCAATTACATCGATACAACGATGTGTCTATTAAAGTGCTCTACATATATTATTACCCCTGTCATCGGATTCAGGCTTACCCGCACACAATGTATGCACATTCCCCACTCCCTGGGGAGCATTTTATATCATATGTATCCGGGGCATTTGAAACATCCCATATCGTTATGAGATATTTATTCGTTTCTGTCTTTAAACTTTCCTTTAAAGCCACACTGTCCTACTTGTAGCTACTTGCTCCCTCTATATAGAAAACAATGCCTAATCGGTGACCATTGGTCCCCCATGATCCTCTTTTTCTTATGTTAATTGAGAGCTGAGTTGATGAGATAGCCACCTGTCCAGTGACCTTGCGGTGTGGTCTGGTCCCTCCTATAAACTAGTACAGATAAGCTTTACAAAAAAATATTCCTGTGGTCTTTGATTCCGTTCTTTCGCGTTGTATGCAAAACATATTATTAACTAAATATATGCTATTGTTATTTTGTTTAAATTCAGAAATCTTTCAATCTACAAAATTCCATACTTAGGCCTATTGTGACAAAACACATTACTCTATCGAAATACATTTTTTCGATTGAATATAGATATGATATATTTTTTTCACTAGCTATTTTGTCATCATCGTCAAGTTAATTTTCAAATACTTGATATACTTAAAATGAAATACAAAATTACAATGAAAGACTTTTGCGATGATCACCAAAAGGGAAGTTAAAAGTGAAAGGGATTAGGTAACTTTGTCTCAGATTCTGAAACAAGATCATGGATTTAGCTTATGCTGCAATGATTATTAATAACCTTTAGGTCAGTCAGGAATCCCATGACTTTTACAAGCCGACAGTCTATTGGGGAACATGAGTATGGTAAAACCGGTCACTCAAAGATTTTTAATTTTTTGAGGCACTTCATGATCATTTTGAAGCGCAATTTTTTTGGCTTCAATATTACACCACACTGAGGACACCAAGGGCCATGCATCTCATATTTAACATTGTTAACCGCTGCATTTAAGGGTAGAATTTTTGCACTTCGATACCCATATGAAAAAGATAGCAACAACATCAACAACAAGGGCAACAACAATAACAGCAACGAACCAATCAGGCACAAATAAAAGCGAAACACGGACAAAATCCAAACAAATGCACATGACCTTTCAACCTTGCATTCAATCATTCATTTCAGTTATGAAACAAATCATATTGTATCAATGAATCTAACAGATGACGTCCAATGCTTTGATGCAATCCAATCTGACAATTCATTGCGTGTTTTGTTGAGACAATGAGTGAAATGATATCTTCAACTAAAAACAACAACTCCCTAAATATCAGCAGGGGAACAATAATTATAAAAGTTGTGTGTATACGTATATTGACATGATATAGGACGAAAGAGAGAGAGAGACAGAGGGGGAGAGAGTGAGGGAGAGAGAGAGAGAGAAGAAGGAGAGAGAGAGTTATGGAGAGAGAGGGGGAGAAGGAAAGAGAGTTAGGGAGAGATAGATAAAGAGAGAGAGAGAGAGGGAGAGAAAGAAAAAGAGAGAGAGAAGAATAAGGAGAGAGAGTTAGGGAGAGATAGATAAATAAAGAGATAACGGGGAGAACGAAAGACAGTTAGGGAGAGATAGATAAAGAGAGAGAGAGAGAGAGAAGGTGAGTGTTTGATAGCATTACAAGCCCGCGTGTTACGAAAGAACACACCAATGAACCATTTCATGAGCGTGGTCAGAACAACATCAGCATACACCTGTTACGGCGCCACCATTGTGCATTTCACACAGTGTGGGGGAGCCCGTATACATCACGTGATACAATGCATTCATCATGAAGCGTATCCCCACGTCGTTAAGGAAGGATCTTTAACGAAAGTGAATATAGCTTCACCATAATTCTTTATCGTAAGATTGCCCAAGTATTGAAATGGGGGAAACCTCACAGAATACAAAATGGTTACTGCACGTTTGAAACAAACAATGCGATATCTTATTTGTCAGATGAATGTGATATATATATATGTTTATATGTCATTTATTAATTTCAATGTTCAATATCCTATATGATGTTATGAACTTTCTCTCGCGCTCTCTCTCTCTCTCTCTCTCGCTCTTTCTTTCTCCACATATATATATATTTGTATAAAGTTTTTGATTACAATGAAACAATGTGTGAATGAATAGATCTATGTATTCCTAATATCAATATGATATAAAGATCTGTAAACATTGTAAAAAGTTAATTACATTCTCTCTCTCTCTTTCTCTCTCTCTCTCTCTCTGTAATATTCATATGTGTTTGTGTGTGGGTTCTCAGACACCTACCCCCTGGACAACCAACCTTTCGGATAACCACCCCTAGGACAACTTCTCCTTAGGCAAATCACCCTCTTTTGCTCTAAGACGACTACCCCAGGACAATTACCCTCTAGGTTGATTACCCCTCCCCCAGCTAACTACCCCTAGGTGAACCACCCCCTAGGTCAACACCCTCTAGAACAACTACCCCCGAACATCTACCTCAGACAACTACCCCGTAGGACAACCACCTTCTAGGACAACTACCCCCGATTGATCATTACCCTAAGTGCTTATTGTCAGGGTTAGTTGGGTGGTAGTTACCATATGTGGCAGATGTCAAGGAGGTATATGTCCTAGAGGGCGGTTGCCCTATGTGATAGTTGTCTGGGGGTACTTGTCCTGGAGGATGGTTATCCTAGGGGGTAGTTTTGTGGGGGCTATATGCCGGGGGTAGTTGTCCTAGAGGGTGGTTGTCCTAGGAGGTAGTCTTGTGGGGGCTATTATGTCTGGGGGAAGATGTCATTGGGTAGTTTTTATAGAGGGTGGTTGTACTAGGGGGTAGTTGTCTAGGGGTAGTTGTCCTAGGGGTAGTCGTTCAGAGGGTGGTTGCCCTAGGGGTACTTGTCCTATGGGGTAGTTGTCCTAGGGGTAGTCGTTCAGAGGGTGGTTGCACTCTTATTTCCACGGAGTCAAATTTCACTCTGAATGGCGTCAGCTGGGAGTCAACTCTATTCCTAGTTAAAGTGACACGGAAAAGGAGTCATCTTGACTCTGAATTGAGTCAATTCTCAGCTGATGCCACACAATCCGAGTCAAATTGATTCGGAATCCGTGTCACTTTAACTAGGAATAGAGTTGACTCCCAGCTGACGCCATTTAGAGTGAAATTTGACTCCGTGGAAATAAGAGTGTGCCCTAGGGGTACTTGTCCTATGGGGTAGTTGTCCTAGAGGCTGGTTATCCTAGAGGTGGTTATCCGGGGGTGGTTGTTCAGGGGGTAGGTGTCAGGATACGGTGTGTGTGTGTGTTTTCTGTCTCGGAGCTCTCCGATCTTTATCTTCCTTTCTCTCTATCATTCATAAGCCTGTCGTTTCTATTTTTAGCTTTTGCCCTTTTTTTGGTCACTCTCACTCTTAAATTATAATTGTCTCCATTTGACCCCAATGTAATAATGAGGTATTTGTAATCCCTGTATAATTCTATAAGCTCTTCTCTTAACACTGTACTTTTATTCCAAACAAGCTGAATTACATATCCATTCTCACATAAGCCATCTTTTACTACAGTGTTTTAATTGAAAATAATATATATTTCAATCCTATTTCAGGTATAGATATTTCGGAAAGAAAGACATTGGTATATGATAAGAAATTAGATATACAGACGGATATTTTACTGATTATCTGCAACAATAAAGATTTGGAATTTTGAAGTAAAAATGATTATATTTTAAAAGATTATTACATGACTTTCTTAAAAAAAATAATGTTACATACAAGTCATGCTAGGCCATACAAGTCAGAGTCGCTATTCTGGTTAAAACACTTCAACATCCACGTGCTCCATTCGGGCGGGAAAGGGTGGGTGCGCAATGAGATAATAATCTTTTGTTCAAAACAGTCATCCCGCCCCTCCGATATTTGTTAGGATTATATTTATGACCGTTTTCTGTAACACATTACTCTGGTTAATTGATACAACTATTTCAAAATGATTATTGAAACTTTCTTGAATATATATTTATGAGTGCGTAGATGAGTAATACATGTATATAAATAATCGTCTCTACATATATGCGACTATAAATCATCATGGACACATTTCAAACATATACCTTTACCTAAGAAAATAAATATGAAGGGTATGTGGCCTTTCATACCTTTCACAAAATATTTGTATAGATGCATGTCACTTGAGATTATCCAGAATCCCTTGTTCCAGTACTCTTATTTTATTGAAAATAAAGATCGTCACCAAAAACATCACCACTAAATAAAGTTTTACATTGCATCTAGATATATGAATACAATGTAACACAAAATCCTTATGTACGTTTGTGAGAGGTATATTGTACTAAAATTATAATAAAGATACCAAGGAATGTACGATAAAGAAACAAAAACAGTATAAACGTCTGCGGTGAAGAACAGAAGTAAATAATGATCTATTTAGTATCAAGGAATTGTTGCTGCCCAGTATAGGTTATATAGATATTTTATAAACTAAAATTATAATGAACTTACGAATGAATGTACAATAAAGAAAGAAAGATAGTATGTAGTGAAGAACAAAGGAAAATAATGATCAAATTTGGTATCAGCAAGTTTTGCTGCCCATTAGAAGTTCTGCATAGTGAATATAAGTCATCGAATCTAAAGACAAAAGCTATACTTGAAATCCATATTTTCAAAGTTCTGAAGATTACATTTTCCATGAGTCATAGTATAGTAACACAAGACCTATAGGTTCTAGTAGTGTCTCTGTTTATTTGAAATACATTCGGCATCTACTTTGGTCGAAAGAACCTCGCCACCTAAATTTAGGGTTTAAATTTATGGCCTATAATTATGTTGATCAAACTGAACTGATCTTAGGTTTCCGCCGTACCTCGGGCTTGATCTACCATCAGTAACACGGCCTGGGTTAGAGATCACTGACAAGGTAGACCCACTTCGAAGATGTCTTGGAGGCACCGAACCATACAAACCAACACCCGGACTATCATCATAGTCTCTGACAGCATTGACAATTTCATCTACAGCCTGTCTCTCCTCGTTCCCAAGGTTGTTGACATGTCCATTAGACTGCGCCATACCATTGGAGATAACGGAGTCACGATTAGCAGACCCAGGGTAGTCTACGGGAGGGTAGTAAGTCTCGGTTGGTGAGGGTGGGTCGGGGGCAGGTTGAGAGGGTGGTGGTGGTAGGATGATAGGTTCTGTCTGTTGTACAGCATCATTAGATTGAGTAGTAGCAGCAGGAGGAGGTGGAGGTGGAATACCTAAGGTGGAAGCGGTACTCATGTTGGTACCTTGACGTACTAATCCACTTGCTGATGCTTCGTTGATGGGGATAAGAGCTGGTCGTCCACTGTAGTCATTATCAGTAGGAGTTGCTAAGTGTGTGATAACAGGACGCTGATCGTCTTCCCGCCTTAACGAATGAGAAAATTCAACAATCTTAATGTATTTCTACGATTCGAATATGATTTTTTTTATCTTAAATCAAACAATATAAAAGGTTCTTCAAAGTTGTAGACGCACTCACCCCATTATTACCTATATACAAACCAAAATCATCAAATAAATAACGCTTTATCAAAGGCGTTAGATACATTACAGGTGCGAATAAGGAAAGTGATAGAATAGACATAATGAAGCTTTTTGTATTGCACTCATAGTAAATCACAATAAGTAACATGAAGCCGAAATCGGATATTATAATCAGGAGCTACAGGAACAAACTGCGCGAAAGAATACACGTACTCAAGTTTTTTTTTTTGCATTCGTCATTTTTGTGCACTAGAGTGTGTTATAATTACATTACCTCTTTTTTTTCTTCCCGAACGCGACGGCCAGGATTAGGAAGATGACGATCAAGATGACAAGACTGAGAGAAATCACCACTGCGATCACTAAAAAAGTTAAAAAATAGACAAATAAATTAACATATATTTACATGTTTTCGTTTTCTAGGATTTTCTTACATGTACATCATAGCAATGCGAGTATTGTTAACACCAGAACAACCGAGTAAATACAAAATATAAAAAAGAAGTAGAAAAGCATTTCTTAAAGTTTGAAAATTGTAACTAATCATGATCTTTTAAGTTCCGAGAATAGATTAAATTCCATGACGTAATTTCAGTGCCTCCATCTTTTCTAGGATTTGGTTTCTCCGTTCGAAAAGCGCTTTTAATAAGAAAATCGTATAGGTGTAACACCTTCCCTTACAGTTATGTCACTGTACTGTAATGCTGTTCATTTAACACACTGTAATTAGTTTAGGTACAGGGCACAGTGCATTGAACACAGAATGGATCCGACATGTAATACGCATTTATTACATATGTGCCGAGAGAGGGTTCCGTGGACAGACAGAAGAACAAACCGATGGGTACTGGACAAGCTGGATACAGAGATGTTGCTCATAAAGGGTATTGCCAGAAGGGAACTGCAGTTTGTTGGCCATGTAGTAAGGAGAGATGGTCTTGGAAAGTCTCTTATAAAAGGATCAGTGGAAGCCAGGCGAAGAAGAGGCAGACCTGTTATTTCCTGGTTCAAAGACATCCACATATGGACAGGAAAAAAGCTGTCAGAGGCAACGAGAGCAACATCTGACAGAGACGGATGGCGTAAACTTGTGATGGCCACAGCAGCGCAGCTAGCGCCACATGACTGAAGTAGGGCCGAAAAAGACAAGACAGTTTAGATAATGTTGTTCTTGAGTAGCCCTTATAACAAGATGATATTACATCTCTGTAGCGTGTCCTTTTGAATATCATTATCCAGTTTAGCTTTGGCAACCATAGCACTTAGTACATACATACGTTCAGTGTGACAAATTTTGGCTGATGTCTTGCCAACAGAGTGCACGGATCGGACCCCATGCTTAGTTGTCTACAGTTCGGTGACTCATTTACTAAACTATGACACCTCTACAGATACAACGTACTGACTAGCCTTGTTCAAATATGATGCGGTAAAACCTCGGTGGATTTCTTTTTCATGATGACGCAAATGTTACACACTTCATGGCCAGAATTCACAAAGGAGGTTTGTCGACAAACTTAGGTTTATGTCCGTCATAATTATGACGCGTTTCGACCAACCTTGGTTTGAAACGCGTCATTTTGATGATTCCAAAACTTTGCTGTACACACCAAATACTTATATGCTAGATGATCAAACCTTTCTGATAATTTCCACACCGTTTCTTTCACAATGCAATCGCATGACCAGAACTGGTCTTTAGCTTTAAGGATAGACTTACCAATGATCATCCATACTTCGAATCCTCCTGATGCGGTACAGGTTGGTAGAGGGAACCATGTCCTATCGGACTGGCACGAAAGAGTGGTATTCTCCACTGGGTTTCGTCCGTCATCACAGTCTAACACCACACTCTGACCCACCTGGTATGGACCCCCGTCTATACCAACGATTCTTCCTTCCTCTACAACCGGATGGTCACATGTGGCTGTGGAAAGCAACGAGATGCACACATTTTTGATAAACTGATGATGAATTATATGTTCTTTATTCATTATCTAATCATAGTAGTCAACCACAATTTATAGAATCATTTCGTACTGGGAAAATGTGTGATTCAAAATATATTCTGTTGTCACACATGTGTGACATTGGCATAGCAATAGTTAATTGGTAAATTAACAATTCGTTAGTTAAGATTTCATGTACAGCCTTGTTATAACAATGTGACTGTGGCCAAATCCATATGACTACATTGGCTGTTTGAATCAAGCAGGTGGTTACATATCATTGGTTATTAAAGTTGCATCGCCACACCGATTACAAACCGATACTAAGCCAACTAATTTCGGGTCATTCACTTGGTAATTTAATTGTTGTGTACAATCTGTTGTCGTTCTCATCAGCATGACTGGGTATAATACAGAATGAGATGCTTTTTTCAGATGCATGATCGTTTAAGATACGTAATGATAAAACACGAACCCACTACTTTCGGAAAATAAACATAGGGCAATTTCAATGGATTCGTAAGTCACCTTTTGAAATCTGCGAATATGACAATGACATATTACGTAAGCCGAGCATTATGTCTACGACACATAAAATAAGGTTATTTCAATTACCCTTGAGTTGATTTTTCGAAAGAAGTTGAGAACGTGTTATACGTCCTTTTCACAGCACACGTCAGAGAAATAATTTCAAATACATTAAAACTACCCGTATTCAGTCAAGTAAAATCTAATTTTTCATTAGATCCATCTCTGAAAACATAATATCATCTATATCGATCAAACAAGCGGTCCTCTAACGCCCATTGCACACGATGCGTCATAAGGGACTTTTAGATTTGCACGTCGATATAGTGGACTGCTACGTGTGATGTCCTTTTAAGGAACTGTTAAATTCCCTTTAAGCCACTACCAGGGCCTTAAAAGGACGTCACACGTAGCAGTCCACTATGTCAGCGTGCAAATCTAAGGCAAATGACGTCACACGTAGCAGTCCACTATGTCGACGTGCAAATCTAAGGCAAAGGACGTCACACGTAGCAGTCCACTATGTCGACGTGCTCATCCAAAAGTCCCTAATGTACTGACATAGGACTGCGTCAGTGATTGGTGCAGCTGTCCTTGATGTGCTACGTGAAAGTGAGATCATCATGATCATTGAGAAAAACAAACAGTCCAAAAATGTGTTGAATTAAAAGGCGTAGGTGCCGATTGTTTTCATAGTCTTGATTAGCGCAGGTAATAACGCAATCAAACGCATGGGGGGTGTTTCACAAAACTGGTCATCAGTGACAAATGACAGTTCTTGTTATAAGCTACTGAAATCCTTGCTTCTGATTGGTTATCAGCAGATTTGTCACTGATATTTGTCATTTGTCATTGAAAAAAAGGCTTTGTGAAACGGGTCCCTGGTGTGTGCGTGTGTGTGTGTGTGTATTGGGTTTTTACAGACGTGTATCAATCAGATATGATTATTTACGTCTGGGACCGACCTTTAAACGTCACCATCCGAAAGACGTGACTCCCTGGTGTGCGGTGGATATAATGCTTACCTTGGTTTGGAGGTATGGTGACAGGGGCTGTAGTCATTACAGGATCAGTGGCTTCATCTGTGGAAGGAGGAGGGGTCGGTGGCACAACGACTGCAGTCGTGACCACAATTGGAGGGGTTGGTGAAGGTGGTAAAGCCGGTGATGCTAAGGATGATGAGGTCACCTCTGGCTGATTAGTCATCGGGATGGCTGATGTTATGGTCGGCGTAGTTTGAGGCATCGTTGTGGTTGGATCTCCTGTATAATGATAAAATGAGGAGGATGATGATGGTAATGATAATAACGATACTAATGATCATAATAATAATAATAATAATAATGTTAATGTTAACAATAATGATACTACTACTGCTACTACTAATGATAATGATAAAACTGCTTCTAATACTACTACTACTAATAATGATAATACATTATTATAACAATAATAAAAATAATCCTTTTTTCTAATAATAATAGTGTAATAATGATAATATAATTGATAATAATAATTGCCAGTTTAACGATCTACACCTGGAGGGCGGGGACGGGAGGGGTGGTTAAAGTGGATGCCATTGGAAGTTAGTGCCAACCTGGGATTAAAACCAACCAAACTTTTGGATTTATAGTCATATGAATGAACGCTTCTTGATTTGAACAATGCTCAAAGTTTACTCCGTACTTATTATAGTAAAATGTTATAGTAACGTCTTAACTAATTTACGCAAATAAAGTAAGGGAGACTCGCTGGATAGAGCAAATGCCTTAGGGATCGTATCCTGTGTTCCAGGACCAATTAGAAAGGCTACTCATCCCATTCCCTCGGAAGGGACTACAAAGTGAAGGTCATCTGGGATGGTCTTTAGAAATTTTTGGCAATAAGGGGCTAACTCACTGGTAAAGGTGATAAGGTATCCTGATGCTCCAGCCGAGTTCGCAGCCCTCGTCAACGTCGCAGTCAAAACCAGCGGCGTCTCTGGTAGCCCAGACAGCACGGTTTCACCAGATTCTGTAGGGTTGATGGTCATTCCTCCTACCTCCACACTCAGTGTGTCTCCAGGAGCTAGGTCGAAAGCCAGGACTCGAATCAAGAGCATCCCTGATGACGCAGTGACATCGGTTGTGGAGATGAGGTCTTCTGGTTGGGATGTGTCAGTACTTGGTAGGATGTAATTACCAGGAAACCATGGTGATGAGACGTAGCCATCGCCAACAGACACTAGATGATTTGAAACGAAAATGGAAGTTTAAAAAAAATCCAGTGAAACACCATTCAAGATTTTCATTGTCAGATTGTCAGTTTCAGCTCGAATAGATCTTTCATTAGACTTTTGTAATCAGGGAAATTGTTGAACGTGTGAAATCTGTTGAGAATCAAAAGGGCATTAACTCTTTTTAGAATGATATAATTTAAACACCTTTCTGGCCATTATCAGACGACTGATATGAAATTACGATAGGTTTATAAGCAAAAAACAGCTTTTTCAAAGAAGATGACAATATACAGTAGGCTTGCGGGTGCACCATGTGAGAGAGAGGGGGATTGAGGAGTCCTGCAAGCCGATACTTACAGGCAGCATCTAAGATGACACTAGTTGTATTAAAAAAAAAAAAATCAACATTTTTAAAACCATAAACCTAAGCCTGGAATGTTACATGTATATTCGTTAAATTTGTTATCTTCATTATTTCTTTTATACTACAATTCAGACATTTTATTTTTATAATTATTTCTTTAATTTGAGATATGAAAACGCTTACCAGCATAAACAGATAGGACTTCCATGTTGACTTCATCGTCACCACATAGCTGAGCAGAGTTACCTGGGCATGGTATTCTACACATAGTGTTGTCAACAGGCTGGGCTGAAGGATTTATCTGGTCGCCACAAATACATTTGGTTCCATATAAACCAGCAAACATAAAATTTATTGAACAGCTTTCCAAGCAAGTCTCAATAGCATTTGACGGGAAAGTAATTGCTGTTTTCGATAAAGCACTGTCTTCAAAACGATAGCACCCTCGGTAGTTTGGCGCAATCCCCACGTTTAAGCCTAAAAAAGAGCAAAAATAAATATGAATTACTTCACACAATATTAGACGTTAGGTTTCCGTTGAAAATTGCTGATTACAAGTAAAATAAATATTGAATGCATTTGATCATTCAATATAACATAATCACACCTAGATTCAGAATTCCCATGTGAAATTACAATTATAAACTCGGAAAATTTCTGAACCTGTCTGTCCAGTCTGTTCATACATTTCACTATTACAATATTGGACTTTGAAATTTGAAATATATAATGAACGTAGCATACATTCTTCGTATAATAATATTATTATAAGAAATACAAAGAGAATACGACGAAGGCATAAAAATACAATGATTGTAGTCATAAATTTCCCTTTTTTCTTCTTCTGGAGACGGCTTAATAGGGTCGTATGATTTAACCCTTTGTATCATTATGATGGAAGAAATATTCGTTTGTGGCTACGGAGTTAATTATCCAACTTATACATGTGGTCTACTCGAAGTAAATATCTCTTTTCTTCACATAAACTTTAAATGTTATTAAAACAAATACACAGACATACATACACACATAATAATGTTGAGAAAGGTCGATTATCAGTTTTAATATGTAGATTATTGAGGAAATAAAAGGTAATTTCATGAGGCTTGAAGACTTACCTGAGCACCTAACACCTACATCGTTGTTATGAGGGCATGTAGAGGTCTGTCCCCACTGGCCGTCTGTAACACACTCGTTCAGACGTCGGTCGGATGATTCACACTGTACGTCAGCTAACCAGATACGTTGTGTTGGAATGCCAGGCCCGAAACTTGGACTACTCAAAGAAACTTGAAAACCTATATTAAACATGAAAAGTGGACATTTCACAATACGAAAAACCACTGTTCAGTCTAAATTGGAGTCCTGTGTAAAACAACCTTTGTGCCAATAAGGGTGTGCATTCCACAAAATGGAAATAAACAAAGCACAATAGAAAAATGTTGGAATACCCGGCCTGAATGAGTTCATAATTTAGGAGCCCTGGTTTAATATTGACCCATGCTTCTGACTGTCTATAATTCCTTTACTTCCAAATACATGGAATATCGACTCAATACTTTTGTGCTTAATTACAAAGACAATTCAACATCAATGAAAGACAAATTTATAAAGTAACCGAGACATACAGTAATACATGTATGTAATTTAAGGATGATGGGTTAGAAATGTAATGGTTGTCTGAGGCCCAGTCTAACACAATATCATTTGACTATATCTGTAATTAAATGTACTATTATTTTTAACATCATTTCAGCTACGACGAACTACCCATGCCAAATGATGTTGCACAAATAATGATTCAGAATTTTTTTTTTAAACATTGTGATATAGTTATTTATTTATTTATTTATATATTCATGTCTTCTTTTAAAAGCAGTGTAGGTCTTTCTGTTAAAAACCGCTTTACAATGGAGCCCTGCTGCAACATACAAACAAATGAGCAACGACAACAACAAAAGAAGAAAAACGTTACCATGAAATACTAGAAATATCACTGTACAAATAATAGGTGACATATATGAACAATAACACTGCAAGAATTATAAAAGTAAGAACAAAACTGAACAGGTAATAAAGGATGACAACCATGTCATTACAACACATTTTATAACTACTTGACATCTTTTGGGGAGTTTATTGTACAAAGAGGGAGCTATATCTGTTTTTGGTTGGGGAATCAATAGAGAAGAGTTTAAAGCATAGCGGGTTTGGTGTATTGCTCTAATTATTCTTCAGCATTCCATGCTCATTCATATTGTCTCTTGTTACATAATTATCCTGGTTTGTAATTTCTTTAAAACCAGGTTTGTACTTCCTTTCTGATATTTGATTTACATTGCAATCTGTGTTAATTTGTATGTGTAACTTTGAATTCTTTATCATACATATCTACCAATGGCTTTGAAGAAGACTGTTGTTATAGTTACACTAATTAATAAATAAATTAAAATCAAGTCGATTCGAAGAATAAAAATAACAAGAATTAGAAAATGAAGAAGAAAAAAAAGGATGAGAAGATGAAGAAGAAAAAGATTAAAGAAGAAAAAAGAAGAAAGGGAAAAAGAAGAGGTAGAAGAAGAAGAAAAAGAAGAAGATTGAAGAATAAGGATAAGTAGAAATTGAGCTATAGTAGTCGAGACCCACGTACTTTTAGTCACAGTCTCATTTTTCGGAGTAGTTTCAGAGAAATTGATTTTTAGCAAGTTTCCGTTGGCTTTCTTATTCTGTCTGGTCCAAAAACAAATGTATTGTATGAAAAAGCTATTTATATCTTATATTTTTTTTATAAATATTTACATTATTGATCCCCAATTACTATTGTTCAGCCTATTGGATTGTAAACATGACGAGTTTTCATACAAACCTAGCTGTCTGCAGACTACACCACTGTCTGTACTATCCCATCCTCGGTTGCATATCGTACCCCAAAGGTTATCATAATACACCTCTACCCTTCCTTCCAAAGTGGAACTACCACCAGCCAGTCGAACATCACCTATAGAAAGAAAGACGAAATATGTAAATAGCTTTATTAAAGCACTACCAATCAGCCCGTTATCCAAAAAAGGGTAATTTACTCAGAACATCTCTCCTCAGTAGACTAAATTTGATTCTAAGTATTCATTGGTATTATAATAATGTGGTCTAATCAATAACCGGGGTAGCCACTTTAGTGCTACTATACTGCTCCATCTACGAACCCCGTATTTGTTATGAACCCAGTATTGTCAGATGCGCATTTAATATACCTGGGTCGAGAGGTCAGATATAGGTCAAACATCTTGTCTTAGGAGGTAATCACACAGCGAGGATTGAACATTCGAACTCGAATATTGTTTTCATTTAATAGGCCATTTTTGTAATGCAAACAAATCTGGTTATATAAAGTAGGCTTGTGTTGCACTATGTAAGAAAGGGGGAGGATTGCTGAGGAGTCCTGAAAAGGACTCTCGTTAATATTTCTTTCTTGTGTGTGTGTAGTCCTGAAAAGGATTGTTGGTGAAGTCTTGAAAAAGACTGTTGGTTATCTTTCTTAGCTTATAGTTATAAAGAGAACTTTAGCACCGGTTGGAGAGGATTGGTGGTAGGAGCTAGTGGCTGGACGTTTCGAACAGGTTGACTATCCGTCGTCAGGAGTGGGGAATATCCCCCTCTCTCACATGGTGCAGCCGCAAGCCTGTTGTAAGCTGATACTTATAAGCAGCATCTAAATTTGGTTATGTTACGAAATGGCCTATTCGGTGATTATTTACTTCATAAGTGGGTCATTCAATGAAGGTCGGACGTGGAGCGACACCTTGTTTGATTTGAAATACAAGTGATTTTAACAATTCATCTTCCAGTTTAGTACGCCACCTGACTCGGGTTACCACTCCATCAAAGCAAACGTAGCTGATAACTTAAAGTGAAGAAAATAAAGGCATAAAATGTGGGGGTCGGACGTATACATCAGAGACAGCTGTTTTTCAGACTTTTTAACTATTAAAGGAAAATGTTTAGTTCTGGGGAAAGGTGAACAATAATGTGTGAACGTTTCTATTTTTATCATGCAGATGTGGAAGAATATCAGAGAAAATATGTTCCCTGAAAAGCATTGCTCTTCAAATGCCTCCATTTGCTAAGTATGACATGTAACAGCTAAAAATGAGGACCACATTTTTATGCCACACGTTCGTGTAGTCCCAAACTTATCTTTCTGTGTACAGTGCTTGTTACTTAATTATACCAAGACTGGGCCAAATTTCTTATCATTTTGATGTTTCCAGAGCATTGCAGCACACACCAATGATTATAAGCTACATGATAAACTTGTCTATGATCGTTTCCACACCGTTCTATCAAAATGCAATTGCATGAACAAGAACCCGTTTTACAGAGCCTTTTTTCAATGACAAATGACAAAATCGACGACAAATCTGCTGATAACCAATGACAAATTTAACGGGTCCCTGAACTGAAATCTCTGTAATATTATAAGCAAAGTCTTACATTTTCTGTATGAATTGGTATCTAAGATATCACTTGGTGTAGGAAAGATCTATATTGCCTTATTCAGATAGAGACTGATCTTTTGAGGACAACATTTGTTATGCCCCGTATTTTTTTGTCCCATATACATCTGTCTGTGTACATGGTTTGTTACTTTTACCAAGGCTGTGCCACATTTCTTATCATTCTGGTGATTGCAGAACTGTGCAGTATACATAAATACCTACATGCTACATGATCAACTTATTCTGATCGATTTCACACCGTTTAATCAGAACTCAACTTTTTATTTGAGTTAAAGTTAAAATCTCTGTGATTTGTACTAGCCAAGTCTTACATTTTCTGTATGAATTGGTTTCTAAGAAAGCACTCTTTAATTAGATGAAGGAAAGATGTTGATCTACGTTGCCATATTCTAGATATGGATTGATCTGGTGGAGGGGGGTGGGGTCGGACGAACATTATGGGGGGTTCGGATGTGCATTATTCAAACTAAACAAATCCTGTATATCTGATCACCTTTAAACACCACTTGCACAAAATCTACAAATTATTTGTTCATAAACCTACATTAATTTATGTCTGGTTTGTAGTCTTTCAAATAAAATTGAATTTTGAGAGATCTTTTGTGTCAGACTATGAACTGTAGGTGACAATATTTGGCACCTTTCCAGATTCTAAACGTCTGACCATGAAAATGTTATTTGTGGTTTATTATCCCTGTTGATTTCACAAACTAACAAACAACCAGACAAACTTCATGGATATCTATGACCATTACGATTGTAACAGAAAACAATATAAACTTTATTCACTCTCAAAATCCATGTCCCCTAGGAACTTTCACATCGCGGGAAAATCAAGAAATTTCTATAGTGGTTCAAACGCGAAGATTTTCCGTAAAACATATCTTGTTGACAAGCTGCTTAATGACAATTGTCAGGGTCTTAGAATTAGATTCAATCTGTTTTCAAATTCATTTGATTAAGATTGAACATTATTTTACAAATCTACAAGTACATGTACTCTCATGAAGCTAAAGACTGTAACGACTACTTAAAAATACACATCAAAAGCCAAGAGACATACAATATGAATAACTTTATTTGTACACACCTAGTAATTTCGATTTCAAGAACGTAAATATATAATCTTCTAGTGATATTTCTGATTTACATGTGAAATAATAATAAGTCGATAGCTTGAAAGGTTTTGAAGCTCATCTGAGCTTTGAGTTTACTAATGATATTAGGATCTATGAAATTCAGGTTTAGAATAACATAAATAATTAACAGAATATCATGGATTAGTCACTAAACAGAAACAAACAAACTGTAATGTTTTAGCTGTCAAATGAGACCATATATGTTACATTCAGTCAGTTTTGAAATTTCGACCTTTTGCTTATTGATGGAATTGCTCAATTCTATATTTCACAGTACAGTATACGAACATGAAAGTTTGACTTTTGTATAGTCTTTTGTTAATGGGGCTTTCACATATACACTCCGGGGCCCGTACGGCGAGTAAAAACAGACATTTTGGGAATTTTCCGCCGGTGTCCGGCCGGCTACCGTAAAGATCCTACGGGCGCCGGGACAGTTTTTGAAGCCGTACGGGCGCCGTGGTGCTGAGTCGGCTGCTCCCAATTCTCCCGGCGTTTTTATCTGACCGTTAGGTCGTAGAGAGCCCGTGAAGGGCCCGCAGGGCACCTTACGGGTCCCGTGCGGGCTCCGGACGGTGTCCGGACGGTCACCTCACGTTTTTTTGGGGTCAATTCTCATGAAAAAAAATCTTTACGGGCACCTTGAGGTGCGGATTTCAGAGGACACATAGTTCAGTGCACCGCACGGGACCCGGCCGGGCGCCTTAAGGACCCCGGCCGGGCCCCGGCAGGGCACCTTCCGGCAGCCACGGGTGCACCTGCTCATCGGACGGAGCACGTAAGCTTACCGGCCGGCATCCTTACGGGCGCCTTGCATTTCACTCGACCAATTTTCACCGGGCACCTCCCGGGCGCCGCAGAATATGTGACCACACATGCCGTAGAAAAGAAAATCGGAAGGTTCCCGTACGGTCTCTAAATCCACGGCAAGCCGCCGGGTAGGGAAAATCGTACGGGGCCCGGTTTATATGTGACCTAGGCATAAGGAAGTACATGATATATAGATGACCTATATGTAAAATATTATCAAGAATATTGAACACTGCCACTGTAGAGTCAAATTGAACATTCCCATTTCTTGCATTCTAAATTCAAAGTATATATTCCCAATGTGCATGCACAAGGGAATGGTACAAATGAATATAATTCATTATATTTATACATGTTTTAAATATTACATCATGATATGGATTCCATAACATTGCTCTACCTCCATATACACATACAAAACATTATTGTTCTTCTACTCTTGTTGCATATGTCTATCACTTGATTGACATTTTAATCGATCAAAACATAACAACCCATGATTGTGTTGGTAGAGTATATGAGACATCAAAATATATTAGTTCATTGTGTAAACTTTATAATTTGTGATCCTTTGATCTATTGACGTTTTACGCTGCAAACAGGAGTTGGATAATTCACTCGTGTTGGGTGAAAAAAGCGTGGGGAACATGCATGTTTGTTGGGTAATATTTTACCTAACACTGGGTAAATCTTGCCCTATTTTGGCGACATTTGACCAACTGTTGGGTTAAGTCTTTTGAAGCAAACAAACACATTTCCCTTTTTAACCAAACGTGAGTACAATTGTATCCAACTCTAAAAGACAAAGTTGAGTTCCGGTCATGCGATTGCATTGTGAAAGAAAAGGTGTGGAATGGATCAGAAAAAGTTGATCATGTAGCATGTAAGTATTGGTGTGTACTGCAAGGTTCTGGAGTCATCAAAATCATAATAAATTTGACCCAGTCTTGGTAAAGTAACAAGCACTGTACACAGAAAGATGTATATGGGACTACACAAATGGTGTCGGGCCTACTTACCATGATTTCCTTATCTTTCCATGCTCATTACTCAGCCAGTATACATTTTCTACCAAAATTGTTTGGCAAATGACATATATTTGTAATCTTGAACATTCAGTGTAAGTTTCGTTTGATTCTGTGAGAATTTATTTTCTTTTTTTTAACCAGAACTCAAGTTTATCTTTAATATAGTGTTCTGTTATTTCAAGTAGCTATTATTCATACACGTCAATTTACCAAAGGCGTGGCATTATAGTGTATTGCAAAAATACTGTTCATATTGCTATAATGATATACTTTTACCTGGAGATTGTCCTAATATTCCCGATCCTGTTGAAACTAATAAGATGACTTGAGTCCAGAATAAAGTCAGAGAATCCATTGCGGATAATCAATTAAAATCCATTCACACAATCATGGTAAAAGTTTTAACATTGAGTAGTCCTATCCACGCTCTGAGCAAGGGCGACTATATAACTAACGTACAGGAAACTATGGGTGTGCGACGTCTTTTCAGATTGTGTATGCTACATTATATTTTCCTATTCCTCTTTCCGAAACCAAAGTTCACCCAAAGAGAGAAATATCTTTTGAAATATTCATATAGTTAGTGCAGTCAACCTTATAGAAATATGTCAACGTCATAGTCAATGGTACAATTGGGGTGTGTGTGTGTGTGATATGCGGGATGCGACCGACCAGAAAAGTTCTTTCTTTTGTCAATTTTTTTTATTCATTGTATCTATAAACTGCAACAGGGCACCGCCTGTTTGTAGAGTACTCCATACATGAAGTCCACAGTTCGCCAAGTATCACCCCATGACGTTCTGATCCTATTTGTAAAATATTTGTGCAACAAAAGAAAATTGAAATTTAGTGATAAATCTCTACTAGGTTTCCACAAGCTGAGCGGTTGTCATGTATTTGAACATAATACATGACTTGTATGTTGTAGAGATATTCATACATAAGATTTATAAGGCGCCAAATCCCCTTGACAGTCAAATGCTCAAGGCGCAGCTTGTGCAAAAGATGAAATACATACATGATACATAACTGCCATTTTTATGTATAAGTACACTTCCAAAACTCTTCCAGCATCTTTCTTAAACTTTTATTTATTAAATGTAAACGTACACTCATATTTAACTCGACATGCTCATGATTACCATCTTAATAATCCCAAACTTAGTTTAGCCCTACGATCAATCAGACACCATGGACCAGATATTTGGAATAACTTACCAAACCATATTAAAACTAGGACCTCCCTTTATTCTTTTAAAGCTTATATGAAAACATATTTGTTAGCTCAGTATAGTTTACTAGATCTTACATAGAAATTTAAAATTATCTCATTTGTTATGTCTTGAATTGTATTGTCTTTGTTTTTCAACAGGAATGGACCCTGCATACATTTAATATTATCACCCGTAACTGAAACCAACACACAATTAATATCACGGTATTAGTCTCTTTTTGTTCCACCAAGCTAAATTTTTGCACCTTGCACAAATGCACTTCTCATCACGAAATATTTCATTAAATATGTTTTGTTATTTTCACTCAAAATTAATTCAGCCATGCTCACTTTTAATCACTTCACTTATTCTCATTTAACATTGAATACAATGCAGTTGCATGGGTTGTTCTTTTATTGTGTTAACTCGGCAGAGGCCACGGTCATCTTCAAGCATTTACGCTTACGACATGTGGCCTCCTGCTTTTTCCTTTTGTATGAAACTTTTATTTTAACTAGAAACAAATTTAGTCAAACTTACATGTTATTCATTATATTTATTTGTATGTTTCTTTGTATTGATATGAAAAAAGTGGAAATAAAACAAAACAAAACAAAACAAACAAATAATATATACAAAAGTGCAATAGGAAAGGTACAGATATTAAAGGTAATGGTATTTAATTATAAGCTAACTTAAACAGATATTTCTTAAGATTGTTTTTTTAACACTTCAGCAGAACTGCTATTCTTAATCCATTGAGGGAGAGTATTCCATAATGAAGGCCCAGCATGAGCGAAGGTTCGCTCCCCCACTTGGTTTTAACCCTAGGAGTAACAAGTAAGCCATAGTTTTGAGAACGTAGCCTCTCTATAGTTATTTCATTCTAGAGTATGGTAAATATGTAATCCTAACCCTGACACTATCTGTAAACCTATTCCTTTAGCCAAAATTGTGTTCCTAACTTTAACTCTATAACTTTGACGAAAATATAACCCGAAGCAATTGTCGCAGGTACAAATGTTCGGTCGCCAGTAAAGATGCGTGCTACCTCTAAGTTTTAATGCATTGTTGCGATTTTCAACAATCATGTCGTTTTGTGTTCATGACGTGGGTGTTTCTGCTTGCCACTACATTCCTCTTAAGCTATCTGACACTAAATGAACTTCACCTTTTTCGAATTTATAATAACCCAATCTCACCGCTAAACCAACTCAAAACCCAATGATACCATTTCAAATCTTGGCCATTCTCGGATTTTGTTCAGTACGTCATCGATCTAGCATTGGTCTTGTCTGGACTGGAGTATCAACTATGTTGGTTATATGAAATGTCTTTTCAACTGATACAAGTCAACGAGGTTTATATTCACTGTAGTGTTTACAGTATGAGTGATAGCTCTATTGTTAGTCAAATTTATTATACAAAATGCGAGAAATTTTAAATTACATTTGATTCAAGCGAAATAAGCATAGAAGTATTGAACGGTCGAGTGATGTTATCAAAAGGTACAAAAGGCTTTGATTCTCAAAAGCAAAGATCATCGCTAGATGGCGTGCTTCATCTACGATGGTTTCTTCCAATTAAACTTGCCTATACAGAGTGAGGCAGAAAAAATGTCCCACTTTTTAAAAGTTGTATTGTTTGAAGTATGAATATTTAATCATGGTTTTCATGATATGTCTTGATAGAATTATCCTCCCAGTATTTTAGGTACCATTTTCATTTGGATCTCTGCATGCATGACTAAACATCAGAAAATCTTTACAAGACTGCCAAATCTCACTTGCGGCAAGTTTAATACTATTGCACCTCACTGTCTGGCTCGTAAGCTGATAAGAATGAATGTAGACCTTATATTGACTAGATGCATTCACAACTTCTTGATAGGTCGAACATAGTGTGTAAAGGCGGGTGGTCATCAGTCATTTACGGTGACTACATACATAGGTGCCCCTCATGGGTGTGTCTTATCCCCGGTTCTGTTTTCACTATATACAAGTGATTGTGTAAGCTCAACTTCTTGCTGTAGCATACTCAAATATGCTGATGACACCGTAATTGTTGCTCTTTTGTCTGATCAGGCGAATGATTATTTCTCACAGGTAGACGAATTCATTCGCTGATGTAATTACTTAACATTAAACACGACCAAAACCAAAGAAATGGTAATCGACTTCCGTCGAAAAGGTACAGACCACGAGAGTGTGATCATTCATAATGAGGCGATTGAACAGTTTGGAAACTATAAGTATCTTGGAACTGTCTTAAATGACAAATTATCATGGAGGGATAACAAACAATCGGTGTATAAGAAAGATAACAAAAGGTTGTTTTTTCTGCGTACGTTGAAAAGTTTCCATATAGATGCAACTATCCTGACCCTGTTCTACAATTCAACAATACAGGGTGTCCTGCTTTTCAATATTATATGTTCATTTGGCAATCTCTCAAAATAGGACAAGAAGAAATTGGAAAGGCCACGTAAAATAGCACAACGCATAATCGGGGTAGACTTAGCTTCTGTCGAGTCTCATTGTACTGAGCAAATTGTTGATAAGGTCTGTGCAATCATGAAAGACAATACCCATCCACTTCATTTATTTTATTCATTTAATCGTTCTGGTATCCGACTTCGCCCCACCCCATCGCTTTTCACGATTCAGATATTCATTTGTCCCCGACTCTGTTCATAAATTCAACTCACAGGTTAAACGTTAAACTTCTGCGTTGGAAATTAATTGTATGATTTGAAATACCAATGACCAAGGCTTAATTCTGAAACTCATGATTTGAAGTACATGTACCAATGACCATTTTTGTCGCTTCATTATCTTTTGCATGTATTTGTTCCTTATTTCATCTATTTCATTCTATAAACGTGATGTATTTATTTCTTGTAGTTATGTATTTTATTGAATATGACTGTAACGCTAGTGGAAAACAATTTTATATGTAACTTGTTTGCAAAGACCAAATCAAATATCTTGTATCTTGTATCTTGTATTACTGGGTGAGGAATAAAACAGTGAATTGAACAAAGGGAGTCAGACAGACAGACAAACACACACACACGCACACGCACGCACATGCACACAAACGCATGCACACATACGCACACTGTTTCATTGTTTCATAATTTCCCCTTTTTCTGATTAAGCATTGGTTTTTTATCAAGATCGCTGAATGTTTAAGTGGCTAACCCTGACAATCTTTCCCTTTAGTACACATTCACTACCACCATCATGTCATCATCATCATCATCATTCTCATCATTTTAATCTTCATCATCATCATCATCATTCTCATCATTTTAATCTTCATCATCATCATCATCATTCTCATCATTTTAATCTTCATCATCATCATCATCATTCTCATCATTTTAATCTTCATCATCATCATCATCATCATCATCATCATCATGAAGCACAACATCCGCCAATACGCACCAAGAGGACAGCGGCCACTCAACTTTTCGTCCCGACAAAAAGTAACAGTTTGGGTGATGGGACTTGTCGGGAATGGAACGCTCATTTGTGTGCGTGTGTGGGTGTGTGTGTGTGTGTTTGTCTGTCTGGCTGTCTTTGTTCAGAACACTATTTTATTCCTCACCCAGCAACTTGGCGCAAGTGAGATCTGGTAGTCTTGTAATGATTGTCTGATGTTCAGTCATGCATGCAGAGATTCAAATGAAAATGGTACCTAAGTGTACTGGGAGGATAATTCTATCAAGATATAATCATGAATCCCATGATTAAATATTCATCTCAAACAGAGAATTGAGAATTTTAAGATGGTCAGAAAATCTCTCAGGGTACCGCGTTAAATACATGTAGTTCAAGGTCATTCCCTCTACGTATTGACAGTGTTTAGGTGTGATTTTAATGACAATTTCCACAATTGTATTTCCTATTTCTTTGTACATACACCTGTATTCATAGCCGTGATTCATAAGTTGTACTTTGTGAAAGAGAATTTGAAATATCAATATTGCTAAAAAAAGAGTTGTGATGTCCATTTGTACAATTTTAACAAAATGACATTTCAAGTATGTTGAATAGCAACACTTGGTAACATTTTGTATTGCAATTTAATCTGAAACTTTTGATCTATTTGAACAATTTTGTTTGTCGTACCATGCTTCTTTTATTGGTTTGATGACTCTTTTGATGGAGCAGACTAGTCATAATAATAGGTAGATTGAGTATTCATTATTTTCGTTGGTTTAATCACATTTGAGAGAATGAAAACAAAGTGAGACAGGATTAACAGCTTTTTAAGAAGAAAAAATTAATGAAGCAGTTTGATATAAAATATTGTGTTTTTTATTCATGGACTTGATTTTTTGTATTTTCCGTTCTGTCCCCCCTTCATTTTGCTGTATCCCCCTCAAACTGAGGGAAGTCAAACATCACTTCACCATTTCCAGGATAAAGACTTAATTGCAGCCGTGCCATTTAATAAAAGGCAGCAACCAGGATGTTCTGCACGCAAACTAGAGGAGACGAACCCAGGAGAAGCTTTATATCAAAGCAGTTTTGAGGTATTGTGAGTAGATGTAATTAATGGTAGGATAATTGAAAAGACATATTAATGTTTAGAATGACTATATTAACAGGGATGTTAGTTTAGTTTGTTAAGAAAGTACAGGGATTAGGTGTTTCTTTCTATAGAGCTTTCAATATCACGGAGGTCTATTTTTATTTCAGCTGCCTGAATTTCCTGTTATAATGATAAGCATTGAAAATAATATTCAAGTTTTAATAGAGTATATCTTTGGATATTATTACTTTTGTTTAGCATTCTGAAATATGGATACAAGTTTTCTTGTAAATATTTACTTTTTTTTGCAGGTTATGTGTATTTCTTTTTTAAAGTAAATCCAACACATAAAGCGATTGAATAAATACTTGGTTGCATTGAAAAATGTATTTCTTTATCTATTTATTTTTTGTTGAAAAGACAGGTTAAAACAACAGGCTGAAGTTAGGTAAAATTGTTTTTAGGTGCAGGAAGCAATATTTATGAAATAAAGTCTTCGGTTGTAGAGACATATAAATTATTCTTATCTTGTAGTTGAATAAACTCTTTATCTAATAACCCAACATTCATTAATTAAAAATAAGCGTGTATATTTGGTTTGGTCATGAACCGGAATAAATGACTAGATGTTACCTATCATATTATCCATAGTATTAAAACACAGTGTGATTTCTATGAGCTTGTCACATCTTTCCGATCAGTATGCCCCTTTTAAAATAACACTTGCATCAGCGTTGTGTTACACGCATGAGTGTAGCGATTATCGGCGTGTGGTTCTGAGGGGCTGCCATTTTGTTCCCGATGACTTCGGCGTTTTGTGAGCTGTAAAGCGCAATGGTTATTTAAAAAAATGTCTCGTCAGTGTGAAAGTTGTCTTTTTAAGTACATCAGGATTCGGATTTTGCATATTTTAAAGGTAATTCTAAGATGTTTATTGCGTAGGGCCGAGTACCATATGTACGAAAGTTAGGCCGCTGTCGGTGCCTCGTCCCACGGCCTAATACCAAGTGATCGTACAGCTCAGAGTGAGAAGTGACGGTGCTCGGTCTGCATCCGACCAAAGTAGGACACGATTAAACCTCAAACAAATATAACGGATCGAACAAAAATCGTGACAGAACTAGTTGAACCTCGGATTTCATTTTTAACCTGGGCTTTTTCTTTTTTCTACTGTTTTCTACTTTGTTGTAGTATCTATACCATCGCCTCCGGACACTGAAATTTCAGGACGTAAGTCAGGAATATTCTCTTCATAATCGATATGGTGGTCAATGTCTTTGGTTTAGGTTTGATTGTCTGAGTGGAAATGCTTCCATGCTTTATGCTGTCAAGATCCATCTAGAACTCCTTTAGTGTTCTCATGATAAAGGTCTAAAGCACTATCATGATCATTATCATCATCATCATCATCATCATCATTATCGTCTTCATCATTATCATTATCATCATCATTCTAACCCTTATCATCATCATCATCATCAGCAGCATCATTATCACCATCATAAACATCATCATTCTCATAATTATGATCATCATCATAATTCTTATCATCATTACTTCATTATTATCATGATATTCATTTTCATTATCATCATCATCAACACCATCAACATTCTAATCACTATCATTATCATCATCACCAACGTCATCACCAGTCTTCTCAAAATGACATACTATGCCATTGTGTACCCTTACTTTTATTATGCTATTAAAGTTTGGGGGCAATGCTGCTTTAATTCATCAAGATAGATTGTGTAAATTACAAAACCTGAATAAGAACTATAAATCATTTTTCTTTCTTGCCAATACCAATCCAATATTTTACTCATTAAACATGTTACAATAAAGGGATGTATATTAATTACGAGTAGGTAATTTCAAGCATTTATATCATAACAATTTCGTGATTCCATTCCCAAATGTTGTATATCAAACTATAATATTCATAGTTATAGAAATAAAAATGCTCAAATTTTTCATTTGCCATTGATTCGTACATTACTCAACCAAAAACGATTTTTTTTTTCCCTTTTCTTCCAAGGACCATTCTGTGGATTGCTCTTCTTCGTTACATACATAATTCTGCTAGTGTAAATGTATTAAAACGTAGGTAAAACAATTTATTTTAGATAAATTGCACTAATCATTTTAAATCAAGACATATTTGGTTTGTTTGTATTTATGTTTGTTGTTTTGATTCGTGTCTTGAATAATGTTCATTAACGAATATGTTTCATATTTTTTGTTATCGAAAATGGTTCAACCTTTATAAGTATTATATATCCTTTCAGGTTGCAGCCTATTAAGTTTATTTTTATGTGCTAGTCCAATATGTTGTTCATGTGTATTTTATGTAATATATCCGATTGTTACATGTAATATTTTTTGTAAACTGAATTACATAAAATTGAATGGAATCGATTTAAAAATAATCCTCTTTTCCAGTTACTCTTGCCAATGTGAGCATTATGTGAGATTATTTTTGTATTGCTTTAAAAACAGAATTTAAACAAAAAAAATATTCTGTTGATGTTGTTCTCTAAAATGAAAAGGAAGATTGCTGACATTTATATTGTGTTTTTATAAAGCTTCTAATTATTGTTATTTTGGGGAAGTACAATCTAAACATGAGCACCCTCTTCTATTTTGTGTGCAATCTGCATAACATTCTGGTTCTCATAAATCAGGTTTGGTGATGGTAGACGTCTTTCTTCTGGTGTTTTGGACGAAGCCGTTGAGGTGATAGCCATCTCCTGGTATGTCCTGCCTGCCTCGGTTCTGGGTTGTAGGTCCATGTAAGGATCTGTTTCGTTCTCTCCACTCCTGGTTGGTCCTTTGCGTCTGTTACAGACAAAATAATCACATGAATAAATCCGTATTAATCCACATTCATCACTCTCCATCCAAGTAGGATGCATGCACCGGTGCATACGTCTTTGTAGTTTCAGTGCCATTAAAAATTGCGCTGAAATGCTCCCCAGTGGATGGAAAAATTGATACATTGTGAGCGGGCAAGCCTGAATCTTAATACCGGGGTGAAGCGCTTAGAAACATTGTCGATGTATTTTATACCCGACTATTATTAGGTGATCTGCCGTGTATCTATCCTTTCCCCCTTTTTTTTTACCCTTTTTTTCTGTATGGATTTTGTTCGCTCCATACCTAATGAATGCCATGCGCCTATGCATTATAATTGATCCCAATGAAGATGATTTTTTTTTATTACTGATGCGTGACGTCATTTAGGCGCCATTTTGTTAATTTCTATTATTGACCATATTTCCGTCATAAATTATCATTTCTGAAGGATATTTCATATGCATAAACTTGACGTCATGGGTAAACTTTAGGCGGGTCACACCCTTTGGTCAAAACCATGTCCTTGCGCGCATCAAGACGGGCGAAAATGTGCACGCATGTCAAGTAAAGTGTATAGAATATTATGATAATTTAAATTTTTAGAAAAATTTAAATTATGCAAATATGGTCATAAATCACATTATTATTCTTATTACAAACATCACCATCATCATCATCATTATTATCATTATTATCATTATCATCATCATCATCATCGTCACCATCATCATCATCATCATCATCATTCTCATCATTATCATCATCGTCAATATCATCATTTAAATCACTATCATAATCTTCATCAGGATCATTATCACCATTTTCTTGACCTTCATCATTATCATCATATTCATCAACATCATCAATATCATCACCTCATCATCATCATCATCGTCTTCATCATCAGCATCATTATTTACATCATCATCACCATCATCAACATTATAATCACTATCATCATCATCAGCATCAGCATCAATACCATCACCACCATCATCATCATCATCATCAACAACATCATCATCATTCAAATCACTTTCATCATCATCATCAACATCATTATTCTCATCATTATCATTATTATCACCACCATAATCACCATCATCATTCTAATCACTATCTCCATCATCATCAACATCATTCTCATCTTCATCAACATTTTCATTCTCATCATTATCATCACCGTCATCATTACCATCATCATGAAAATCATCATCATTCAAATCACTTTTATCATCATCAACATCATCATTCTCAACATCATCATCATCATCATCATCACTACCAACATCAATATCATCATCACCATCACGATCCTCATCATCAACATGATTATAGAAACTATCATCATCGTTTCATCATAATCATCATTAATCATTATTAATACAAGTGAAAAAGAGAAAAAATGAAACTGAGAATTATCGATGTTTAATCATAATTTAATCAACATTATAATTGATAAATGACACATATTTGTAAAGTTAAGATCCTCTTCTGTCATTCGATGAAACTCATATGATGCATATTTAACGCATGAGCGATTGAAAACAATTTGAAGAGAGGGTACCAAAAAGTCATTTGGCGGGCGGTTTCTAAATTTCATAGGGAAAATCACATTTCTAGAGAGTTCATTTTTGCCCTTTCATATGCCACCTCAATCAGGAAAAATGAGCCAGGAATAACAAAGTTCTTTTTTTTGGTTAAAGTGATACTTGCATTTCCATAATTTGATTAAACAAATTGGTTTTTCACTGGCTACCTGCCGTAGCAACAAACAGAGTTGACAAAAGACTATTCCGTTTCGTTGATCAGCCATGCGTCAATAAGTCTATCGTCTTCTTTGTGCATGGCTAATCGTCAACGAAACGGAGTTAAGTCCTTGTCAACTCTAGTTTGTTGCGTCAAGTCTTCCGTCTTCTTTGTGCATGGCTGATTTTGAGCCTAATAGGACAATATCACTCTGGATAGATAAAGAAATGACCAACATTGGTTAGATACATAATGAACCTTACGCTAGACAATATATTACCTGATATTTTTAAAATTTTGACATGCAGGACAATTTTGAACATGCAGGACAATTTTGAACAAAGTATGCCAATATTTAGGGAACAGTATTTTAGCATTGTTTAATCATATACCCTGCCCTCTTTTAAATGTAATAGTTTTGTCATGGAATTTGAGCCCCCCCCCCTCCTCAACAAAAGAAAGAAAACAATGTGTTAATGATTCATTCCATAATAGAATATGAAAACTTATACTTATACAATTAGTGTTAGTCTGGAAATAATAACAAACTGTAAAAAAGAGAAAATTCACATTTTCGAAGGAAAGAAGTATTTTCTTTTATGACAGTTTGTTGTTTCTAGAGTTTTTTTATTGATGTTTTGGTTGATGTACTTACCTTCGCTGGTAGCAAAACAGCATTAGCAGAACAGATATGATGATGAATTGCAAAACATTAACAGAAGCTAATACGGGAATAAGCCATGGCATACACTGTCTAACAGCATAAGGTGTGGAAGCTAGAAACAATAAAGAGATAAGGAAGATTTAATAGTTTAGTACACCGATTAATTTGAGCGTCTTGACTACATGTTGGCTTTAAGGGAAAGGAATATGAAAGATAAAAACTTGGGATGGCACTATATTTTTCATAATATTATGTTGGAAACTGAAATAGTGGTCAAATGAATATTTCATTGATCCCAAACGAGGTCATACGTGATTTCAAGCCCATGCACGACACTGATGTCCATGATCAAGGAGTTTTATACCTACATAGCTCCTTTCCCCCAGGTACCCGGTTGGATGCGAATGTGTTATATTTTTTTTTCACTCTCTACAGTACGATCCTTATTTTCGTCTAGTAAATAAACAACTTTTTAACATGCGAATAATGATGGGCAGAGTTTTACTCGTCTTATATAAAAGCCCTTAACTTGCACGAGTAAATACAAAGGGTCTTCCACATCCAAGTCTATTGAAAGCATCCCCCGTCTTTGATGAAAATAAAAGACCTTCGAGTAGGGGCTTACACCTCACTTGTATACCCGAACAGAATAAAGAACCGCATGTATGGAAAAGAGCTCGAGTATGCTATTTGTAATCATTGACAGGGTACCTACTGATATTAGATATATTGGATGCTCTGTTTTAAATACAGTCTAGCCTGCGGAGTAATGAGTTATCTACTGGGCTTTCATCGAAAGGGTGCGGTGCGGCGCGGCGCGGTGTGGTGTGCTCAACGCACCCATTCGATAAAAGAGGGGGGGGGGGGCTTTTCTCGAAAGGGTGCGTTGAGAGCGGAGTACCGTTTTAACACACCCTTTCGATAAAAGAGGGGGGCTTTTCTCGAAAGGGTGCGTCGACTAGTCTTTCGCATCAGTCGTTTAAAATGAGGATCTCGGACAAAAGGTAATAGTTGCCAATTTAAGTATATCGAAAATGTATTAAATAAAATGGAATGGTCTTGATTACAGAGTGGTCTCTTTCGTTATTACTATGTTGATGGGGGAGACAGAGAGAAG